>CM028358.1:68210420-68545420 GCA_016618105.1 Dendrobium huoshanense | reverse complement strand
AAAATCAAATCATTCGATTTCCCTTGAATAAGCTAAGTGGTTTTTTGTGCCTATATTAACTAACTTTCAAATGGAACAAAATATCAGTATTGTGATAGGTGAATTCACACTCATGACTTAGGCTTTTGTTTGTGATAACTTTTTTATTATTTTCTAAAGCAGTTTTTCATTACAAAAAAAAAAAAAAAAAAACTCTTGAACTATAAATTTTTGTACTAGAAAACTACCCCAAATGAAGCCTTAGACACAACTGTGACTACTTTAACTTGTTATGACATTTGCAGGACCAAAAGATCACACGACATAACCACAAAGAAAACTTTGTTTTAAATATCTTCACACAAAATTTTCATAGGCTTGCAAGACATTTGCTCGAAAAGGGCAACATATTTAAAAAAAAATTACACATTGATATAAACATTTAAGATATATATATATAATATATATATATATATAATATATATATATATATATATATATATATATATATATATATACAACACTAAAAATTATTATTTTCTTAATATAAAATTTTCTTTTTCGTAAGGTATAAAATGTCATGAACTTTTGAGCATATATCGTGCACTTCTAAGAAATTTTTGTATGAGTAATTTTTGAATACAATCTCTTGAGCTAAAAACAATCTTAACATACTTAGTTAGTATAACATAGTAACATCATAGTAATTTAGTTCTACAGGACATCATTGCGGCGTAAGCACCACTTCACTTCAACCAAAAAACCAAGCTTAGTTCTTCTGAATTTCTATGAAGCAAGCAAAGCCTTTTTCATTTTTTTAAAGCATTGTAATGAGACCAACGAGACCACAATATAAAACTATTCTCTTCCACAGTTTCTTTTTTTTTCTTTTTTCTCTTCACTTTGTCTCGCATCAACTTAGTAGTCCCTATTAATTAATATACCATTTGTTGTCTCATAGTGCACATAATCAACAATGGTTTGCACTCCACTCATATATAAAGTCCTAAACTTCGGTAGAAAACTCATATTTTAGTCGCATTTGACCAACATAGGAAGGTATTAAGGATTAGTTTTAGTGAGACGGAATTATAGGGCTACAGCAGAAATAGGAATAATAATAGCTAAACAAAATTATCCACTGGCATGGATTGTTCACAAAGATAAATCCAGGATAACGATGTACGTCTTCCATATGACGTATTAGCTACTGGCTCTTCTAAGCTTGTATTGTTTATTTTGCTCCACATGAATTAGTCTTCACTCTTCAGTTAATTAAGAAAGAAAATTGTGTTTCTTTGACTGGTCTCGCATAGGTCAGCAAATTACTCAACGAACAGGTAATCATAAATGAAGCAAAACGTATCAAAATATCTTGTTAGGCACTGATCAATAGTAATTAGTATCTTCAAAGGAAGTATGTAGTTAGTGATAATTAATAGACGTGACATGACAGACTCCAGGAAATCTGATTACTGCAACTTTGGACTACCACTAACATACTGTGTTACTTAACAGTAATTAAAAAACATTAAAGTTTTGAACCATGGAATTAGTATTTGCTAATCCGGTTTTAAATATAACAAAGCATTTTGATGATTTAAAATACTAACGACAAACTTTCCAAGCAGGATGGAAAATTTTTAAAAAAGAGATGCTGAATTGAATTGACCACAGAAGCTTGAATTATATATGGTGTGAACATAACACTTTTACTATGTTGGTAGAGACAATAAGAAAACTTTAATCAGAAAGTTACTTTTCACAAATATATAATATGTTGTGAACATAAAGAAATTATTATATACGAAATTCAGACTTAATTTATGTTCCGACATGTGAGCATAGACACTGTGTACACCATGTATATTTTTGTACACAATGTCTATACATTGTGTAAACTCACAAATCTGGACACATCTCTACATCCGGATTATGCGCGTAATAATTTTGAACATGAGCAATATCACAAAATATACATAATTAATTAGCTTAATGTGAACAATTAGTTTAGCTAGCTAATATAATTTATATAAAAGTGAAATTTATGTTTGACAGATTCAATAAAAAGGACGGTATCTTGTGTGATATGTCTCATAGATTATGTTAGTCTATTAAAAATGCAATTATGGAAGGATAAAGACAAAATGTGGCATAAATATTGTGAATATTATGTGGATGAAAACAATATTATAAGAACATATTTATTTGAAAAGGCGAAAAGAGTAATACTTATTATCAATTAAAAATATAACTAATATACTAATTTTATAAAAATTAGAGCTTGATGACTATCTTCAATAGAAAAGAGAATCATTCAACAAGCTGTATGCATCACAAATACTCTATTTAAATAGAAACTCTATAACCAAAATCATCTCAAAAAAACTTTTGATATGTAAACTAGGCTTGAGGAAATTTCAGTTTTTGTTATGATGGGTACCAATTAATTTCAAATTTACATCTATTTTTGGGTCTCTACAGGGGTAGATTCAGCCTTAATTTTCAAGGGGGCAAACTTATAAGTAAAAGTGTAGAGTTTTTTTTTCATAAATATCCTTACAACCAAAATTTATTTCAAGGGCGCTGCCTCTAGGGGTGTCAATTCGGGTCAACCCGTCGGGTTCGGGTCGAACCCGACCCGACACGGATCTAAACGGGTCAACCCGAACCCGACCCGTTTGCAAAAACGGGTCGAGCATTTCAACCCGGACCCGACCCGGCCGGGTTGCCGGGTTGACCCGACTCGACCCGCGACCCGGCAGTGGGCGACGCACGGCAGCGGCGACGGCTCGGGCGGAAGGGCGAAGGCGCGGGCTTCACCCGGGTTCGGCAGGCAGCACGCGCGCGGGCGTCACGCGGGCACGGCACGCGGCACAGCGCGGGCGGCAACGGCTCTCGGCACGCGGGCGGCCGGCGGTAGCGGCACGCGGCAGCAGCTCCGCTTCCGCTCTCGGCACGCGCGCGACAGCTGCTCGGCACGCGGCACGCGGGCAGGGGGCAGGGCAGCGGCCGGGCAGGGGGCAGGGCAGAGCGGGCAGCGGCCGGGGCAGCAAAAAATTCAATTTTTTTTAAAATAAACGGGTTTGCGGGTTGACCCGGCAACCCGCCGGGTTAACCCGAACCCGACCCGTTTATCAAACGGGTCGAATTAGAGAACCCGAACCCGACCCGTTTATCAAACGGGTCGGGTCCAACCCGGATTTTTTGGGTCGGGTCCGGGTCGGGTTTTCGGGTCGGGTCAAATATTGACACCCCTAGCTGCCTCTCGACCCCTATTTGATTATCATTGTATATATGTTTCACAAATATGTCGGGAGTTCAAGGGGGCAGAGCACCCCCTAACGGGGTTCGACCTGCCCGGTCAGGTCGCGGGGTCAAGGGGCAGCGTGCCAAGGGCAATATTTTATTTTGGCAAGATCGTTGGTTAGAGGGCTTTTTGATTGATTCCATGATTAATTCCAATTCTAATGAGATGGTGAAGGTGAATCTTATTTTTTTTCTTGTAATGGTTGGGATGTGGACAAACTCTCTAGTGTGTTGCCTAATAGTTTAATCCAGCATATTTTAAAGATTTCCTTTAATTGCAATGCTAATAATATTCAAATGTGTGCTCTGTCTAATGATGGAGCCTTTAAAATTTCGGATGCTTGGAATTATGTTAGAGAGAAGCATGATCCTTCTAGACTTTATTCTTTAATTTGGCATAAAAGTATTCCCTATATTGTTTCTACCTTCTTGTGGCGTTTGCTCCATAAGTTTATTCCTACTGATGATAACCTGATTACAAGAGGTTTCATTATTCCCTCTAAATGTCAGTGTTGCTATCATGTGGACAAAATGCAAGATGTTTTCATCTCTAGTCCGATAGCGGTTAAAGTGTGGACCTTTTTTGAATATATCTTTCACTTAAGTTTTTTTAATGGTAGATCTTCTATTTATTATATCATGAATTTATGGTTTATTGATAGTAAAGGCCATATTCGTAATGTGATCCCTTTTCTTATTCTTTGGTACATTTGGATGGAGAGAAATAATTCTCGTTTTAATGGTATTGCTATGAATACTCAGAGAATTATACATAATATTAAAGAGAAAGTGATGATCTCTTAAAAGCTTTAAGAACTATAGTTTTGTTGTTTCGTTTTTTGGCATTGATTTGGAAATGAATTTCTTTAATAACATCCCCAGATGTATTTATTGGAATAGGCCTTCCTCCAATTTCTTGAAATTAAATGTTGATTGTTTCAAGAGGGACATTTCGGTTACTTGTGCTGGTGTTGTTAGGGATCATCATGGTAACTATTTTTTTTGGTTTTGTGGGGCTTGTTAATATTGTGGATATGAATTACGCCACTACTTATGCTATCTTCTACGATTTAACTATTTGTTACAAACTTAAAAGTTTTGATGTGGTGGTTGAGGTGGCTTCTCATTTTGATTATAAGTCCTTAGATTTTAGGGAAGATAAAACCTGTGTTGCTTCTCTCTTTTATCTTAGGCGTGACACTATTAACTTATGTAAGAAGTTGAATTGCTCTTTTTCTGTGATTGAGGCTAAAGGCAATGCAGTTGCCCATGCTTTGGCACTGTGGGGTGGTAAGCTGATGAGTATGATTGACATTTCTATTTTTCTGCTTCCGAGATACATTAAGGGTCTATTGACTTTGGATAAAACTAATGTTCCTTATGTTCAGTCTTAATTTGTGCTTCACGAGTTTCCTGGGGATTGTCTCGGTGGCTTCATCTCATATGTTGATTATATATCCTTATTTTCCTTTTATGCATCCTTTGCATATTATTTTTATGGATAAATCTATACTGGATGATGCTACCGTTTGGTGGGAGGTTTGCGGCCTGTTTTCCTGGAGGTGCTTGTTGTTCCAGGATATGGATTTTATTTGGACTTTTGGTAAATCTGGGGCTTCGTTTGGTTTTAGTATTAATATTACCTATGGCATGAATGGTTATGCCTGGATCTGCTGGATTAAAGTATTTGGGGAGCATTGGAATTGTCTTTTCTATTGTCATAATGTGCACCTTCATACTGTTGGGGGTAAATACCTTTGTTGGGCTGTTTCTCTGTTTTGTGATTGCTCGTTTGCTTTCCTTTGGTTTGCTAGTTTTTTGCTATATTATTGGTAGTGGCTGCTCAGCTTGGAATGATTATTACTAAGGTAACATGTGGTATTTCTAGTCTCAATACTGTATCTATTTTGGTATTTTGTTTTGCTATTTGCTGTGGTTTTTGTAGGAAAATTTTGTAGGCTCTGAGGATTCTGGTTTTTTGGCTGGGGAGCAGAGTTTACAAGTTCATTTTGCTTTTTCTTCTCTATTTTTGGGTGCTTGTTCTCAAGCACCGTAGAATGTACCTAAGTTTTATTGTAATTGTGACTTGTAAGGCCCTCGTGCTCTTAGTTTTTTTTTTTTTTTTGGTTTTTTAATTTTTGTAGCTCATTGGAGCATTAGCGAGCGTGAGGACCTTTTAAGAACTATGTAATTTTTTCCTTAATCAATGCGTAAGCCCCTCTGTGGGTTTCCCGTAAATAAATAAATAAAAATGTTAGTCTATTAAAAATGCAATTATGGAAGGATACAGACAAAATGTGGCATAAATATTGTGAATATTAATGGATGAAAACAATATTTTAAGAACATATTTATTTGAAAAGGCGAAAAGAGTAATACTTATTATCAATTAAAAATATAACTAATATAATAATTTTGTATAAATTAGAGCTTGATGACTATCTTCAATAGAAAAGAGAATCATTCAACAAGCTGTATGCATAAAAAATAATCTATTTAAATAGAAACTCTATAACCAAAATCATCTCAAAAAAACTTTTGATATGTAAACTAGGCTTGAGGAAATTTCAGTTTTTGTTATGATGGGTACCAATTAATTTCAAAATTATATCTATTTTTGGGTCTCTACATGGGCAGATTCAGTCTTAATTTTCAAGAGGGCAAACGTATAAGTAAAAGTGTAGAGTTTTTTTTTTTTTTTTCTTTCATAAATATCCTTACAACCAAAATTTATTTCGAGGGCGCTGCCTCTCGACCCTTATTTGATTATCATTGTATGTTTCGCAGATATGTCGGGGGTCTAAGGGGGCAGAGCACCCCCTAACGGGGTTCGACTTGCCCGGTCAGGTCGCGGGGTCAAGGGGCAGCGCCCCCAAAATAAATTTTGATTGTGAGGATGTTTTTGGATTCTCTATATTATTTCTCTTTGTATTTGGGTTACCTCCCATTTAGGGCCAAATTTATAATTTCTAATTAGACTTGCCTAGAAATATCACTTTGGCTGGAGTGCTTCACTACCACTCCTCAAGTGGTTTTCACTATGATCCTTCTGTTTCTTTTTAGGGTTAACTTTAGTATTATTGGGCAATGATCCAAGTGGTCTACTACTAAAAGAGATTGGCGAGGGCATTTATTAAGTATGGTGAGGGCATTTCTTAAGAATTTTCTAAAATCCCTATCAACTTTCATAAATTGATTCCTCTTCAAACTAAGCGAAATATGTGATATCATTCTTAAGTTTGATTTAGTCTTTTAAGATCGAAATATTTAGCTAAAATTTTATGAGTCAACACATTCCAAGTTGTTATAGAGCCTAGGGGCAAAGAATTCAATCACATCTTATCTTTTTCCCTTAAAGCATAATCACTAACACCATTATAATTATATATTATACAAATTTTTAAGAAAATGACAAATTTTAAGTTAGGATCCTCAACAGGAGTTCCATAAATTGAGAATTTTGAACCATTTGAATTATGACAGGTTTAAATTGAAAATTATTTTTCTAGATAGTATGTCTATTAATACTCTGATAGATTCTTTCAACTATAGGGTTAACGTACATATTCTTTAATAAGACTAGAATAATCCTGATCTTATATTGGGTCACATATTTCTAAAATATTAAAAAAAAAATTGGTAAAGGTCTTTTCTATTTATGGATCAAATAATATGGGCTCCTTACTAGATTTATCAAGCATGCAACAATGATTGATTAAAAAAAAATAAAAATCACAAGTTAATCAATTAATAAAATACCTTTTTAATTTTTTTAAAAAAAATAAACAAAACAAAGATAAAACATACAAGTGGGCTTAAATGTATACTTATTTCAATAATTATATAATTAAAATCGCAAACCATATATTATTTCCCTAGTAACGATGCAAAAAACTTGATGAGTGGCTAGTGGTATAGACCAAGATGAGACTTGCTAAATTAAAATATGCTTAGATTTTTTTGATATAAAATTAACAAGCACACTTAAATATGCAAGTATATGTGCCAAGTTAACTAACAGTGATAAAGTAAAGTGTCAAACCCATCAGGAAGTGTTATGCTTAGTTACAATTAAACCAATATTGCTTGCTTAAAATGCACAACTTAGTCTATTGAAAGTTAAAATGATGTGTTGGAGTTTTTGTCACTAAAAGTAAAACTTATAAGAAAATTTTGATACATATAAAAATAAAGTTTTGGACTAATGAATATAAATAATATAGTTTTCCTAATGAGACTTTTAATTTTTAGATGTAGATCAGAAAATATGCATCCCTACATCTATGTCAATCTTGTAGGGTGAAAAGAAAGGTTTATGACTTTTCTACATTTTTCTTTCTCTATAGAACATATAATATTCAAACATTTCATATCTAGGCATGCCAACATTCTATTTCAATACTCTTATTTATTTAAGCATCCTTCATCGAGGCCAGTTTGTACTCTTTTGTACCCCTTTTTTACTTTAACGGAAAATCTTAACTTTGGGGGAAAAAATACTAACTACACACATGGTTATTATATATATTAAATGAAAAATAGGAGATAATTAAAAAAATCAATTTATCATTCAAGGCATAAGAGTCTATATTAGTACTTGCTATACTTTTCACATCATCAATCTAAAACTAAACTCTACCGTCCAACCACACTCTTCCAATATCTATTGCCGAACAATAGTCCTCTAACCAATGTAATTTAACTATGATCCTCTGAACATCATCACCAGAGTGTGATACTTTGACCATCATCACTTGACAATGATCATTCGACCACGTTCATCTAACTTTGGTCACCAACCATTGTCATCCAACAATAGCTCTTCCGACCATCGTCACCTAATTATGATATATCCATTTGAATACCATTTCTTAAATACAATCCCATTGAACTACGTCATGATTATAGTCATCTGATCACTATCACCCAACTATGATTCTCTGACCATGTCACCTAACAATAGATCATTGATTGATTATATATAGTCTTCTAAACTCTATTTCCCAACTATAATCCTCTAACCACTATCATCCAACTATGATCCTCTAATTATAATAATCTGACTACGATCATTTATCTACATTCGTTCAACTTGATGTCTGGCGGTTTACCGTCGGTTTAGGGACCGCCGCTAGTACCGGCGGCTTAACATAGCAAAATCATCGGTTAGGCCGCCGTTAAAATCTGGCAGTCACACTGCCGGATATGCCACCGGTAACACCGACGGTCCACGAACCGCCGGTTAGAACCGCCGGTAATGAGCATTTTTCCTGTAGTGGTCCTTTAACCACCATCACCCAATTATGATTCTCTAACCTCTATCAATTAATTTTATTCCTTTCAACCACCATTATAGACTATGGCCCTTAATTTTAACCATCGTCGCCCGACTACGACCCCTTAACCTTTTTTTTTTTTTTTGGTTAAAACCCTCTTATGGGGCCTACGCGTTAATGTCAAAAAACGGTTACAAAGTCCTTAAAAGAATCCACTATCTCACTAACGCTCGATAGAGCTATAATTAAAAGAAGAAATAAAACCTAAGAGACTGTAGATCCTTTTTCTACGATTACAAAAAGAACACTTAACAAAACTCGGGCTGTTCAAAACCAGCACCCAAAAAAGGAAGAGCAGATAAAACCTTTTCAGCTCAATCTTCCTGCAAAAATTGAACAACACATAGATACCAAAAAATGCACAAAAGAAAGAGAATACCTTGCTGACCTTGAAGTTCATGATCCTCACAAAGCAAAAATACCTGCAAGGGAAATTCCCAAAAACGGTGAAATAACAACTGAAACCATAATCAGAACCAATTCCAGCAGTCATAAAAATAATACTACCGCCAGTCAAGCCCAAGAAAAAGAAGATAAAATACCAACTGGAGCATAAAAACCCAACTTCACTGACCAAATAAATGGCAAAGAACAAGTAATAATTTCTTCTATCAATATTCCTCCCTCTGATAATCCAACCCAACAAAACAGCAATAAACCCAGTCAGAGCATTCACAGTCTTCCCATAATAGTTCCAGGTAAACCAAACAGCTCCGAAAATGAAGTGACCAGCAGCCATATAGTTCCAGAAATACTCCCAATCCAAAAAAACCAAATAATATACCAGCATATAACTAACACCCTTACAATTCAACCAAATAGAAATCATCCAGAGAATGGATTGCCCGAAAAAATCAAGCCAGCAAATAGGAACAAGCAGAAAACCAAGTTGAATTAACGAAATGAAAAAAACCTTCAACCACTGCAGAGACGGAACAAAAGATTCAACCATGTCTAACATAAGGAAGCCCAATTTTATCTAAAGCAATCATACCTTTAAGAGGACTAGGTAGATTAGTAGTCATTAATTGTTGATAGGAAGTTAAACCAGAACCATAATTAGCCAACCAATTCGCAGCAGTATTTCCTTCTCGATAAATATGGGATAAAGTATAATTAAGGTTGGCTAACATCAAATTTAATTTTTCTAATAATATAAAATTCCTTAGGAAAAACAGCATTCTTATTCGAAATAGCATGAATAGCAAGTTTAGAGTCAACTTCTATTAACACAGAATGGAAACCCAAAGCCATACATAATTGCAGACCATGATAAATACCCAATAATTCAGCATTGAAAGCAGAAACGATACCAGTAGGCCCAGCAAAAGTAGCAATAGGATTTCCAAACCAATTCCTAATTAAACCACCAAAACCCGCAGCCTCCTTCCCAAAAGAACCATCCGTATTTAATTTGACAAAAGGAAAATCAGGTTTTAACCAGTGAACAATACGATCCACCTTAATAATATTAGACTCATTGGATACCAACCCAAAATAGCTGGCCATACGATTGCTCTGCTTAAAAATTGGTTTGAGAAATAAGATTAACAGCAATAAGTTTCAATACTTTAGTCCTAACATTATGAATAATCTGGTTAGCCCACATTTTAATATTGTTATGCTTAGAATCATTCCTGGCTTTCCAGATATACCAAATAATAAGAATCGGAATTAAGCAATTAATATGATTTTTCCCTTTAGCAAACCAATCTTTCAAGATATCCGTTAAATTCTGATGATGATTGAAATTATCCATCTCAGCAAGATTAGAGAAATGGCTCCAAACCACACGAGCCATATTACTGCTAACAAACACATGAATGGAGCTCTCAGTATTAAAACAACATTGACATTTAGAAGCAAACTGAAAACCTTTCTTAAATAAATTGGCATCCACCGGCAAGAAATCATTCAGAACTCTCCAAGCCAACAAAGTATAGGATAAAGGTATCATTTTATGCCAAAGAAATCCATAAACATTAGAAACCTCCCCTTTAATCCTAATAATATCCCAAACATTTTTAGAACAAAACTTGGCCGAAGTAGTTAAATTGAACATGATATTATCCGCACAATCAAGTTTAATAGGAATATTAACTATATTCTCAACAATGCAAATAGGCACCACACTACAAAGTTTGTCATAATTCCATTTCCCATTTAAATAGAATTCCTTGACCTTAATAATAGCTTTGGTATGAGTATTAAGGAGAGAGTCAATAGAAGCATAACCCAACCAATTATCATGCCAAAAGGAAACTTCACCCAACCCAATACCCCATTGAATAAAATTCTCCGCTTCCCACTTAATCTTGCAAAGTCTTTTCCACACCGGAGAATCACAAGTTTTATAGTGGCACACAAGGGGATGAAGGTCTTTACAATACTTAGCTTTCATAAAATTGGCCCAAAGACTATTATTAGCCCTAAAACTAAACCAAAGCTTGTGGGAAAACACTTTAGCCGTGTCAACAACAGACTTACAGCCAATATCTCCTTCATTAAAAACACCACACATTTTATACCAAGAAGACCACTTAATGCACGACTTAGTATCAGTAGCTCCCCAAAAAATTTATTAATCAACTTCTCCATTCTCTTACAAACCGAGATCGGAGGCTGTAAAGTATGGAAAAGAAATATAGGAATAGAATTAAGCACACTTTTAATTAAGGTTAATCTACCCCCAAAGGAAAGAAACTTAGAAGACCAGTTAAGTAATTTTTTTTGAAAATTAGAGAAAATCTTTTCAAATAAAACAATTCTTTTCCTACCTCTGTACAGAGGAGTACCAAGATAATTAATGGGCAAAGAAGCAGGGCAGAAACCACAAACTCTATTAATTCTAGCCTTTCTCTGACTGTTAACATGCTTGCTAGTGATAAAATTACTCTTGGTTTTATTGATATATAAACCACTACTCCTTTGAAAACCATTTAAAAACCGATTTAACACTTTAATACTTCTAATAGACGCATTAGAAAAAATGATAAAGTCATCAGCAAAGCTAAGATGAGTGACCGGAATACCACCAATAGTTTTGAAAATGAGTTTAGGATTAAACCTGAATAAATTCTCAATGCCTCTAGAAAGATACTCCATAGCAATAATAAAAAGCGAGGGAGATAGAGGATCTCCTTGTCTAAGCCCTTGAGAAGAGCTAAAAAAGCCATGATTATAGCCATTGATGATAAGAGAAAAGAAACAATTCTGAATACTGTTATTAATAAGCCGCAGAAAACTTTGATTAAAGCCAAACTTAGTCAAAACATTATAAAGAAATTCCCAATTAAGATTATCATAAGCTTTGGTAATATCCAGTTTAAAAATGATGTTCCCACCCATAATTTTAGCATTAATATCGTGAACCATTTCTTGAGCAAGTAAAATATTATCAAAAATGCTACGACCTTTCACAAAACCTGTTTGATTGGGAGAAATTATTTTAGGCAAAATTAAAGCTAATCTATATGCAATAACTTTAGCAACAAGTTTATTAAAGAAAGTGCAAAGGCTAATAGGTCTAAAATCATTCCAAAAAGAAGGATTATCTTTTTTAGGAATAAGAACAATATTAGTAGACTTGAAGAATTTAGGGTAAGGATTCCCCTTAAAGAAATCCTGCACAGCATCAATGACATCCTTTTTAATAATGTCCCACATGTTTATGAAAAATTTAGTAGTAAAACCATCAGGACCAGCAACAGACTCCCCATTCATATTCTTGACAGTATCCCAAATTTCTTCCTCAAGAGGAAGAGAATTGAGCATCAAATTCTCATTCTCATTCACAATGCAAGGAATTAAATTAGGATACATAAACTCATTAGAACAATTATTCCTATTAAAAATTTCAGTAAAAAAATTAACACCAGATTTAGCAATAGATTCATTCGTATCAAAAACAATATCATTATTATCCACTAACCTGTTAATACGAGTTTTAATTCTATTAGAATTCACTAAAGCATGAAAGAAAGCAGTATTCCTATCTCCCTCCAACAAAAAGGAAGAAGAAACTTTTTGTTTCCAAAAAATTTCTTCTTGCTCTTGCAATTTAAAAAGCGACATCTTAGCATTATCAAGATTAAAAAGGTTAGCATCAGAAGGATCCTCCTGATAACCAGTTTCAGCTTCCACAACTTTTTGCTCAGCCACTTTAATATTATCAAAAACATTTTTAAACACATGTTTATTCCACCACCTTAATAATTGCTTAAGTCTGCTCAATTTAGCCCAGAGTCTAGCCATACCAGTAACATCATTATTAGGATAAACATCCGCAAACCAATTATCAGAAATAGCAATTCTAAGATCAGGATGAGAAAGCCACATATTTTGAAATCTAAAAGATATAGAAGGTTTAGTTTTGTTACCAGAAACCGTTAAAAGAAGAGGAGCATGATCCGACAGCGTTCTACTCAGATGCTGAACCTGGGTTAATTGAAAACAATTAATCCATTCATTGTTAAACAACATTCTATCCAAACGTTGCCACATTCTAGACCTGCTCCAAGTAAAACTACAGCCAGAGAAACCAATATCAGATAAATTACAATTAGTAATCATATCATTAAAATCATTCATAGCATTGACATTGGGAGGATTTCCCCCTCTTCTTTCATCAGCATTAGAAACAATATTAAAATCACCACCAACAGCCCACGGCCCTGTGATATAATTAGCAAAATCAGCAAGATTCTCCCATAATAGAGATCTCCCCAATCTCGTAGAAGCAGCATAAACAAAAGATGCATGACAATTAAAGCTATCAAAGGATATATGAGCATGAATGACTTGCTGAAAATCAGAAATAACATTAACATTAAGATGATTGTGCCACATCATCCAAATCTTGTTAGAGCAATTAGCAAAACTATTTTTAAAACCTAAATTAGAAGCAGTAGTAACCAATTTATCAACAGAAATAAAAGGTTCAAGAAGGACTAATAATTGAATGTTATGAATACGCTTCAAATTTCTCACCCTATTTTTAGAATCAAGACCACCAATCCCTCTCACATTCCAAATAAGAGTTTTAATCATAAGAACTTTTGGAAGTAGCTTGAGCTCTGGTGGATCGAGGCTGCTCAGCGACAGGAGCCTTGTTATTTTTCTTCTTTTTCTTATTAGTCTTAGGAGATCCTTCCTCCTCCCCCCGTTTAGTAGATATATTATAAGCAGTATTCATTTCCTCATTGGTATGAAATACCTCCTTGTCTTTATTAAGAGATAATAAAACTTTATTTCCTTCAATAATTTCACCTTCTTCACTTTCCTCCACAATTTCCATTTCCTTTTCATTCTCCATTTGTTTAGGCAAAGAATTGGAGGCATCATCATTATAAAGCATAGAGTCAACAGAAACAAAAATTTCCGGAACTTGAAGATTCTCAGTAGATAAACTTTCCTTAAAGTTTTCTTTCTCGGGATCCCCCTGTGTAGGATCCATGGTGAAATTCTCCTGCGAAGGAGCAGCAACAGCTTCGTTTCCAACCATCTCAACATTGGGAGGTTCAGAATCATTACTCACAGTTTGAGGAATTTCTAACAGACCCTTCTCCACGTTGTTTCCAGCCTCAGACAAAACCTTCCCAGTGGAGTTGTTGGAAATTTTTTTAAGATCAGGATATAGTTTAAAGCAATCAGAAATCACATGACCGTGCGTTTTACAATGGCTACAAAAATCAGAAACTTTTTCAAATTCCACTTTCTGAAGATAACCAAAAGATTTAGATCCAACCCACACTTCCTTAGCATGCTTAACAGTAATATCAACTTCAACTAACACCCTAGCAATAGAGGGACGAGTTCTAGAAGCCGTGGCTTGATCCGTCTGTAAAGGACGTCCAAAGATTGCCCCCAAAGCATGCAAAACTTTAGAGTTAAAAAAATGAAGGCGTAAATTAGGAAAAGAAATCCATATAGGAACAATCGGCGATTCTTCTCTAACATCGAAGAAGGGGGTCCATTTAAGGATCCTCATTTGACAGTTAAGAATAAAATAAGATCTGCGAGAAAAAACCCGACTGTAATCTAAATCATTCGAAAGCTGAATCGCAACGTGCTTAGAATCCAAAAGACCAACCGAGTAGAAACCAGAAAGTTTAAGATTTCCAAAAAACGAACCAATCGCGTCGAGATTAGGTCTACGCAAACCAAACTTTCCAACCAAAGTGAAACGAAAAGGTGAAGCAAGTTTTAAAACATCATCATCAGAAATCATAACTGCCGGCACACCATTAAAAGTAGATTGAGTCAGAGAAGGTAAGGTATCACCTGAAGATCCCGCTAGCACATCTTTAAAAGACCTAGATTTAGTGGGAGAAGAAGAATCCGAATCAGGATTAAAGAAACCTTTTTTTGCATCTTGATCTTTAGAAGAAAAGTTTCCCCAAGGAGAAACCGAAGACGATCCAGCCATCGCTAAAGGCCCGAAGGCCAAAAGCACTCTCAGGAAGCAGTAGCCCAACTCTTACTAGATCGCACACAGAAAAACCCCCGGAAGCAGTCGTAATGGCGAAGACGAAGGAAACCCTAAAAATCGCACAGGCGGCGCAGGAGGAAAATATCTCGGTGACGACCCCTTAACCTATAATTGCTTGATTATAATCTCTGCAACATCCATTGCCTCACTATAGTCCTTCAAATTTTGTCATCAACTCCACTCCTACAACCATTATTGCATAACTAAATATCACAGATTACCTCACTTCACTATGATTCTCCATCCTTCATCACCTGTTATAATCCTTTAACAATTTTCGTGTGACTATGTTGCATGAACCACTATGGCGCGACTACAATCCTTTGACCTTTATCAATCAACCATAGTCCTTCTAAGCACCACCGCCTAAATTGGATCCTTTCAACCACTATAGTCTGACTATGATCCCTTTAACCTCCATCACCCAACTATTATTATCCGACCTCTACCACTTGACTACCCGTCTTCATACCATCGTTGCTTGATTGCCACCCTTTAACCACTGTAGCTCGATTATGGTCCTCTAACTTTTGTAATTTTACTATGGTCCTTCAATCTTTGTCAATTGATTATAATCATTTCAACCACCATAGCCTAATTATGGTCCTTTCGACCACCATTACCCGACTGTGATTTCTTTGACCTTTGTGGTCCGACTTCAATCACTTTAACCTCCATCGCTTGACTATGATCCCTAACTACGCTACTTTACACTACAAACTCTAACCATTATCATGTAGATACTCCAATGCCTGTTAAACTTATCACTAATTATTGCTAATCATGCAAATACACATCATCACTGATAAGTTTAATACACATCATTGACATTAATTCTGACTCCTAAGTTTAACACTGGATGTATACTAAATTTCTGCCACATACTTCTTCCAACTACAACCAACTAAAATGTTGTTTATATTGTAACAATGCCTTTTGTCGCGGAATGTCATCATTTGTAATCAATAAAAAATAATAGTTGAATCATTTTAATTAGGTCATACCCTATACATACATATATATATATATATATATATATATATATATATATATATATATATATATATATATATATATATATATATATAGGATTTTTTTAGATAAAAACTTTGATTTCATTTATAATTCTTGCATTTACTTCTTATCTTCTTGAGTGTTGAATCTTTGTTCAAAATTATAACATTAAATTCAGTATCTCTCTACCATTGCAAATATTTTGACATGCAATAAGTATATTACGAAAGCCTTATCGATAAAAAAAAAATTATAAAAAAGATGTTATTAGAATTTTTATATTTATATTAAAAAATTATTCGTTATAACTAAAAGTCTAATCATACTAGAAAACGAAAAAAAAAAAAGTTATACATCTAGTACTGATGCGTTTTAAAGCCTCAATTTGCTTTAAGATTTGTACATCATTATTTTAAAATATATGCTTTTATAATAAGATATCCTAGCATAATACTTTATGCTTCTACATAAGTCTATAGTAATGCATATATATTTTGTAATAGAGTGTCCTATTATATTTATATTTTTCAAAAATCTAACCGTTATTTAATTTTTTTTTCCGTTTATTCACTCATCAAGTCATACTTTTTTTTTTCTTTTCATATGCACTCCCTCTCATCTTGCCCTCTCTCGCAAAAGGCCGAAAAGATTCCACTCGGTCGTCGCCCTCACCAATAGGCTTTCTTTGGCCATTTCCTTCACAGTGTTCACTCTTCCCCTACCTCACTTCCTTTCAAATAACCTCAAAAATCATGGGCTCCACCTCCACTAATCTTACCTCTTATTTTGTCCTCTACCCTCCCCTTTCTTTACAAATACCCCACCACACTCTTCGCCTTCCAAGTACTTTCTCTCTCTCTCTCTCCCTCTCTCTCCCTCTCTTTATCTCCCACCTCACCCAACCTCTCTCTCTCTCTCTCTTCAACCCCCGAGTTTCCTCCCATGGACTCAAAGCCCACTTCTTCGGATCTTCTCATCCCTCCCCCACAAGAACTTCCCACAAACACAGAGAAAGAGTACTTCAGCGAAGACAAAAGTAGCAGTATCATCATCTTCGACTCCTCTCAACTCTGCAACCAAGCTTCAATACCAAGCCAGTTCTTCTGGCCGCAGACCGACCTGTCGTGCTCATGCAAACAGCTAAAAGCACCCATCATCGACCTCAACGGCTTCTTAACCGGAGAAGAATCTTCCACAAAGACTGCAATCGATCTCGTCCACTCAGCTTGCTCAGACCATGGTTTCTTCCAAGTTATAAACCATGGCGTCGACTCTTCTCTCATGCAAGATGCCTTGAATTGCATTGATGAGTTTTTCAGGCTTCCTCTCGAGGAAAAATTGAAGGCTAGAAGAAAAGGTCAGAGCAAGTGGGGCTATGCTGGTGCTCATACTGACCGTTTCACTGATAAGTTGCCATGGAAGGAAACCCTCTCTTTTGGCTATGATAGTGTGGCTTCACAATCCGTCTTTGTTGACTACTTAACATCCACTTTTGGGAACGGCTTCAAGGAAATGGGGTAAGAAGATGGATGAGATCCTCTTTTCTCATGAAGTGGATGCTATAATATTTAGCTAGCCCACGCACGTTGAATTTTATTGCAAGATTTTAATAATCTATGAAGATATGACAAAAGAGAATTAATTAATGATGCTTTCATCCATTAAATCCATACATTATATCATGAATTAAAAAGAAATTAAGCTTAAAATGTAAGCGCAAAAATTATCTCTCATAATCAAAGCATCATTTTTATCTGGAAAATTCTCCTAATTTGATAGGGTTTTCTTATTATCATGAATAAAACGTAGTTCACATGCAAATCATGTAATTTATTGTAGAATTATTTAGAAAACATTCTTCATTCCAAAACAATTCGGTCATAGCTAGAAAAGAAGAATGTTGATCGAGCAACCTAAAAACTTTTTCCTTATTGATAAATAACATAAAATAAAATAAATAGAAGAGCTTTACTTTAAATGATTGGGTTACTCCGCCGCTTTTTCCGGCACATACATGTCCGCCAAAAAACCTTCGACGATAATGATAGATTTTCCTTCAGCGATTTAATACTTGTGCACAAGACCCTCAATGGAACAAAATTGCTGAAACATGATAAATTAACCTAGAAGCATATGTATGAGCAAAATTCTTGCTAAGAATGTCAGTTTAATTTGCACGAAGCTCATCTTGATCTTTTGGTTGAGAGCTTTGGCTATCAACCAAGAGGTTGTCTTGGAATCGAGTCTTACGAATATGATGTGCATGAATTTGTCTTAATTGCTCTAAATATCCAAAAACAAATTAAAAATGTCAGTTTTGGTAATACTAACATGCATGCGGATGAACTAATTAATTACGTAATTCTTGTGGGAACCCATAGGATGGTGTATCAGAGATACTGCGATGCAATGACGAAGCTATCCCTCTCGATCATGGAGCTTCTAGGCAAAAGCCTGGGAGTTGATGGTGGGCACTATCGGGAGTTCTTCGCAGAAAGCACCTCCATATTGAGGTGCAATTACTACCCTCCATGCCAGGAGCCAGAGCTCACTTTCGGTACCGGCCCGCATTGCGACCCCACTTCCCTAACAATCCTTCTACAGCAGGATGAAGTGGACGGTCTCCAGGTTTTCTCCGACGGTGAATGGCGGGTGGTCAGGCCGGTGCCCGGCGCACTTGTCATCAACATCGGCGACACCTTCATGGTATTCATCTTCACATCCACGTCTGCACGTTTGCTTATATGGCTGATTAGTTATTCAAATAAATATTATATATATATATATATATATATATATATATATATATATATATATATATACTATTGTAAGAAAATAAATAGAAACTAGAAAGTGAGTTGAAGCTGACAAGTGCTACTCATATAATTTGAAGAAATTATTAGACTTGAATTTATTATTATTATAGAATAAAAAAATGAATTAAAATATATCAAATAGTTTTTAATTATAATTATGTAAAATACATAAGATTATTGTTATAAAAAAATTTGCATCATATTGTTCGGGGAAATTTACATACATACCACTTTATAACATCCTATTTACATATCTAACACCTAAAACTTTAATATTACATGAATACCACCCTATATTATTTTAATATCAAATATACCACTTACATTTCTTTCCTACCACTCATATATTTCATTTCTATAACTCATATTTGGTATGAAAATGAACTATGGGTGGCATGTATGTAATATTAAAGTTTTAGATGTTAAATATGTAAATAGCATAGTATTAACTGGTATGTATGTAAATCTCCCTTTTTATTATGATGGATATAATAGCTTTGGAATTTACTTTGAGATTAGTGCTACATAAAATATTTAAAAAAATTTCTAATCTCTGAACTTGTATTAATTAATTATATATAAATGTTTAAATATTATATTTTCTTACAAACATTTAAATTTGTATAATTTCATAATATTTAAGCATAAAAGTAGAATATTCACATTCTAATTAAAAATATTTTGTGGGCCTTTGGTAGAAATGATACTATCTATTTTTTCTAATAAATTTATTAAGAGTATATTCTTCACCTCATAAATTCATATAAAATAATTAATTTCCCCTAATTCATAGGAGTAATCATTCCCCTTTCACTAAAGTTTTTTTTCTTTTCTTCTTAGTTTTCATTTGGATGAACTCGGGGGTGGGGGGGCCATACGTACATATAGTCCCCTAGTGTCTTTATAGGGAGCTGGGTGTTTGTTTGTTTTGTGAGAACAAGTTAAGTGGCCATTTGGATCCAATACCTTATTCTAGAGCAACACTTTGGACAACTTTTTTTTTGTTGTTGCAATTTTATTCATGTAGCTGGCTTCCAGATCTTGACACTTTTCTTGTAAGTTTGCTTCAACTAGCTAGGTTGTCGTGTTCTTCTCCTCCTCGGCAACTTGGACAAAAAGTTTTCCAAGAAATTCCTCATGGTAATATTACAAGATATTTTATTATGAACAGGCCTTTATTGCTAATTATTGTGAAATAAACAGAAAAAAGATAGCTAATATCAAAAAGAAAAGAGAAGAAGGTGCTGCTATGTTTGTTTATCTTCAAATATATTTTAATATTTGATATAAATCTTCTTTTGCAATTCATGAAAAACAAGGCGCGCAGTTCTTTACAGCACTCATAAAATATGTACAAATTCAGAAAATATGCTTAAATGATGTGTTACAGATAAAAATATCATGAGCTGGTTTCACATTTATAAACATACAATCAAAAGTAATATTGAAAATATATTACCTTTAATGTTAGAATAACATTTCTGTGAAAAGGTAAGCTTAGTACGATCGATACTTTTTGCAATTGAAGTCCAGCTCATAAATTTTTTACAAGGAATTTATTGAATGAAGTTTATCCAGACAACTTGCATCCACCATGAAAATAGTTATTGAAGGCCAAACTACAAATCACCCACCCTGGTGACCCAATAGGGTAGGGCCCCTACAGGAGCTGCTCTTGGAATAAGCTTCGTGAGAGGTTCAAGGTAGGTGTAGGCTCATTTAGTGCCTTCATGAGCTGTTTTTAGGGGATTTCTAAAAGATTTGAAAGATATCTTGGAGGATTCTATCTAAATAATACGACAAATAAATGTTTCATGGTTGAGGATACATCCATTTATTCAGGTTTTTATAGTTGTTTTTCCTTTACCATGAGATTTAGGGGAAAATTCTTAACATTAATGGAGAAAGCATATTAATTAGTAGAAAAAGGCAGATTTTTATTTTCTTACAAAGACAAATTTGAAGATTCTCAACATCTTTATAGTACATTAGATGTGTTCATTACATTCATAAATAAAACATATTGTATTTAAGACTTCGTTTGAACAGTTTTTTTTTTTGCAAGTAGCTTTTTAGTATAAAAATTTCTAATTCAAATTAGAAATTTTTGTATTAGAAAGTTGCTTTAGAAAGTATTGAGAAAGATGCCCCAAATGAAGTCTAAGATTTCGTTTTGGATAATTTACTTTTTGTTTTGTTTTTCAAATCATAATCATGATTTCTATTTTGCCACTATTTTTTACTATTTAAAAAAAGATTAATAAAAAATTGCTTTATGTAACAACTTTAAAAAATTACTTTCTCCATAACAGTCTTATAAAATTTCAGCTATAACAACTTTACAAAACAATAAAGAAAAAAGAAAAGCCTCAATGGAAGCCTAAAACTATTTTCAACCTCGTGGATTATATAAAATTAGAATATATGTAATATTTTGAACAACATGCTAATATCCAACATAGTTGGATAGTGTTCACATAATTATGCCTCTAAAACTACTAGCGATGGTTAAATAATGACCACATATCGAATTAAAGAGTTAGAAATTCAATAAAAAAGAATCGCTTTATGTGCTAATAATCAGTATATTAGAGCAAATTAAGAAAAAAAAAAGTATCAGATCATTTTTAATTACCTGAGATCTAACTGCCCCCTTTCTCCTTCCAAAATAAAATATATCTTACAGGCTCTATCAAATGGTAGATATAAGAGTTGCTTACACAGAGCAGTGGTGAACAAAGTGAGAGAACGGAGGTCGCTTGTCTTCTTCCTCTGTCCAAGAGAAAACAAGGTAGTTAGTCCCCCTGCTTGCCTTGTGGACGAAGAACATCCGAGGAAGTACCCCGACTTCACATGGGCCGAATTATTCGACTTCACACAGACTCATTATAGAGCCGACATGCAAACCCTACAAGCATTTGCCAACTGGCTTCTCTCCTCTTCTACTTCTTCTAGCTCTTCTCTCCACCATTGCCATGGATGATATATGCTGCCCTCTTCAAAATATGATGATTAGGCCACAACCTTCTTCTTCTTGTTCTTCTTTTTTTTTTTTTTTTCTGATTTCCATGCTGTTACCTTCAAGTCTTATCTGTACATACTTCGGGGTTTTAATCATCAGTAATGCTTCACTCATTCAAGTTTTAGTTTGAAGCTGGTTCAAAGCATATCAGATATGAAAATGAACTGCAGATATTCATGATTTGTGTGAGTAAAGCATTGATGCTTAATCATATAAAAGTGTCCCAGCAAATGATGGCAATGGGGACAGGATGTGTGATGATTTCTTTACATGTTGTCCGCTAGTTTCTCTGGATTTTTTTTTTTTTTTTTACTTTCTTGTAACTGTGTAAATGTGTATAAATATATATATCTGGATCAGGGACCTTTTATCTTTTTAAGGGGACAATCAGAATTTTTCTTTCTATCAGAGCTCAAATTAACGGACTTTTCAAATAATAGGTAGAAATAGTTTATTTATTGGCTTTATACAATTAATATCATATACTATTTCAATTTTAGCAAACTTGAAGTTAAGGCAAATTGATTTAATTAGATGAAACCAACAGCATTAAGAATGACTTATACTATACCCAAAAATCACTCATTACCGGTGTATTTTTTGGGTGAAAATCTCTAATATTTTGGCAAAAAATTTCCCCCCGATAAAAGTCGCTTAGGAAATTAAATGCGACGGCATTTTTTCGCCAAAAAGTATTTCCGGCAATTTTTCAACTGATTTCGGTTTTGTTGAGGGCAACGAATGGAGCGGTGGAAAACAGGCAATTGCCGCCAGAAAGTTTCGATGGCATTACCGGAAGTTGGTACCAAACCACTAGAAACGTATGCAGAAAAAGCCTATCCGGTTGGTTTTCACCCTTTTCCATCGCATTTTCTTGTGTCGCCCCGTATAGAAAGTTATAAATAGAAATTTCATTAAAAATATGTCGGAAACCTGTAGCACTACAAAAAAAAAGGCAGTCCCTTATTGTTCTATTGCAATATTTACATGATAAACCTGCAACAAGTAACATATGGATACACAACAATATATATGATCATACAATATTGATATTCAAGACATTATCAAACCATTAAAAGGGTAAATCTAACAACTTAAAAATTCAATCGTGGTTCAACATAAAACCTGTTTAAATAAGTTTTCAAAACACAAGAATAAATTCTCCAAACTACTACAATAACTTAAACAAAACAATAAGTGGTTAAAATAAGTTCTTCAAACTACTATAACAGCTTAAACATGAAGTTTTCTAATCATCTTTCGTCTCGTCGCTCCCCTTTAATTCATGCTTAGGCTGCTAACCTTTTTTTTTCTTTTGATGTTCACTTAGATATAATCGCAGCTCTATTTACATCTCAGTTTGTTGTATCAATATGTTGGCATGTATATGTTTCATCTCTTCTATCTCTTTGGTGAGAGTAGCAACTCTTTGGCTGGAGATATCATCAACTCCACTATTACCAAAAGATTTTAAGGTGGGTGTATTCACTACAGGAAAATCGTGTATCACCGGCGGACAAAATTCATCGGAAAACGCTCAAAATCCGTCGGAAATTTGTATTTCCGTCGGATTTTTTTGCGATGGTAAAAAACGCGTCGGAAAAGTTATACCGGCGCAAAATAGGCCGTCGGAATTATTTCCGGCGGAATTTTTTCTCCGGTATAATTTTCCGGCAAACTATTTTGCGCCGGAAATAAAAAATCTATTAAAAAAAGCTGAAAAAAAAAAATCATTTCAGGCGGCTGGGTACTAGGCCCGGGGCCGCTCAAACCTGCAGCCAGCCCAGCCTGCCACGCCCCATGCAAACTAGATCAACCCACATGCATAAAAGGCCACTGGCCATGCAACCCGCGCGCTGCAAACCAGCCTAAAACCATCGGCGGGATTCGAACCCCCGCCGACCATCAAGTAAGCCGACAACCAACGCGCCTAGAAGGTAAATTTATTTCTTTCTTTTGTTATTTATACTTATATTAGAAATTATTATAAATTTATGTAATTTAATAAATTCATTTTAACAAAGTCTTATTAATTTAATTTAAAAATTAAATATTACTTTAATTTATTTAATTAATTTAAGTTAATAATATTTAAATTTATTTTATTTAATAAAGAATTATTAATTATTATTAATTTAATTTAATTTAATAATATCTAATTTAAATAATTTTATTTGATAATAAGTTATTAATTTTTTTAACTTAATTTAATGAAATAATTAATTATAAATATTTATTATAGTCATTTTTTTAGGAAAAAATTAATTTTGGTTGGAAATTCCGTAGGAAATAAATTCGCCGGAAAATGAATCAAAAAATCCGCTGGAAAATCGTCGAAAAATCTGACGGAAATGTTCCATCGGTAATCCGCCGGAATTTATGACAAATTTATTTCAGCTAGAAATTCTGTCAGAAATGAGATGTTCTTCTGTAGTGATTGGTCTCTATTTCTATTTGCAAATTATTTATGATTACTACTAAAAATTGATAGTCACATGAGTTGTTTTCGCCTTCTCATCAATTTATATATGATCAACTTGATGTTCGTGAGTTCTTGTATGTAGCTCTAATGGTTTTAACTCCAAATCAAGTACCGCTTTCTGCAATAGAGAGCATAGATAAACTAATATAATATATTTGTGAATTTAAAGTACTCATTTATCAACCACCGTCTATGCTCAGTATAAGATAGTGAACCACCTATGTTAAGAGAGCTTGCTAAACCCCGGTAATTGGATGCTCTATTTTTTCTTGTTTTACTCTCTCATCTTAGTAAACTAGGGGCTATGGTAAACACCAGCTATTTTTTAGTCAATATTTGATGATTTTCCTGTAGTGTTGTCCCAATTTTTAATTGGCTTAAAACAATAATACAAAACAACTTGTAAATGTAAATATTTTAGATACTTGTACAACTAGATTGAGTTGTTTAGTATGATCATGAGTTGTAAAATATTAAAAAAAATATTTATATACACTTGTAGGTTCCAAAAGAAAATAATCCTTCTTCTTTGAAGATCATTGTCTTTTGGAATTCTATAGAAAATCTAGAATCCATAAGATTGAAGATTTAGTTAAACAATCATATTCAAATCTACATTATATAGGAACATAAATTCAAATTTGTTCGTAAAAATCTGGCCACCTTTACTTTACATAAACTCTTAGTTGAACTCTAAGAAATCATCAATAAATAAAAGCTTTTTATTTATGCATTATTGGTCATGCATCATTTGATTGAGTAATCTTATACATATTGTAAAGTCTTGATTAAAATCTTCTAAATTATAATTCTTTGATTTCTATGATAGATATTCAATCTTGCATTCGTGAGACAGTTATTTGTGTTTATGATTATTAGTTAACAACTCACTCTAGACGCACATGTATAAGTCTACATTGTATACACCCCTCAATTTCTGCACATTCCTTCTGTTTTATCCTTCCAAAAATTCAGAATAAGAAGTCAAAATCTAAACTCCAAATCCAAGATAAAAATTTACAATCTCAAGCATGTATACTAAAATCTTGATATTGCCCAAGTCTTTATTTAAATCTATATGAATTTGAAAATTTTATTTTTTTACTTTAATTGAGAGTATTCTTTTCAAATTAAGATATAATTAACTATGAGAACTTACCCTTATAGGAAGTCTAGGACCACTATTAATTAATATAAATCATATCTTAGCTTTAAATATTGATTTAGTTTTATAATAAAAATGATAAGTGAATATTTTTTTATCTTTAGGGATGAATTGAATTTTTATTATTTTGCTCAATTTTGAAAATAAACACATTGATTTAGTATCATAACTAAAATGATAAGTGAATATTCCGTTTATCATTCGGAATGGATTGAATATTCTTTATGTTGCATTTGATTATGAAAATAAATAGAGTTTATCTTTTCAAATCAGTAGTGAAATATTAATCTGTTTTTCGGGACGGTATAATATTAATCTATGCATATTTGATTAAAGAAATATTTAAAATGAATCATGTAGTGAGATTTAAATCCCTGACTCATTAATTAATCATATAAAAAATATTAAGTGAAAGCTTAAATACATACTTGAAGGATGCGATCATAGTCTTCCAAAGCATATATAAAGCTGACCAAACTTTTCAAAGCTTACTTGCAACTCCCATGCATCGTTAACTAATAATGATAAGGCGGCTGTTTTGTTAGAAGGACAACGAATATAAAGTATTCATTTTTTAGGGTTTTTAAAATCTTATTGTTTAGTTGGATGAAAAAAAAATTAATGTAAAGTATTCTAAATAGTAAATATAATAAAGTGTTCAAAATTCATTTTGAAGGAAAATCATTTTCACGATAATCAAACTATATTGTCACCACCCTCACTGGCCACCACCACTACTGCCACAAGCCTCCACCATCTTTGCCATAGTCCGCCATCAAACAAAAATAAATAAATAAACTCATGCATTCAATTGTTTACTCTTCCAATAAACTTCAATCCTTTTAAATACATTTTTTTTTCATGGGGTCGGTTTTTACATGTATAACACTTAAAACTATCATATTTACCTATTAAACACCTAAAGTTACCTATTTACTAATATACCACTTCAAACTCTCATTCTAAACCTTTTATAGCACTTCCGTGACGTTCGTTCGCCTCTCTCGTTCGCCACTCTGCCCTCAATCGCACTGACGCCCTCTCCGCCCTCCTTGTTTGCCTCTTCACCGGTCGAAGTCCCCGCAAAGACTTCGCCAGTAACTTCGCACGCCTTAAGCGTTCACCCCGTTCGCCCTTTCGCACGCCACGTTCTTCTTTCCATTTTTTTTATTGGTTCTTCTTTGGAGGAGAAGACAAAGGACTGATGCAAAAAAACCCAATAGAGTTGGATAAGAAGTTGATCCCTGTATAACTTATGATACACAGCTGAAAACAGTGAGATAACTTTACATGTAGAAATCTACGGTGTTGATGGCAAGAAACATAAAATTTGAAGTGCTCGAATAACAGAACTTGAAATCGAAACTGAAAGATCTTTTTTCTGCAACGATTTTGATTCCTAGTATCTTCATACCTTGGCGAAGTTGCGAGGAGATTCCGCCTATTTCGGCGTGGGACCTGGGAAGACGAATGTGAGAGAGATGGTGCAACGCCGGTATCAACGAAGAAGAGAGGAGATTCCCATGCTATTTCGGCTTCGCTTTGACGGAAGGGAACGGGAAGAACCGAGTGTATTTTTTTTTAGGTATGAGAGTTTGAAGTGGTATATTAGTAAATAGATAACTTTAGGTGTTTAATAGATAAATATGATAGTTTTAAGTGTTATACATGTAAAAACCCCTTTTTTCATTTGTTATATATATAACCAAATCAAATAAACCTAATGATAAAATTCTTACCGTCATGTAAAAAAAAAAAAATCATAGTGATCGTTTTTGTCCGTGACCAGGGTCTATATCGACTCTGAAATTAATGATCAAATGAAAGCTCTGGATGCATACATTCATTCGCCTACACGCAGAAGAAGACAACCACATAAGCAGACAAAACAGTGACATTTGTTTTATATTAATGGCCCCCACGTAAAGTGTGCTCTCTTTAATTGCTCGAGAGGATTGTCAAAAGTTAGAAATGTTATTATATTGATTTGGACAATGGATTGATAATGTCCATTTGATCATTGTTCAGGTGAGATGGTGATGTCAGCTCTTTTGGATTTATCATTAATGCTTTTTTTCTGCTCACTGATTGTCGTCCTCAATGGCTGCTGCTTGGATCTATGTTAGGAAATGAATACTGCATTAGATCTGACATGAAAAATGGAAGAAGAAGAGAAAGGGATGGGGTTAGAGTTTGGTTTAGGGCTTCATTAATGTCATTAAAAAAATATCATTTTGATAAGTTGTGAAGAATGAGAATGTCTTAGATTAACTTTCTTATTATTTTTTAATATAAAATTTTTTGAACAACCAAATTTTTAGACTTTAAATTTACTTTAGAAAGCAATAAGAAAATTATCACAAACGAAATCTTAATTTTCAACTAACATAAAACCTAACTTGTGCTTGGAACCGTTTAGCGATCTTTCATGCTGATGTTTATTTGTTATTAAATGTGTAAGAAGTTCGTAACGATAGGCTGTGATTTGGGATGCCTGTGAACTCCAAAATAGACGAAGCGAAAGAAGATGAACATGAAAATAGTATTGTATTTGATATATTGCTTGAAGGAAATACGATACTTCCAACCAGGGGTGGAATCAGACATAATTTTCAGGGGGGCCAAACTTATAAGTAAATTTTGGTAGATATGTCGGGGTACAAGAGGGCAGCGCGCCAGAAAAAATTTTGATTTACTATTTCTCTTTATAGTTTGTTCATTATTTTCTAACAATAATAACACATCTATATAATGTGTTTACCCCCCCCCCCCCCCCGCGCTCTAGGGGATTCCACCCCTGCTACCAACTAAGAGAATACATCCTACAATTTTCTTCTACGTCAGTATCAGATTATTATTAGAAAATATAATTAAAATATTAGATAAACTGAAATACATTTGCAGAGAATTCTACTGATTATTTATAATTATAAATAGTCATAGAAAAAATATTATTAATGTCTAACACTCTTATTATATTTTTTTTCAAAGTTTAATGATTCAATTATTTTGTGATTTACTTTAATCTAATGTGATTACGAGCTGTGGGTTGGCTGGCTTGTCCCGACAAGATCTCGAACAGCTGGATAAAAGAGAGGCAATAGATAGGTAAGTGGAGGTCAACATCTATGATGATGGGACCTTTGTCTGCAAGCAAAAACAATAATGATCACTTTTAGGAGAGATTATTAGGTGCGGAGTGCAGACGGCGAGAATCATCCGTACAAGTATTGATTATCTAGTAGTACCAGCATTCGATACTGCTGAATACCGCTGGATACCGCTAGGTACTTGTACTTGTGCGGACAGTGTGCACTCCTCGCACCTGATAATTTTCCACTTTTTATGGTCCACCGTAAACCCCAAATATCCTCATTTATTTACAATCATTATAAATAATATACTTTAGCAATATTTAGATCATGAATCTATGAAATTAGATACCACTGAGGCATTATTTGGGATATTTTTCATACTAATTTATTTTTCAAATTATAATCATAATTAATTTAATTATTATTTTTTTTATCATTTTTAATAAATATTTATACTATAAAATTATTTTTTATAGCAACTTTTAAAAAAAAATATTTTCTTCCCAACAACTTTATAATCATATTTACAAAATCTACAATAATTTCAATCGGACCCTAAATTAAGGGTTTATTTGAGATGATCTTAATTTTTTATAAAGGTAATTATAAAATTATTGTGCAGAAAGTAACAGTTTAGAATATTGTTGTAGGAAACAATTTAGATTTCGTGTGGGATGACTTTTTTGTTGCTTTTTAAATCAACTTTTGAGTACAGACATTACAAATTTTATACTAAAAAACTGCTTTAAGAATCAGTAAGAAAGCCA
The DNA here is from genome assembly GCA_016618105.1 of Dendrobium huoshanense. NCBI lineage: Eukaryota > Viridiplantae > Streptophyta > Magnoliopsida > Asparagales > Orchidaceae > Dendrobium > Dendrobium huoshanense. The sequence continues at coordinate 68,515,945 of CM028358.1, read as the reverse complement.
TTCTAAACGAAGCCTTAGGCTTTCTTTGGGACGGCTTTCTTACTGTTTCTTAAAACGGCTTTCTAGTATAAAAATTTTAATTTTTTAACTAGAAAGCCGTTTTAAGAAGCAGGAAGAAAGCCGTCCCAAACGAAGCCTTAGACTTTGTTTGGGACGGCTTTTTTATTGCTTTCTAAAATGGAGTTTTAGTTCAAAAATAAAAAAATTGGTACTAAAACTCCATTTTAGAAAGCAATAAAAAATCCGTCCCAAACGAAGCCTTAGATAATACAAAATTTTCTTGAAAAAAAGAAAAATAATAGTTCAAATAAAAACTTTGGTTTTGATCTGAAAAAATAAATTAGTAAGAAAATTGTCTAAAAAAAATCTAAATATCTAAAAAAAAAACTTTAGAATATTATGATATAATTATTTCTAATGAAATTTTACATAAAATCAAATAATTACAAGCCTATCTTGATATAATTTGTACTAAACTCCAAATGGTATACCTCGACTTGGCCAGCAGCTGGCAACATTAATTTGGTCTTATTGACGGACGTATCGCTTCTAATATATATAAATTATGACGCAGCCATGGGACCATGCTTTTATTAATGAAATAATTAATGACGAATTAATTAGAAATGAGAACCTTCATGAAAAATTAACTAAAAGACGTGTACAATTATTAGAAGGTAACATGTACAAAAAACCTCGAATTACTCAAAGTATTAATGGCAGTTGCCAATTCGGCCTAGAAGAGATTGCATATTAGTTGGGAGAGATTGATCGTTTCGAGTCTAATCAGAATGCGTCATGTCACATAATACACAATATTACACAATAATGATATATAACGTATTAGTGATGTAGCATATTCTGATTTGCCTCTGGATGACGTCCGGTGACCGCACGTAATAATTTCACATTAGTTGAACTTGTGCAAGTGAACAAAGCCATGAGAATTTATTAGGGGTGTCAATATTTGACACAACACGAAAATCCAAAACCTTGAAAATCCGGATTGGACCTGACCTGATTTCAAAATGGGTTGGGTTTGGGTTCCCGGATTCGACCAATTTGAAAAAACGGATCGGATTCGGGTTAACCCGACTGGTTGGCGGGTCAACTAGGCAACCCGACGGGTAGGGGCCGGGTCCGAGTTTTCGACCCGTTTGCTTACCCGGGTCGGGTTAGGGTCGACCCGATTGAACCCGGGTCAGTTCCGGATTCGATCCGACTCTGATCCGTTACTCGAAATTGACACCCCTAGAATTTATTATGAGCTCATGATATCTGCTAATATTTATGAGTAGTTAACCGGTTGATTCTTTTACTTATTTAAAGGAAATTACAAAAAAGAGCAAGATGATTAAATTTTTTTTTTGTTGTTGAGTCAATGATTTATCATAAATCAATAATTTATATTGCTTAGAAAAAGCTACAAATAACCTTCATGGCCTTCTCGCAATTTCATTGATATGTATTAGCACTATAAGCTGTACCCTTTAGTTCTTTCTATGTATTTACTGTTTTGCCTACCTTTAGTTTATATATATTCCTTTCCCTGTACACTTTTATATTATTCTATATACAATATCAATTTCATCTTTTCTCTGACTCCATCGTCTCTTTCACCTTTCTTGTTCTTTTATGAAAAGCTTTCATGGTATCACGAGCCATTAGGGAAGATTAAGTTCCAATGGACGCACATAACCAATCCTCTTTCGGACAACATTCAAACTTTGCCTGAATCTCCTAACCCATCTCATCCGATCACCCGTGCCACTGTTACTACTCATCCTATGCAAACCCGGCTTAAATCTGGAATTCTTAAACCAAAACCAATACTTAATCTTCTAGCCCAGATTTCTCCCACTAACACTCCTACTTCGTACGTTCAAGCCCTCAAGATCAATCACTGGCGGACTGCTATGCAAGCTGAATATGACGCTCTTCACAGGCTATCCACTTGGACTCTTGTTCCTACCCCGACTAACAAACCTGTTTTAGGTTGCAAATGGGCGTTCAAAACTAAACTCCTACCCAACGGTCAAGTTGATCGGTATAAAGCTCGTCTCGTTGCTCTTGGCTACGACCAAAAACAGGGAATAAATTACACCGAGACCTTCAGCCCGGTTGCTAAGATGCCTACTATCCGCCTCATGCTCACGGTCTCTCTCATTCGGCAATGGCCCATGTTTCAACTTGACATATCAAATGCCTTCCTTCATGGTGACTTACCTGACGACATATACATGCGACAACCGCCAGGCTTCGTTGACTCGTCTCAACCTCACGCCGTTTGCAAGCTTCAAAAATCTCTCTACGGGCTCAAACAAGCACCGCGGCAGTGGTTTCAAAAACTCACCAGTTTTCTCCAACAATACGGCTTTGGGTTCAGTAAATCGGATCCCTCTCTTCTTCTTTTTCATAAAAATAACATTTCTATCTATGTGCTTATCTATGTAGATGATCTGTTAGTCACTGGCAATAATGAGGCTGCAATTCGCAATCTTCTCCATGATATGAAAACTCAATTTGCACTAAAGATTCTCGGCAACATCTCTCTTTTCCTTGGAATTCAGGTGACTCGTTCCAAATATGGCTACTTTCTTTCTCAACAACACTTTGCTACTAAAATCCTTAACGATGCAGGTTACAAAGACTGTAAAGCAGCTCCAACACCGGTCGTTCCAATCAAGAAACAGCCAGAACACAGCAGTCAGCCCTTCTCGGATCCAACTCTATACCGACGACTAGCAGGTTCTCTCCAGTACCTCTCCATCACTAGACCTGACATTGCCTTCGCCACCAACCAGGTATGTCAGCATATGCAAGCACCGACTGAACAGGATTTCAAAGCCCTCAAACGGATCCTGCGATACCTCCAAGGAACACTATCGTTCGGTCTCCCTATCACGCCTGGTTCGCTGGACCTTCGGTCATATTCAGATGCCGACTGGGCGTCTGATCCTACCGATCGGAAATCTGTTTCTGGCTACTGTACTTTTCTTGGACCTAATCTCATCTCCTGGACGGTGAAAAAGCAGGTGACTGTTGCCAAATCCTCGACTGAAGCCGAGTACCGGTCTCTCTCCGCTGCAGCATCTGAAGTCATCTGGCTTCGCCGCCTTGCCTCTGAGTTGTCCATACCGCAGATTACTCCAACTACAATTCATTGCGACAACACATCGGCCATGGCCATCGCCAAAAATCCGGTGTTTCACGCACGAACAAAGCATATTGAGATCGACTATCATTTCATTCGTCAGCAACTTGACTCCGGCCAAATCACGCTCGAGCACATCTCCTCTCTCGATCAAATTGCTGATATTTTAACGAAGCCGTTCTCTATTTCTCGGTTCCTCGATCTTCGTAGCAAACTAACCATTCGGCCTCCGAATGCTTAGTTTGAGGGAGGCTATTAGCACTATAAGCTGTACCCTTTAGTTCTTTCTATGTATTTACTGTTTTGCCTACCTTTAGTTTATATATATTCCTTTCCCTGTACACTTTTATATTATTCTATATACAATATCAATTTCATCTTTTCTCTGACTCCATCGTCTCTTTCACCTTTCTTGTTCTTTTATGAAAAGCTTTCGAACTTCTTCTTTCTTACCATAAAAGAATGGATCACACTAAAAGATTTTCAATTTAGGAGATTATCATAATGTTGGTGCAAGGAACAGGGATCGTGAAGCCATGAGAGACCTCGAAGATTCATCATCTTATTCTCCCTCAGAAAAAAAGGCAAAATTCCAAGCAAGGTGTATTTTTCTGTTACCAAGCTCCTTGGTAGATCTTTATTTTCCAATTAATATGAAAGGGCCTTGAACCAATTTTAATTTTTAATAGAGCTGAATTTAAATTGTTCAATTGCATGCCTTGATTTACTTTTTCTGAATTATTTTAATAAATGATTAAATAAGATAGAAAAAATGGACTGGAGAAAAAATTGGAGAAGAGAGAAGTTCGAGGTTCAATGATTTGATCGGGGTTGAATTGGGTTGAATGCGATGGCGTAATAAATATTGAAATTATTTAAATGATAAGATAACGAAGTAATAATTAAGAAATAATATAATTTTGGGACCAAAAATAAATGAATTAATAAATAAATAATATATTCTATAATATCAAATTTAAATATAAATAATTATTAATTTATGTTATATATTTATAAATTTCTAATTTTAAATTTTAATATAAATACCCCAATCATTGATTTTAATTCAAATTTAATAGAAATTTGAATCATATATAAATATAATATAAATTATTACTAATTTATGTTATATAATTATGAATAATTTACACCTATAAATTATATAAATATATATTTTACATTATAAAATTATTTTATAAATTCATAATACATTATTTATAATTACAAAATAGATAAAAATTTTAGTTTTTGCATTATATAATTAATAAGCTAAATAAATAATATTAATTATTATTAACTAAAATAAATATTATTTTCATTATAAAAATTAATTAAAATTTACTTTTAAAAATATGTAGTTTGTGTTATTAATATGAGAAATTCATTTTATTTATTTACTTTCATATAACCTGAACACTTTAGGTTATTATTATTTATAATTTTCTATAGCTTTTTGTTAATTGAATGAGTAAAGAAATCACATGAATGATAATGTCATATGAGTAAGCTTTATTGGAGCATATTTAAAAATTGATTATTATAGCAAATTTAAAGTTATTTCAAATTTAAATTTATTTTAAAAAAATTAATTATATAAAATATATTTTTATTTAATGAGGCGGTTCATAAAAATCAGGACTAGCTCAATGATTTGGCGGTTGGTTCATTGCAAAGAAGATTTTAGAGAAACATGGACCGGATGGCCAGCCAGTTCCGGTCAAATCGGCTGGTCTGCTCTAATTTTCAAAATAATGTTTTTAAATGTCTCTCCATAATCAATCTATTTTATGCTGATTTTTATTCTAATATAGATTTTTGGAGCTCCTCGTCAGATAAAAATAGAATGGCAAAATGCTTTATATCATATTTGCATGTTATTTTCCATTCAGAATTAAAATCATTAAAAAAATTCAAAATAAATTGAATCCCGACCATATTGAACGAGAAGAACCACCGCAAGTCTGCAACTCTATGGTTTCTGGCATAATTCTGCTGAATTCGCGCCCTTGAATCCTCTTTTTTAATGGTCGCAGTGCCGAAGTGCAGATCTTGAAGCCTTGACGGAACCGGAGGATGAACTCCGAACCAGATGACTGTGGACCTCCAATGGTGCGCGGCCTATCTCCGGTCATACAACGCCAGGTGTTGGATATTACAGGGGCGACAGCTTCATCAGCTTCTCCTCAAAGCCGGCTTCTCCGGCTCCATCTTTGCCACCAATTGCCTTCTCCAGATGTACACGCGTTGTGGCAGTGGCCTATCCGATGTCTGCCTTCTGTTTGAAGAAATGCCCCATCGGAATTGCTTCTCTTGGAACACCCTCATCGACGCTTGCATCAACTCCGGGGACTCCGCTTCTTCCCTACAATTATTCCACAGGATGCCTCGGAAGAACGAGTATTCTTGGAATGCCATGATAACCGGCCTGGTTCGGTTAGGTGATCTTGAGAATGCGTGGAGACTGTTTGAGGAAATGCCAATGAAGGACGCCATTGCTTTGAATTCGGTGCTTCATGGTCTTTTTCGTTGTGGAAAAGCTCAGGTTGCTTTCAGTGTTTATAAGAGATTGAATTCAGCATTGGAGGGGTACTCCTCACTGTGCCTTGATGCGTTTGTGCTGGCAACTGTAATGAGTGCTTGTGCAGAGTATAGGGTTCTTCATCTTGGCAAGCAAATTCACAACCAAATAGTTATCAACCAGGTGGAGTTGGATGCTGTATTGGGCAGTGCTCTTGTTGACATGTATGGAAAGTGTGATGATCTTAACAATGCCTGCAAAGTCCTGGACGTTATGACGAATCCAGATGAGTTCTCCTTGTCGGCTTTGATCACTGGATTTGTTAGATGTGGTAGACATGTTGAGGCAAGAAGGATTTTTGATAGTAGACTTGATCCTGGTACTGCCTTGTGGAATTCAATGATTACTGGGTATGCTTCATATGGTCATTTAGAGGAAGCTTTAAACTTGTTTGAAAGGATGATGAGAAAGGGAGTTAATCCGGATTCTTCAACTTTAGCTACTATTCTGAACTCATGTGCTTCCTTAGGTGCACTTAGAAATGTGGTGCAGATACATGCTAGTGTGCTAAAGTTTGGAGTTTTGGATGACATTATTGTTGGCAGTGCTTTGCTTGATTCCTACTCGAAAGCTGGTGATTGGGGCAATGCTTGCAAGATTTTTGGAGACTTCAAGGTTCATGACACGGTCTTGCTGAATTTAATGCTAAAAGTGTACTCTAATCATGGCAGGATTGCCGAAGCAAGGAAGGTATTTGATCAGATTCAAGGCAAGAGTGTGATCACTTGGAACTCCATGATTGTTGGTTATAACCAGAATGGTTTTGCAACTGAAGCACTGGAGCTTTTCACTGAAATGCATAGTCTTGATATTGGGATAGATGAGGTGACTTTGGCAAGCATTTTAAGCGCTTCTGCTTCAATATGCTCACTAGGCTTTGGAGAGCAGGGCTTTGCACTTGCGACGGTCTATGGGCTCGAATCAGAACAAATCATTGCTACTTCACTAGTTGATCTTTATTGCAAGTGTGGTTTTATGACTGAAGGCTTGAGGATCTTTTCTGATATGAGAAAGTTTGATGAGGCCCCTTGGAACTCAATGCTAATGGGCTTTGCTTCCAATGGAATGGGTGTTGAAGTCATCCGCTTATTCGAAGCTATGAAAAATGCTGGTGTGCCACCAAATGAGGTGACATTTATTGCGGTCCTCTCAGCTTGTTGCCATTGTGGGCTAGTTGAGGAAGGTTTGAGATGGTTTCATTGCATGAAGGATGAATTTGGTGTGAACCCTTTTATTGAACACTACTCATGCATTGTCGACTTGCTGGTTCGAGCGGGTCGAGTGGAGGAAGCTTTGGATTTTATCGATGGCATGCCATTCAAGGCAGATGCGAGCATGTTGACATCATTGCTTGGTGGTTGCAAAGCACGTGGCAATGAATTTCTTGCAGATAAGGTGGCAAAGAGACTTGTTGAGCTCAGTCCCAGCCAGTCAGGACCTTATGTTCAAATATCCAGCATCTATGCTGCAAATGGTGATTGGAATAGATCAGAATGTGTTTGGTCTATGATGTGTGAGAGGAGAATAAAAAAGAATCCAGGTTTTAGTTGGATTGATAGGTAGAGTGTTCTAAACATACTGTGCAAGACTTAGAGTTCGATTTTGGTAACGTCCATTTTTCTTCCCTGATTCCATGGAAGATTGAAAACTATGAAGAAAGCATTACTGCAGTTATGATTTCAGTGCAAACACAGCTTGAGAGCATCAAGTACCCGAAAATTAAGGACTTATGAGCAACTTAATGCATTGATCGACTGATATTCATCGTGTAGGTTGAAATGGTGAAGCCTTGCTCTACGAGCTACTCATATATTATTCTTCTTTTAGCTTAAATGCCAAAGCGACAGGCTTACAAACTCATTGCTATGAAAATTGGGAGGTAGTAGGCTTGTATTTGCAACTATGTCATTTCTTAAGTTTATCAGTTCTTTTTACTCTCATGCTTATCTTCCTGTTTTGCACCATAACATAAACAATCGATGAGGAACGGTGGGAGGAGAGAGAACTTTATTACTAACTGTCTACCCTAAAAAGCGGTTGATTACAGCTAAGGGTGTAAGTGAGCCGAACCAGCTAGAGTTCGACACGTTTATGGGCTCGCGAGCTGAGCTTATCGAGCTCACGAGTTGAGCTCGAGCTTTGAGCCTGGCTCGGCTCGTGAGCTCGCGAGCCGGCTTCAATAAATATTAATAATTCTAAAATAATTTTATTTTATTTATTAAATTTAAATTTAAAAAAATTAATAAAAACCACCTAAGTTTTATTTAAATGCTAAACATTTCATATATATATTTTTTCTAAATTTTGATTTAAGTTTAAAAATCTCGCTTAAATTTTAAAAATCTCGCCTAATTTTTAAAAATCTCCCCTAAATTTAAAAATTTCCTCCCATGGCTCGCGAGCCGGCTCGAGCTCATTTATAGTGAAACGAGCTCGAGTTCGAACGAGCTCGAATTCGAGCTCGCCTGTTGAGCTCCACTCGAGCTCGCTTTCCAACTAACGAGCCAAGCTCGATAAGGGCCAAACTTGACTCATTTACGCCCCTAATTCCATCATTTGTTCTCAGCCATGCATAAATGATGTTGACTTGATCATATGCTAGTGTGAATTGTTGGATCCAATGGAGACGGAAAAATAATTTCATCATCTTCCAATAACATGCCAAATCATCAAGAAATGATATTAAAAACGTACATGAATCCATTAAAATGCAGAATTGAAGTTTTCAATATTTCAAGTTTAAAGCGGCGTTCTCAAGAGAGCGAGAGACCCCATTCTTTTCATCCTAGATGGAAAAATGAATGAAATGAGAACATAACCGTTTAAGCTGAAAATCATAACACTTTTATTTCTTAAACGTATTTATTTTATTTCAGCTCATTATTAAAATATAATAAATATCTGATCTCTACACAATATTTAATTCTATACAAATGAGATGCCACATAAATCAAATACTAATTTAATTCTTAAATATATCACAAATTTAATTTGCTTATTTTTAGATAACTATTAATGTATAATTTTGTGTAACATATCCTTCTTAGTAGATGACTTTATTGTCTGAGCTGCTGGGAATAAATATTTTGTTTCCATCGCTAAGTGCTTACAATATCAAAGTAGATCGACGACACTATGGATGAACATAAAAGTGGATCGTAGACACTGTGAATGAACATCAAAGTGGCCCAACAACATTATTGTTGTTGTTGAAAGGAACCAGTTAAATCAACTGGTGGGGATCACTGCAACAATGAAAAAGAAACAACTTCAGTCAACGCCTGCAATGATTCATGGAGTTTCGAGAATATTTAAATTATTTTGAAATATATTTGATTTGTATTTGGTTTCATTTTATTACTTCAAAATAATTTTTAATCGAATATTTGCGTTGGGAAAATAAAAATATCTTTTGATCTAACATAGTTTTTAATGCAATACTTGATTTCAAGTTATTTGAAAGAGCGTAAAATATGATCAAATTGATTACGATTTCATTTGGAATAGTTTTTTTATTTCTTTCTAAAGCTCTTTTTTAGTACACAAATTTTTTATTCAAAAAATTCATTATATTGACATGAGGAACATATAATATGAAGCCTCAACAAATATAAATGGGTTGAATAAAAATAGACTAAGTTGAACCTTATTATTAGCCTAATTAAGGCTAGACCGCTTTTTTCCTTTCATGTTGGCCTTACTTGTAGTAAGGAAGAAGGGTTTATAGGAATCATTGGTATTGCAATATGAGATCTCAAGCTTGTGATTTTAATGATAATGAACATTATTTATTGAATTTCTATTTCTCATAGCATTTATATTGTATATCTATTTTTTTTGTGTACTAACATTTCAAGTACATCATACATTGTCCCAGTACTTTCAGTGCTCAAGGTTGGCTAGAATATGATGATATTAGGAAAAGTTTGTAATCTCTATTTCTTTATTTTTTATTTCTTGATTCAAAGTCATGTAAGGGTGTATGATGATTTGGTGATCATGCACACACACACTGGGGAGTGAGAAATTGAATTTTAAAATTTCTTTTTAAAATAATCATACAATACAATTTAGATCCTACTATACAACCAATTATTCAAAAAAAAAAAAAAAAAAAAAAAAAATAAAATGGTTAATTTTATAATTAATGTATTTAAAATAATAGTACATTACGAACACGATCATACCATACGATTAGCTTAACCCAGAGTCCTTAGCCGTCAATCAAATTTAAGTAAGTATTTTAATTTTTAATTTTTGAACTAATCATACTGTATGAAGACATTCGTACCATGCATATGATATTTTAAAATTTACGTATATTAATCCCCATGATTAGTCAATCAAATCAATGTTTAATTAATATGGTAGGTCATACCATACGATCGGCAGAGATGAAATTCGATCGTCCCAAAGATCGTTCTGGATAAAATTTTAATTTTTGAACTAATCGTACAGTACGATGTCAATCCTATTGGATGACTGGCATATATGATTTTTAATCATCATGTATGATATTAAGATAATTAAACTAATTGTACTGTAATCTCTATATATCATAATATATTATTGGTATACAAAACTTGAACAGTACATCCTGTGACTGTTCCATCATATTGAATGAACTTAACATTAAACTAATCATACTGTACGATCCTCGATCATACTGTATGAACAGAGTCAGCATAATCAATTTTTTTGCACATTAAGTACGATTGGCATCTAATACAGTCAAGTCACAAAGATTCTAGAACTTTCTTTTTATTCATACCTGAAATTGTATAATAATTTGTATTTTAGTACTTAAAAATATGAAGTAAGTTGCAATAGAAAATTATATCAGGTTTAAAAATATATGGCATTACTCCTATTATGATTTTGCAATGAGTTCCCTTCAAAACTAATATAATATCTTCTTACTACCTCTCGAATAATAACTTGTTTTTTTTATTCATGCCATTTTTATGTTGTCATGGGAAGCTCAACTTCCATCTACATCATAAATTTTTTTACTTCATTCATATAAGTAAGTTACTTCATAATCAACCAAATATAATTTTTAATAAAGTGATATTACTTAATTCTATAATATTTCTTAAAATTAGCTTTGGTTTAGTAAATATAAGAATCAAAAGATGATCACTTCTCACAATCAAAGGAGAGAGAGAGAGAAGATGAAGGTTTTGTTTGGGATGGCTTTCTTGTTGCTTCTAGCTTAAAGCAACTTTTAAGTATAAAAATTTAAATTTTTGTACTAAAAAATTGCTTTAAGAAGCAACAAAAAAGCTGTCACAAACGTAGCCGAAGTTACCACCAAATCTCGGATGATTTGGTGGTAGGAGAGTCGAACAATTGGCTATAAATATGAATTGAGACTTTAGAGTATTTTATCCATGGCGAAAGAGAAATGAAGTAAAGTGCAAGTTGTCAAAGTGATGTATTACTTGTAATCACATAAGAATGCAAGGAGAAAGCTGGATTGTGTCATTTGTTGCTCTTGTGCTCGCAAAGGCAAACAAAGATAGAAAGGGGCCTATTATGATGGTTTGGCTTTAGAAGATATTTTGTTAGAATACAAAGTGGTGTAAAATATTTTAAATACATGGATTTTGAAAATTTTCATGCCATATTGAAATAGAAAGTAGAGCAAAGTAAATAAAATTTTTGTGTAAATCATTTTAGTTCATTTTTGAAGTAAATCAAATTTGTCCGATTTTAAGCGAGAATTATTTACACCACAATCAAACTTGCTTGACCACTAGCACCATCACTGTCACCCCCCACTGGCCACCACCCACCTCCGACCACCACCGCCGCCGCAATATGTCACCACTGCCGGCCAACCACGACTATCGTCGACCCCCACCAACACCAACCGATCATCCACCTGTCACTAGCTGCCACTATTTTTGAACTTTGAACTACATTCATTACTTCAAATTAAAAAAAAAAAATCATTCACTTGTATTTACGTTACATTCATCCAAACAATTCCACTGCATTATTTTTATATTCCATTCCTTATACGCTATATTCTTTTTTTACATTATATTTTTTTACGCCTCATTCTTTTTTTTAGTTAATCAAACAGTCCCTAAGTCAAAGAAAGAGGCAACGAGTAACATTAACAGGTATGAAGGAGAGAGAATATATGTGATTTTTCTTCGAAAATTTGAGATCCAATGTAGGAAGTGAAATCAATAAGTTCATTTCTCAACTATGAATGTCTTTGAAATAATGATGGCAAATTTAATTGCAACTAAATTTTCTTAAAAATTATGAGCGATAAATCTCAAAATATAAAAGTCTACATGAATCATTTCATCATATCGTTGGATTTAGCATTTTTAATATATATATATTTTAATTTATTACACTAAAAAATTTCATGCATTAACTAAAAATAAAATCACATCATAGTTTTCTTCGACTTGTTTAATGGACGCCATTAGCAAGTTTTCCATCTTCATGTTTTTGGTAGTTACTAAAATGGCCATCGGTACTCTCTGTCCTCGCTCACTTCTCCGCATCCTTTCCTTCGGCCTCCACTCAATCGCCGCCGGCGACGAGCCTACCATCACAGCCACAGTAAACGACCTCTGCCGCGTACTAAGCGACTTCCGCTCCCAACACCACGACCTCGAATCTGCCCTCTGTCCCTTCTCCTCCTCTGTCTCCCCCGCCGTCGCCGAGCAAGTCCTCAAGCGCTGCCGCCATCTTCCATCTCCTTCACACCGCTTTTTCATCTGGTCATCCTCCCTCCCATCTTTCCTCCACACTCCTACCTCCCACTTTGTACTCCTCGACCTCCTAGCCTCCAACCGTCTCTTTCCTCTTGCCTGGACCGTCATCTCGGACTTCCACCCCCATTTTTCCCACTCCAACTCCTTTCGCCTCCTTTTCCAAGCCTACTCACGCGCCTCGCTCCCGCACGATGCCATCCGCGCCTTCCGTAGGATGCCCGACTTCGGGCTCCAACCTACTATAGACGACCTCCACCACCTAATCTCATCTCTCTGCCATCAAGGTCTTGTAATCCCAGCGCAAGAATTTTTCCATGAATGTAAACCTGAGTTCTCTATCACGCAGAAAACCTACACGCTTCTCATGAACGGCTGGGCCTCGGTTAGGAAGCCGAAGAATGCCCAGCACCTTTTCGACGAAATGCTGCAACAACATCTCCCTGTCGATGTCTCTGCTTATAATTCGCTCATGGCAGCATTTTGTAGAGGGGGAGAGCTTGACGAGGCTCATAAACGGTTCCAGGAGATGAGAACCTTGCAGAGGCTTGAGCCGAATGCTGGAAGCTACGCGGTTTTCATTCGAGCTTATTGTGAAGCGAAGGATGTCAATTCCGCCATGAGAGTCATCGAGCACATGAAAATGCATGACCAAACACCGAACGTATTCACATACAACGCCATCATCAAGATGTTATGTGGGAAGGAGAAGGCTGATGAGGCCTACCAACTGCTTGATGAAATGATTGAAAGAGGCGCTAAGCCTGATACTTGGAGCTACAATGCAATACTAGCTTTGCATTGCAAGATTCAGGAGGTTAACAAGGCACTTAGGCTTCTTTCTAGAATGGACAGAGACTCTTGCTTGCCCGACCGGCATACATATAATATGTTATTGAAGATGTTGATAGGCATTGGCAGGTTTGATCGGGTAATTGAGGTTTGGGAAAGCATGGAGAAGCGGGGTTTCTTTCCTTCTGCATCATCTTATGCTGTTATGGTTCATGGGTTGTGCAGGAAGAAGGGGAAGATTGAAGAAGCTTGTCGTTATTTTGAGATGATGGTGGATGAGGGCATTCCACCTTATCCCAGTACTTGTGAGGTACTCAGAAGAGAGCTTCAACGGTTAGGATTGGGAAGGAGGATTGAAGTGCTGGTTGATAAGATGAAGAGGAGTACTTCTTGCAGTATACAAGAGCTTTCGAATGCCTTGGATGCAAGCCAGATAGTTGAAGGGAATACCTGAATTTATTGCTGGTAAACATGAATTTGAAGTTTCAAAACAAAGGTATTAGAAATTTACAAACGCATATGAGCTTTTAAGTGCTTTGCAACATAGTTTGTGATTATAGTCTAGCACTTTGAGAAAACCACAGAAACTGGTGTGCTTACTCGTGAATGGGAAATTTTAGACTTGCTTTAACAACACCGTTGACTGTGACTAAGAACTGCTGCATTCTGTCCTTTGAGGTTTTTGAGTTACACTCATTTGCTTCATTCATTTGTAGGTAAGTTTCACGAGATACAGCAATGAGGTCTCTTGTTTGCGGGATTATAGCTTAGGTTTTTAATGCTGTATTCATGGGAGATGACTAGTGGGAAACTATGCACTTTCAAATATATCATTTCAAGGGATACTAGAGGTAAAATATCAAATCATGTTGAATGCTGCAAAATCAAGTTGTTATAGTAGTGATCGATTTACTTTACCTTATTTGATCTCATACGTATACGAAAGCAAGAAAGTAGAGATCGAGGCAGATAATTTTTATATGAAATACCTAAAATAGAGATTATAGAGTGTTGCTCTGCCGAATAGCTGATACAATGTATCATCTTTCATCATGATATGAAGAATTGTTAAAACAATGCAAAAGAACAAGTAGTTGTATTTGTTATTAGTTTTATTAGCACAGCTGTATTAAGCCTGCAGCTACTTATTAAACTCCAACCAATCCGTGTCTTACACGTGTACCTATAGGCTCCCTAACAAGCTATTTATACCTAACTGTGTACAAAGGAAAAGGATGAATAATACAATATAATTTTTGTCTTCTTGTTCATCTTCTTCCCTGTTTCTTTCCGCTCCTTTATGTTCTTAGGTTTCTACATGGTATCAGGCCTGCTCTTCCTCTACCTGATCGGCAAATGGCTACATCCCAATCCGCTTCCTCAGCCACCGACCAACAACAACACAGCGCTCCGACCGAAACTTCACACATCTCTCAATCTCTTAAATTTGCGATTTCAAATCTCAAAAAGCTGGTTCCAAATCAATTATCATCCGAGAATTTTCCAATTTGGCTCCATCAGATTCTCAAACTTCTCCGTGCGAATGACTTCGATCACTTTCTTGCACCACCGACGTTCTCTGAGATTTCGTCCGACCCTCCAGTCGACTCCACGCACAAGAACTGGCGCTTCATAGACCAGAATCTTCAGGAGGCCTATGTTCGACGATATCTCCGCCGGTGCTGCCATATATTCTTCACCTTGACACCACTCATGAAATTTGGCAGGCTCTTGAAAGCCAGTTTCAAGCAACCAGTCGGATTTAGCTCAAGAATGAGCTACACAACGTCTCCATGAAAAATCTCTCTATGATTCAATATCTTACAGAGATCAAGAAGCTTGTCGATCAAATCGCCTCCGCCGGCTCTACCATCGACTCTGAAGATATAGTTCTATACATCATGAACGGCTTGCCTCCGGCGTATCAATCTTTCAAGACCTACATTCGCAACTCGCCTCAGCAAATTCGCCTTGAAAACCTGTACGCCATGCTCATTAGCGAGGAAATTCACATTAACGTCGATGATGCACGCAATTCCACTGAAAACAGTCAGCTGGCGGCGTTATACGCCCACCGTGGTCGTGGTCGTCGCTCAAGAGGTCGATCCAACCCATCTTCGAACTCCACTGGCCGCCCCAGTCAACAGCAACAACAGCTTCCTACTTGCCAGATCTGCGCCAAGAAGGGTCATACAGCCGATGTATGCTGGCATCATATGAATGCCTCCTATACTCAGCAACCGAACAACCCCAAACAGAACAACGCTCTTATGGACAACTCTGAAACTCCTTCCTATGACTGGTAGCTAGACTCCGGGGCATCCTCGCACATGACCAATGCGGCATAAAACCTCAATCAAACAACTCCATACTAAGGAACTGAAGGTGTCTTCATCGGGGATGGAAGGAACATACCCATTGCTCACTCGGGCACGGGCATTCTTCCAACCCCGAACCGTAAGCTTCACTTAACCAATTTACTTCATGTCCCCGATATCTCTCATAATCTTATATCCATCTCTCATCTTGTTAAAGACAACAACATCTCGATTACATTTGATCCAATGGGTTTTGTGTTTAAGGATCTGATGACAAATCAGTAGCTTCTTCGCGGTCCATGTAGAGCAGGGCTATACAAGATCTCTCCAACAGAAGCACAACAACACTCCACCTCAGCTCTTCAGGCGTCCAAGAAGCAAGTCTCCAGATGGCATGATCGTCTCGGCCACCCTCATCTCCGCGTCCTGCACAAAATAGCTCACAGCAATCCTAGTTTACATATTCAGCATTCGTCTTATTTTCCTTGTACTACGTGTATTCAATGCAAAAGTCTTAAAATACCTTTTGAATCATCCAAAACAAGAACCCAAACACCTCTCGAACTGGTGCACTCTGATGTATGGAGACCGGCACCAGTTACCTCTACTCAGGGCTATAAATTTTTCGTCATATTCGTAGATGATTTTTCTCGCTATACGTGGCTCTTTCCAATTGCAGATGTGGTTAATGTCTTTATACAATTTACTACATTTATAGAAAATCAAACAAATTACAAGATTAAAGTTGTTAGGATCGATGGCGGTAAGGAGTTTATCAATCAACAAATGCATACCTTCCTTCGATCCAAAGGCATTTAGCTTCAATCCTCGTGTCCCGGAGCAGAATGGGGTCTCCGAACGCAAAAATCGACATATCCTGGAAACAACGAGATCACTCATTCATAAAGCCTCTGTCCCTGCGGTCTACTGGCCTGAAGCCTGCACAACAGCTGTGTATCTGATTAACAGAATGCCGTCATCCAACACTTCCAACAAATCCCCTCTGCAACTTATGTTCCACAAAATACCTGACTATGCTCACCTGAGGACGTTCGGTTGCGAGTGCTTCCCTCTTCTACCCAGGCACACGCGCACAAAACTGCAACCGAAAGCCAGCTCATTCGTGTTCATGGGTTACTCAGACATTCACAAGGGCTATAAGTGCTTCAACAGGGATTCTAACCGAACCTTTATTTCTCGTCATGTTACGTTTCTTGAGGATTCTTTTCCTTTTGACCAATCTACTCTTCCTACTCAGCTCCCGCCTCAGGACATACCTCTGGCTCTGCTTCTACCGGTTTCCAAAGCTTCGGACATCAGACCGCCCATCCCAACATGCTCAACTCACATTCCAGAACAACCAACCTGCACTCCATCAAAGATCTGGTCATCCAATCATTCAAATCCAACTATGAGCCTCACGCCTATTCCAATTCAGCATCAGCCTACTCAACCCACCAAACATCCTACGGTCACCTGGCTGCAAACAGGATCTTTAAAACCACCCCGTCGCCTTAATCTTCAAGCCACAAATTCACCATTGACTGACCCGAATCCTACAAACTTCTTGGAAGCCAACAAACATCTAGAGTGGCGACAGGCAATGGCTGAAGAGTTCATAGCTCTTCAAAAACAGGGAACATGGTGCCTAGTTCCTCCTCCCCCCAAAGCGTCCATCCTAGGCTGCAAGTGGACGTTTCGTAAGAAGTTCAATTCTGACGGCTCGATAGCTCGGTTCAAGGCACGCTTAGTTGCTCAGGGTAACAAACAGGAGTAAGACATCGACTACGGTGAGACGTTCAGTCCATTGGCAAAATTGCCTACCATTCAGATCTTATTCACTCTTGCTATCTCAAAAGGATGGACGGTGCAACAGTTGGATGTATCCAATGCCTTTCTTCACGGTCACCTCACCGACACGGTATACATGGCGCAGCCGAGAGGCTTCATAGACAATACTCATCCGAATCACGTGTGCTGGCTTCAGAAATCTATCTACGGCCTTAAACAGGATCCACGTCAGTGGTACACTACCTTCACAAATTATCTTCTCACGATTGGCTTCACGCACAACCAAGCTGATCCGTCCCTCCTCACGCGTCAACAAGATCAAACGCACATCTTCCTCCTCGTCTACGTTGATGACATCCTCGTCACCGGCAACAACCAATATGCTATTCACACCATTCTGTCCAAGCTACATTCCAAATTCAATATGAAAAATCTCGGACCTGCTCATCACTTTCTCGGAATCAAGATTCAAAAGCTTCCAGATAAATTCTTCTTGTCTCAATCATCCTACGCTACATCAATTCTAAATTCTGTAAATCTCACTAATTGCAATTCCCTTGCTAATCTGTCTTGCACTAAACTACCGATCCAAACAACCGAGGACGCAATGCTCTCCGAGCCCAGCACATACAGACGTATCACAGGCTCATTGCAATATCTGACATTAACTCGCCCAGATATTGCCTATGCAGTTAACGTGCTCTCTCAACATATGCACGATCCCTCCTCTCAACACATCTATCTCTTAAAAAGGTTGCTGCGGTATATCAAAGGAACACTGGCATTCGGATTACCCATTGTCCAAGCTCCGCTCACGCTAACTACATACTTTGATGCTGACTGGGCTAGCGATCCTACAACAAGGAAGTCCACCACCAGTTACTGCACATTCTTAGGGGATACACTGATCTCATGGGCTGTCAAGAAACAGTCCACGGTTTCTCTGTCCTCTACGGAATCTGAGTATCGAGCGCTCGCGGCGGCAATCGCAGATACCATCTGGCTCAAGAGACTCCTCACTGACTTCCTTGTTCCGCAAAATCAACCCATTGATCTGTTCTGCGACAATATGTCTGCCATCGCTCTTGCTCATAACCCGGTGTTTCACGCAAGAACTAAGCATATTGAGATAGATCATAGATTCGTCCGAGATCACATTCAAAACCAGGTCATTCGTCGTCTTCTGATCGGCACCACCCACCAGATCGCCGACATTCTGACCAAGCCGTTGTCCACTCCGAGGTTCAAAGAGTTAAGGTCCAAACTGACCATTCGAGACGAAAGCTCTATTTGACGGGGGCTATTAGCACAGCTGTATTAAGCCTGCAGCTACTTATTAAACTCCAACCAATCCGTGTTTTACACGTGTACCTATAGGCTCCCTAACAAGCTATTTATACCTCACTGTGTACAAAGGAAAAGGATGAATAATACAATATAATTTTTGTCTTCTTGTTCATCTTCTTCCCTGTTTCTTTCCGTTCCTTTCTGTTCTTAGGTTTGTACAAGTTTGTAGCTAAGGCGCAAGTAGGAAATGGTTGTAGTGCAGATGCGGGAGTTAATTGGTTTACTTATGACTCATATTGGGTTTTCTAGATTATGTTTTTGTGGTTCAACCCAATACAAATGGACATCGCAAAGGTTGAAGGATTTATAAGAGGGAATATGGTTGACACTTCTAATGGTCTAGGGTACCATTCAGGTTGAATCCTGGGATAATATAGTATATTGGGTTCAAGGATCCTAGGAGGGGTCTAAGGTACCTTGGGTTTGATTTTGGATTAAATTGGTTTTGATTTAGTAAGGTGATAAGAAGTGCTTGCAGAAATTTAGGAAAAGTCTTGACTGAAATTTGATTTCAGCAATTTCAGAAAATCAGTGACAAGAAAATCAAGAATAGAACACGCCAGAATACTTTTTTTATTGAAAATTTTATGAAAGAAAGATAAGATACAAGTGGATCTTCAATTGGAGAGGAAGACCCGGCTCTCTCAAATCACTAGCTATTGGCTAGAGTCCAAACACCCTAAGAACAATCTAAATTCAGCAAATAACACATACCCCTAACCCTTAGAAAAAATCACGTACTTAAAGAAAACAATAAACATTAAATACCCAATCTGCCATACCAATTCCCTCTCAAATCTTCCCTTTTTCCTTAATTATTTATCTCCCAAATCAGCCCTCAAATCAGCCACCAAATCTATTCTCTTCAATTAGGAAATATTTTCTAATTAATCATCTCCAAATCAACACCCAAATTTACCCTCTTCAATAAATAAATAATTCCTAATTAGTCCCCCCAAATCAGCCCCTAAATCAGCCCCCAAATTTGCCCTCTTCAATTAGAAAATATTTCCTAATTAATCCCCTCCAAATCAACCCTCAAATTTATCCTCTTCAATTGAGAAATAATTCCTAATTAGTCTCCTCCAAATCAGCCTCCTCTCCTACGACTCCCGCTCCCGTCGTATAAGGTCTAATTGAGTTATTTTGCAGCCGTATAAACTCATCATTGACCTTCTAAACCCATTGGATTGGTTAGATGTCAATTGAGCTTTCAAGGCAAAAGGGATCTCATAGGGTAGGCTCTTTACTAGGGTAGTTCAAGAGTTTATATGGCGTACCTCATAAGCCAAGGGTTTCTAATTTTGATTCTAAGGACTCCTAACATAGTTGGGCCACCTATATCTAGCTCCTAGAACTGTGTAAGGCTTCCTAGAGCTGAAGTCAACTGTTTGGAATTTCTATGACTAGCCAATATTAAAGTTAATGGAGACCCACCTAAGAAGCCCTACAGGGAAGGTTCTATGGTAAGCAAGGATCATCTATATCCCACGGCTAAGCACAAAGAAGAATTTATCAATCTTATCCAAAAAAAATGATATCAACCCTTTTAATGCCTAGTCCTATCTTGGGAACTAGAATGTTGGAAATAAATTGCAGTATATTAAATCAACAAACCATCTTCTTCATCAGGTTCTCTATTTTTCAAGTAGTGGTTGAATCTTTGATTTGAAAATTCTTGAATAATTAACGACCCAGTTATGTATTGTTGAATTGTAGGTAGATTGAAATAATTTCAATCAAGTTCTTGCATGTAATCGGATCTCTTGAAGTTCATGTTGGTCCTACCATCAGATTTCCCCTTTTCATGCCAGTTTGAATGAATTGAGCAGGAACGAAGTTTGCTCTGTAACCCAAGAAACAGGGTTGTTTTTAAACAAAAATCTAAACATACAGGGATAGTGAATGTATGCCTAGGAAATTTAATTTGAGTTTAGTTTGTGGTTCAATTCTTATATTAAAGTTGGGTAGAGTTTCATTTGGTCAACCTACTTTGTCACATCAATGCTGTATTTCGCTTGAAAGTGAGTTTTTTTTTTCCTCCAGCTCCTTTCGTATCAAGCAAACGGTACCAAGTGTTCACATATTTTTAGAAGAGGTCTTTTTTATAATTAATTAAGAATTGGTGGCCTGATTTGTTTTCTTTTCTTTTATAAGGGAAATTTAGTAAATAAAGGGCACTAGTTTTTATTTGAAGTGGTTAGCTTATAAATACCCCATCCTTCTAGAAAGTGGGCAGTTATTGGAGAGTTTATTTCATGTTATTCTCATGTTGGTGAAAGGTTAGTTTATGAATATCGTTGCGGGGTTTACTTTCACATCCCAATAGGTCTTTTTTATAATTAATTAAATGTTAGAGGGACCGGTTTCTTTTCTTCTCTTCTCTTCATAAAAGTAATTTAGGGACTGTTTGGTATGCAGAATTAGGAGGGTAAAGTAATTTAATTACGTGCATTTCTTAAATTACGTCGTTTGGTTGATTTTGAGCGGAACATAAGGAAGTCCTCCGAAGCATCAGCAGTGTATTACAGGAGATCATTCATGCGACATCGAAACCCGCTCAAATTGAGAAAAAGGGCAGTTTTTGAGGTTTGTTTCAGTTAATCCTGAAGTTGGGGAAGGGTTTCCCTATTTTGGGGTGGATTCTTCAAATTTGGAGAGGTGAGAAGGGAATGAGATCATAGTGGAGTTTGGGACTTCATCACAATCGATCATCTAAGCTTCTATACTTTCTCCTCATCTATCTTAGCCCTGTCATTGCAATTTCAAGAGATCGTCCCCCAAGTGGCAACAAGAACTTGTACGGGAGCAGTCTCAGCGAATCTGCACTTCTGCGGATACCTAAAGACCTGAATTCAGGTTCACTATTTTTAGATTTAAATCTTACCTTGTTTTCTTCTTGATAGGAGCTAATCTACCTATTTTTTGCTTGTCCTTTTCAATGCAGATTGTGAGAATTGCCATACCCAGTTGAAACATTATTAACAACAATCCTGAATCTCAATCTCCCATTTCTTGAACAAAGAGGAACATTTTGAATCAGCCAAGCATTGGTGGTTGAGGTTTTCATCTGCTATTCCAGACATCTCTTGAAAAATATAATTGGCGTTGTTTGCTCTCTTTTTTCTCTCTCTACTACTATGAGCTAGGGAGCAGGATATTTAGGTTTTGTTTGGAACGGTTTTCTTACTGTTTTCTAAAACAGTTTTTTACTATAAATTTTTATATTGAAAAGCTGCTTTACAAAATAGTAAAAAAGTTGTCCCAAATGAAGTTTTAATTAAATTGGTGTATGCTTGTTTATAAATTTCCATTATTCGGAACGGGATATGTGGTTATGCTTAGTGACCAAATTTTATCTTAGCTATGAAATTTCAAACTGCATCTTAAGCCTTCTTTAACCAACTTTTGCTCATGCTGGAAGTTATTCAGACTTTATTTGCGCCTTCTTTTGTCTTTATTCTCCCAAGCTATTCAAAAATTTAAGTCAGCAATTTTCTTGGTGTCACTGCCAATGGCAGCGATAGCAAAGTGGCCTCCGCTGCTCCAACTTTACAAACCAATTTGACACAGGTTTGTTAGCTCACCTTTGAATTGGTTAGGTTCGATTAGTTCAAAACCTTTAAGACATTTATTTTGAGTTTTTTTTTTGTTCAAATTCATCTAATTCATTGGTTATTGTGCTGTGATCTCCATGATATTTTAAGCTCAAGTGCTCTTTAATTTTTCATTTCTTCTTAAATCTGATTGATCTCATGAGCCTATTGAAAGAACTCATGGTTTGAGAAAAGCTAAAGAGAACTGCTGTAGCATTAATGAAAAGCTTGCTTTCGCTGTTTACATTGCTTGTGATATATAGAGAAGAGGGGAGACAGCCCCTTACACAGGACAGAGCTTTTGCAGATAAGTAATAATGTAAGGAGATGGTTTTGTGCTTCCTGTGCTTCTGTTGAGCAGTGGATGATGGATAAGTACAGATATAATTTGCTGGCCTTTTCACCAAATGTGTATAGCTTATCACCTATGTGATTTAATTATGGTTCATTAGTATTCTACTGATCTCAATTTAGTTGGCTTTCCTGTGAACTACGTTGTTAGTAGTCTTAATTATCATCAAGTATTGGATCATGTTAGAAGAAAATATCATATAGTGTTTGTAATGTGTTAGTTTAAGAGATAGTGCCCTTATTCATAATGAAGGTGAGGGCGTTATGTGTCAGCTTCTCCATTGGCTTGTAAGCAAAACAATGAGTGTTTGGTTGCAAGTTTGTGCAGTGTATAAGCACCTTATATCTATAACCCAGATATAATAATGCTATCCTATTACTGGATTACACGTGTACCTCTTCCTTTCTCTAGTCTATATATATATATATCGCATATGTACTGCTGTAAGGGACAGAAAATACAATATTGTTTCCTTCATCTCTGTTTCATTCGGTCTCTGTATCCGGCTTCTTGGTCGTGGGGTTTTACATGGTATCAGGTCATTCTTTCCTCCGGCCCTGACTATGGCGACCTCCCACTCCGCCTCCTCCAACACCGATCAACAATAAGGTCTTCTCTCTGAAATCTCTCCCATTTCTCCTTCCCTCAAGCTTTTGGTTTCAAACCTCAAAACCCTCGTTCCTAATCAATTGTCATCGGACAACTATCCGATTTGGCGACATCAGATCCTCAAACTGTTTCGGGCGAACGATTTCGCTCATTTTCTTGCACCTCCGATCCACTCTGAGAATTCCTCAAATTCTCAAGAAGAAGTCACGCTCAAGAACTGGCGGATCACCGATCAAAATCTTCAGGCGGCGCTGTGCTCCACGATCTCATTCACGGTTCTGCCATATATGCTGCATCTTGAGACTACCCATGAGATCTGGCAAGTTCTTGAAAATCAATTTTAAGCCACTAATCGCTCCAAAGTGATTCAGCTCAAAAATGAGTTACATCATATTTATATGAACAACTTATCCATGATACAATATCTTACCGAAATAAAGAAGCTCGTCGATCAAATTGTGTTCGCCGGCTCTACCATAGACTTCGAAGATATTAACTCTAGTTTGGGTTAGGTACTAGTTGTGGAGATTAGGCTATGAGGCAGATTGAATAATATAAGTATCATCCTGTCTTTTAGACTTCGTTTGGAACAATTTTCTTAATATTTTCAAAAGAAGCTTTTTAGTACAAAAATTTCTAATTGAATAAATTTTTGTACTAAAAAATTGTTTTAGAAAACAATGAGAAAGCCATCCAAACGAAGCCTTAATGTTCTATAGCTTGTTTTTATTCACTTGCATGTTTAAATTACTTAAGCTCTCATGTTTATATGATAACAATCATACTCACAACTTATATGTAGTATTGTTGGATTAAATCAAACATGTTTGTGCAAATTAGTTCATTATTCTCTCATTAACATTATCTTATAAATCACCATATTATTGCTTATAGTTGGATATATTGTGGAACTATAGATGTAAAGAGTTTGATTAAATTAACTAGTTAAGTTGAGTTTGACATTAACATTATACCTAATTGTAAATCACTTACATGTTTTAATTATTAGATTACATCATAATTATCTTATAAGGGGAAAAAATAGGTCTATCCAACAACACTATTCTAAAATATATTTTTTGTTAAGTAGTTTATTATTATTATTATCATTGTTATTGTTGTTATTATTATTATTGCCAAAATGTGACCGATTTCATATAGTGGAATAAAACCTTGTTATAATCGTGAATGAGAAATTGAATGATACTATTACACATAAATATATAATTACTTTATCCACAAATTAGATGGGTTGTCCTGAAAAATTTAATTCGCCACAACAATTTGTATTGAATTTCTCCTACACTCTTCAACTGCCACATCAATGAAAGTTGTCTAGGCGTGCAGGAAAGGGGAAATTATTATGTCCGGTGTTCGGATTCGTTCGGACATTAATCCAGATGCGCCACGTCACCCAGATACACCTGAGGCCCAGTGTATCTGGGTGACGTAGCGCGTCTGGATTGGTGTCCGGACGGTCCAGTCATCGGATGTAATAATTCGCCGTAGGAAAGGGGCTTCTATTCTCAATATAAGAAAACTCAAAATTAAAGTTAAGTTTCATGAGAAAACCAAATTTTATTTTTACATTTTGTGCGAAAAACGTAAAGTAGATTTCTATTTTTTAAGAAAATCAAATTTTATTTTGCGTATTTGTGGTTTAATTACTGTATAACTACTTTTCTTTTCCTTAATAAATCAACTGTAATGACCCTGGTTAAAATTTTGCCATTGGCGTGCGTGTGAATGTGAATGCCCGCGTGCTTCACAGTTCTTATACTTCCTAGCAAATTATCTTTCCCGCGCAAGAAAATTCCAGCAAGAGGCTGCAGCGGGGGGAATGGAGGGGTGGGAGGGCCAAATCGACGTCGACGATTCCGATCTCCAGTCTGTTCTCCGTCCTCCACTGCATCATTCCTCTTGTCCGCCCCACGCAATACTCAACCGTCTCGAGCCCTGCTCGCAAATTTCTTCCTCTTTTCAAACCCTAGACCGTATTCCCTCTATCCCTCCCTTTCAATCCCAACTTCCTACCAATATTTCTGAGATAAATCAAAACGAAGAAGAAGAGCATCCGAAATTATCCATTTCCCGTCCCCTCATTCCCGGTCCCGCTGGCGCTATTCAGGCGGCCATGCGCAGGCGATCCGCTGCAGCTTCTTCAGAAAGGTTGCTCCCAGAAGGGGAAGGAAGTGATGATCTCGATCTGTTTGTAAACGAAGAAGATGGAGATTTCAAGCTTAACCCTTGGCTGTATTCCCTTAGCTTTCTAGGTGAGTGTGGAGGTAGATCTTTACTGATTTCTTTATGTTCTAGGCTAGTTTAGTTAGTTTTTCCATCTGTCAGGCCAAGGTAAGGACTCGAATTTGTCGTACCCGATCAGTTTGATCAATGCCCAGCGGAGCGCTACCCAAAGAATACCTCAGGTTGAGCAAATATTGCATCTATTGGTTGTCAAGTTCCAGTTCAGTTTTATATGCTTCAGCTGGCTCAGTGACTTGATGGTTAGGTGGTAGGCATTATCAAATCCTGTACACCAAATGGGCTCGGTGATTTTTTCATAACACTGAAGGTAACAAGATTATGCTTAAATGACGCCTCTTAATAAAATTTGAATGGCTATGGAATGTGTTAAATGATTAACTTCCCTTTAGGATCCAACAGGCACAATTGGCGCAGCTATCCACCGCAAGGTCCTGTCTGAAGGAAATATTTGTAGGGAGATTTCGGTTGGATGTGTTTTCATTCTGAAGCAGGTGTCAAATATTTCTATTAATTAAGATGAGATATCATCTTTTCCGTGTTTTTGGGTTGTTGATACTTTCTTTATGTGACATGGCTTTGTGAGTATTATCAGAAAATTGCATTGTTGTGCTTTCAGGTGGTTGCACTCTGCCCAGCTCGCTCCTCCTGTTATCTCAATATTACACTGAAGAATGTGGTAAAGGTATTGGCTTATGTTGTAGATAAATTTTGTTGTTCAAGAAATGTATAAGTTTAGATTCTTATATATTTTGTTCAATGCTTGTTTGGTAACAAAAACAATAAGCCTTTGTCCCACTACATGGGGTCGGCTATATTAATCCTTTTTCGTCATTGTCTCCTGTTAAAAGCCAAATTCTCATTTAAATCTAAAAGAAAAAGATCATTTTCTAATATTTTATAACCAAGACTTTTTAGTTCTACCTCTACCTTTCTTAACATAAGCCAAATCTAATACCTCAACTTTCCTAACCGGGTCATCGGAAGACCTCCGTTTAATGTGAACAAACCATCTAAGGCGACTCTCTCTAATCTTATCTTCCAATGGAGCTACTCCAACCTTTTCACGTATATGCTCATTTCGTATCCTATCTCTAAGGGTAAAGCCATTCATCCACCTAAGCATCCTCATCTCTGCAACACTTAACAACTTAGTCTTATGCTTCTCATTTAATGGCCAACATTCGGCACCATAAAGCATTGCAGATCTCACCACCATCTTATAGAATTTTCCCTTAAGTTTGAGGTGGACTTTTCTATCGCACAACAAGCCCGATGCATTCCTCCACTTCAACCATCCAACTTGAATTCTGCTGATAATATCCCTATCTATTTCACCATCACTTTGAACAATAGATCCAAGATATCTAAATCTTGTACTCTTATTAATGACTTGATTGCCCAAAGTCACAATCCCCTCACTAGGTCTATTGCTACTAAAATTACACTCCACATATTTTAAAAAGTGAGGCTAAAATTTCTCACATCCACACTAGGTAGATGGGGTCAGAACAGAACATATAGAGATTTTGTAATGTATAAGAGTGCATTTTTTCACATATAAGAACATCTTTATTGCCATGCTATGAATAATGCAAATACAATTACAACAATAATTAATTATGCTTTTAATATACTTGAATGATGCATGACTTACCATCAAAACTATCAGTAGAAGCTATATTACATGTATAATATTACTCACTAAACTTTTCTTGTCCGATTTCCAACTTCAACGGGATGTTCACATGAACGTTTTAAAACTTCTACATAATTATTGCAATTATATAAAAAACCTTAGTTAAGTTATATACTCAAAAATTTGCATAGAGAAAACTAATTGAAAAAAAATCCATTTTCTATAGTCAAATTATTCAGAATAAAGCATACAATAATATATTAAAAGTTATATGGTGAAAACATCGTAAAATCTGAGAATTTTTTTTATCTATAACATTTTCTAAACTATTAAAATTGAAATCAAAGATATGAGTTCAAGAGTCTACCTTGTGCTCTACAATATCTTGAATAGGCCCGACGGACGAATATTTAGTTTTGGCCTTCAAAACCTTTCCCTCCTTTTCTCTTTCCTCTTTTCTTTTCTTCTCCTATTCTCTACTCCGGTGAAGGCTGGGGTTCGGGGTGATCAGCAAATGTTTTAAGATATTATATATATAAACATTCATTTTGATCCGCGTCGTGACACTTGCCTTCGCAGTGCTATTGTGCTTTTAGAGAATCTTTCAGACTCTCCTAGAATCTCACTATTGGAGGGCTTGGTGCCGCGATGATGCTTCCTAGCTCTGCAGCGCACATTCATTTTACGCTCCACTCCCGAGAGCTAAATGTTGCAGTGTTGCCCATCCCGACGTCACGGTGCTCACAAGGCAGTTTTGACACTTTGAAATTTCACTTCATCAATCCAATTCTTGACTCGCTTAATAACTCCATAAACACTCCAAAGCTTATAATTACAAACTAAATCAAAATCAAACAAATAATTAGTTTGACTAACCTTAATTACTTGGATTTTTGGACAGCGGATATTACACATCCGTTTATGATGTGGAAATCCTTACTTATTTAACACTGCAGTCGGGCATCGGTGCTGCGGCCTCTGTACTTTTTTCACTGTATTAAGGCCATACATTGTGTCGCTTCCAGGAAACGTCATAGCGTTAATACAATCTATTAAATAATTGATATTATAATTATTCAACAAGTTTTATGATGGCTGCCGACTACCCAACACAATCCTTTACTTTTCTTATTCAGGTTAACGTCAATGTTGTTAACCCATTTAAAGAAATGAGTTATGATTATATGGCTCATTTAAGAAAACTAGCCCATTTTATCCAAATATAGGTCTTTATGGCCCAGCTCTGTTGCAAATGGGTTGGTCCTGTCCAATTGACAACTCTATTCTCATGTCTTCAATTCAAAATAAGTAGTTGGGTAATTTTACTATGGATTCTCTAATTTTTTTCTCTTTTCTGAGAAAACTAGAGCTAATTGTATAACAAAGCGTCAGGTGGAGTGTTAGCATGGAAAGAAAAAGCTAACTAAGTACTTAATATCTAGCAAGTGGTGTGTGCTTGTTGAATTATACTCTTTCCTCCATTTTTAACATAGAGATCCTCTAATGAATAATGCAGAAGAAAAAACTTTCCCTCTAACAACATCATTATGCATGATCGAAGTTGTGTTTCTCAGTTTGTTTCACTCTATCCATAATGCTAAATTATAAGTTTTGGTTTGGACTGAGTGCAACAACCTAGAGATGCGGTCTCTAACTAATTCCTCTTTTAAAGACGTTAACATCAAAAGTTTTCTTATGTGCTTCTTAAATTACAACATTTTTGGCTGTTTGCAGGATGCTGTAATGAAAAAATGATTATTTAACCAATGTGGATTTTGTAGTGGGGTTGATGTGCTCAAGTTTAACCTTACAATGTAAAGACTGAAGGGTTATTTCTGTGGGAAATATAGCTGCAATTATTTTATAACTTTGAACAAAATTTCATACATATTCAAAGTTCCATATACGAAAATAAGATAAATAGTTAAATCAAAGTCGGCTTTCTTATGTTGATATCTATTGTATGGTATGAGGAAGTTGAAGATATTTTGAGGAAAAGCAATGTGAAAAGATTGACAGAAAAAAGTATCAGCTTGCGGCGTTCCAAAAGATACTTCATAAATTTACATTCTGCAAATATATCATTTTCATAAGAATTCTGTAAATAATATAGAATTGAAAAGTGTTTAATGTCAAACAGTTACTTGAAAGCATAAAGATGTGAATACCATTTGTTATTTTATCTTATGGTACTACGTCAGATTTTGTTTTGTAGTAGGTTAACTTTTGTTTCTAAATGTTTTCTTTTGCATCTTGAAAATTACAAATTCACAATGAATGGCTATTGAAAAAATATTAAAATCTAATCATTCTCTTAGCTATGCCATGAATTTAGAGATTTGTCGTCATTGAAGTCCTCAAGTTGTTTTTAAACAGCCGTCATCATTGAAATTATTTTTCAGAATGCGCAGGTGAGGAGAAATTCTAGATGTTTGAGTTGGAAAGTATAGCTTTATTGTTAATTACTTGCTAAAATGTAATATTTTGTAACTTTGAATTAATCTGTAGTAAAGTTTACTGATTAATCATACAAAATTAAGTTAGAGTTAAACCTAATCAATTAGTTAATTTATTTGGCATTGCATTGTTAATCATATTTTTTTGGTGATCCTTGATGATTGGTATCTTTAGGAGTATGTAAAGAGTTTATCTAGTTTTGAAACATTCCCTGATCTGAGTCTTTTTTATGAATAGTTGATTGCTAAGGACTGTGGACCTCCGGGGAAACAAATTATGCCTCCATTAACATTCAAGCATGGAGTTGAATGGAATGGTACTATTATTCCTCGTTGAATTTCCTTACTGCAAAATTGCTCTCCCAATATGCTTAGTTTAATTTCATATTTCCTGCAGGCGAGCAAACGTATAATACAAGAAAGATTGCTAAGATAACTGCTGATGGTGAACCCAGAAGAAATTTGACTAGTGAAATGACAACCAATAGTAGAAAGGAATTCCATCCTGAAATTTTGTCTGACAACATCTTTGCTGCAGCTACCACTGGCAAGCTTTCCACAAGAACTGGTGAATCTGGAGGACTGATTTCCAAAGCTTCAGTTGCGGGATGGACAGATGAGCAACTAGAGAAGCTATTCTCTGATTATGAGGATGACCTTGACTTAGTTCGTCCTGCTATTTGATTTGCCCAAGAAGTACTGCTGGTATTCTCATTAACCATCATTCGCATCATAAGTTCTCACAGCATTTTTTTTGTTTTAGTTTTTGTTGTGGCCAATGGGATGTTTTAGACCTTCATATGCCAGCAAAGGGGCGGAATTAGAAATGGGTGAAATTCATTAAAACATTTATCAATATAGATTACTGATTAAGTAATTAAGCTGCTTGAATCTATGTTTCTTTCCCTTAAATAATTTCAATCATAGCATCTATTTTCATTGCTCATATTATTCTAGGACATCACTGAATTTCTCCTAGATGATTTATTATATTTGCTATTCAATTCAGAACTGTTTGTAGTTTGATTTAGATTTTTTTTTTTTTTGATGGCATAAATTCGTACACCAGGTATGTTTGTACCTAGTGAAGGTTTGACAAACTCTGGAGACACTCAGTATCCTACTCTATTCATATCGGACATTTGCACAAGATATCTACATTCGCTCCTTAGATGATGCAGCTTAATTCACTTGTTCGATTTATTTTATTTACCTTAGTCGTAAACTTCCTAGATTATTCTGATAAACTCTATTGCTGCTTTCCTGGCAACAGTTAAGAAATGAACACCCAAATTAGTTAAGAAATTCACTTGTTTGATTTATAGGAGGATTGGTTGATGGATGTATTAATTGATCTTCTACCTGTTATAAATTAAATTTTGATGAATGAATATAAAATATTTTGATGTATATGATTTATAATTTCTTCCGCTAGACTATTTATATAAATGAATTATCAGTGGTTATGGTAGATTAATTATTTAATGAAACAGATAGTAATTCCAAATTTAGATCTTTGAACAATATATAATGCTAGCTTTTGGACTCTTCGGTAAGGACAAATATAAAAAAATATATTTTTTTATTCTCTCCCCTCTTCCATTGGGCATTAGAATCCCCATAAGTTAAAAATCTAATAATTTCATTATAGTTAATGGTAGAGGTGCAAACATTTAAGTAATCTTCCCCATCAAATTGGTAATTGGGAGTTTGGAAGACCTGATTTATCACTAAAGGATAAATAAGACCCACTTCCCTCTAATAAATAACGACTCGTTTTGAGAGTCCTTCGGATTTGTGAAGAATTCGTAGATAATAGGTTTTATTGTGTCTAGGTTGACATGCCAAGAAGTCCTAGTTGTTCTCTATTATTAAGGCCCCTACTTTAATCCCCCCTATAATTGAAAGAACCTCTTATAGGGATAATCATCTTGTTGACAAGATTATTATAACACTCCTCCATTGTGACATCTACAAACTTTTAAGCATCGTAAGAAGTTGCACTATTGAATCGATGTGTTAGTTCACCATTCTTTAAGTGTCTTCCACTGTTGCGTTGAGGTGATTTAGCTTTGCGACACCCCTGGGTAGCACCTCGGTGATAAGCTCTCGAATGATCCTTCTACCCCTACGATGTTGTTTTAGTAGTACTCTGATGCTGGTGGAAATTTAGAGCTACGATTCTCTATCAATGACATTGTAGCGCTCATTCAATTTGAGAATTTCAACTTATTTCATGCACAAAGAGATAGGATTAGAGAACATTTTCATAAAATTAGATGCGATTTAGACTATACAATTTTCTCTTTTCAATTGCAAAGAAAATTTTATCTGCTAAGTTCCTCAAAGCCCTTAGCATCTTCTTTTTCAAAAATCTCCTTTAGGGTTTCTAATAATTCCTATTTACATGATGTCATAATTAAAAATCCTAAAATGAATAAACACGATAGCTAAATTATATAGTCCAGTACTATGGTCAAATAATATGATTAGCACAATTGTCCTCAAATCCTAAAAAGTGTCTCAATTTGTTTGGACTGTATGATTTATATCATATAGTATGATTAACACATTTATCCAACATCAAGAAAAAATCTCTTTGGTTTGCATGTTTGAAAATGTTCATAAAGTTTGATATATGTGATATTTCATTGAATTAAGTTTTTAATTTTTTTTCTTGATTATCGATCCATAACTAGGTAAAATTTACAGGTAATCATACTGTATGATTAGTACTAAAGAGTATAATTAGTTAAATTTTGAATTTACATATTTATTGACAGAACTCATAATGGTTATTTAATCTGATTATAAATTATCATACGATCCAATTGGTATCATATAATATGATTAGTTTTATAATTTAATTTTAATATTTTGTTAATTAATATAATTTAATTTTTTTAGATATTTTAAAAATGTCATGCATATCATATAATCCAATTTGCCATTAATCAAGTTGTTTTAATTAACCATTAAAATTTTTCAAACAAATCACAGTTCTAATTTCTCTTGTGTGTTATGTGGGTTGTTTTATAAACCACACACCTCACGCATATAATATGACTCAACAAATGAAAAATATAATAATTATGCTCTTAGGTTTTTCTCTTTTCTTTTTTTATGGCTTCCCTACTTTAGTTTAGGCTAAGTGCTTCTACATTAGCATGTGAATGTCATCCAAATTGTTAGCCTAGTATTATTTGGCCTTTATCTCTTATTTATTTGAATTGCCAGCATAATTAGAATGCCTACACACACAAATTCATCACAACAAATATATCTATAATCATCAAAATATCAATAAGCTTATTACGCGCAAGTAGTTTTATACTTTAGATATCTAAGCTCTCTCTAATTTTGTGTCCTTCTTATGCGGAGAATGAGTATTTATAGCACTTTGGATTGATATTTTGATAAATTTAATCCAAATCATTGAACATTCATTTGGAGGACCTGTGTTGATTCTTTGATTTGAAGATTATTTCTTAGGCATTTAAATGTCGAAGTGACATTTAAATTAAGTGATATTGGGCTCATATTTTTTAGTCCAGATGCTCATTTTTCACTCTAAGCATGCAACATTCACAAATCATTTGCCCCCCAAAGTCTGTCATAAGACCATGCTTCAAGAATTTGGTTTGGCTCATTTAAACTCATATCATATCACTTTTAATGTCATTAAGCTTGATTCATCTGAATGTTTGTTTTACTGCTACAAGTTTGCTAAAATTGAAGTTCATATGGTCCCAAATTTAGTTATAAAAATCTATAATTCAAACATTATATTAGGATTTGTGATTGATCATATAGATTTTATAGTGATATATCAATATTTTTTACATTAATGTTTAAGCTAACATCTTTTTTTTTTCTTCATTGATCTAAGCATACATATTCAAACACTTAAAATAAAGAAAAATACTATAATTGTCATTATTTATCTATGAAAGTCAATACATACTTGCAATTCTTCAATATCTTTTTGGATGTAGTTATGCTATCATCTAATTCTCTTTATGATATTATTAGAATAGAGTTATTGCCTATTTCAAATTATTTGACAATTACCTATAAATTTAAAATATATAGTTAGTTAGTTAGTCAGTCAATTAGTTACTTAAAATATATTATATTATCACAATGAGAGAACATTTTTCACAAAATCTCAAAATAAAATAAGAGAGTGTGGGGTTCCCTCAAATTGTTTAAATTTTTTATATTTTAGTCAAGAAATTACATTTATTTAAAATATATTATATTAATTGGTTAAGTCACATCCATCTACTATATAAATATCAGTAGTAAGAATTGATTGTCCAATCTAACAATTACTAAACATTATAACTACATAGAGATATTTTATCATGCTTGATGATTTACCTTAATATTTCATGCATCACATTATTTATTTCTTATACATTTTAGTAAGCCACAATGAGGGAAAGGATTTCAAAAAATTCAAAAGAATATAAGAACTCCATTTTGAAATGAGGCTCTCTCAAAAAAAAAAAAATTTTTTTTTAACATATTTAATGCCATAAAAATAATCAAGTAATTTACATCCATCAATCTAATTTTTATATTAAATACTCTTCTAATTATTGATTCAAATTATACTTAATACAAACAATTGTTAGTGTTCAATGTCTTAACTTTATATGAATATTCAACACTTACATAAAGAAGAGAGGAGTTACAAGAAAAACCTGAGCTTTTACATGAAAAACTTAACAAAGAGAAAAACATGGGGCTTGGTCCAATTTAAATGGATCCACCGGTACATGTTATTGATTACAAATCATGCCCTTTCTTGTAATTGTGAAAATTTGGGATAAAATATTGTAGGCATAAACTATATAGAATGACTTATGTAGTGGAAGTTAAAAGAGCCTTGTGACAGCGAAGCAATCTTTAAGCAATTATTTGATGTATGTTCGACCATTCTCCATTGAAGAAAGAATATCATAAGCCAAGAAGTTCAATATAAATATTAATTTTTACATTAGAATTCAAAATTGGTGTCAATGACCTGTATCGACCTTATGAGTGATTATGTGGGTCGATGTTGTTGGTGATGCAGTTGATGGGTAATATTGCTTAGGATAATATAGTTGGTTATTGTCATGAGTTGATACCATATAGGCCATATTGTGCCTAATTGTGGCAAGACATAGAGATCCATTTGAAGAAGTGTTGAGAAAACTAAGCTTTTAATTTATTTATAACACAGAGCCACTAGTGAATATAAAGTAAATTAGAAGACTATATCTCAAAAATGATTTTCTATTATATCATCCCAAAATACATATACAATCAGAGATACATTGATAATAATGATTGATAACTGATAAACAAGATAAAATGAAAGCCAAGCCTGCAAAGTTGAACTAGCCAAAAAGTTCTTAAAGCACAGATCAGAGCCTACGATAAACTACTTAGTTCACTCCTTATCCTTTCCTTAACCTAAATGATCATTTAACATCTAAAAACTCTCCTCACACTTAGGAGTCCATACAAAAGCTATTAACTTCTGAGTCAATCTCATTAATGCAAAGAAATTTGAGAAAATTCTTGAATAAACTTTTGATAATAATTAGCCAAGCCTAAGAAAATATTAATTTTAGAAATTGTAGTAGGCCTTAGCCAATCAAAAACGACCTGAACTTTTTGAGGATCTATTAAAATACCTACAATGCTCACTACGTGCCCAAAAAATAAAATACTATTAAACTAAAACACAATCTTAAATAAAAATAAGATTCACCACAAGAGAAACAAAGTGCGAAAATTAAATGCTGAAAAATAATAAGAAAGAACACACCATATTTTATAGTGGTTCGGTCAACTTGACCTACGTCCACTCCCCGGGGCCTCTCCTCTGGGTATTACACTAAACTCAGTGTCTCTCCTTTTGCCCCCCCATCAAGGCGGAGAAGCCTATATAAAAACTCCTTTCCATCGACTACGATGAGGCAGAGAACCCAACTCCTTTTGCTTCCTCCAAAAATAGGCAGATAATCCAACTCCTTTTGCTTCCTCCAGAAGCAGGCAGAGAACCTTGATCAGTTGCTAAAGTAGATCTCTCTCGAACCTCTAAGGAACCAGGGACCACAACTGGAGAAGAAGACTTGGATCCTTGCATAGAGCAACCTTTGTGAAGCCCCTCATAAACTCCCCCTCACAAGATCCTCTCTTTCTCCCTTACTCTCCCTCTCCTCTTGGCACTCTTAGGTCAGGACAACAACAAAAGATTTCCTCTTGAGAAAATAAGAGATCTTTTAAACAAGGACTCCAAAATAGCCCTAATTAGCAACTAATCGTCGAATATCATTCAAGACGATCTGTCGATCGTCCTGTACGATCAGTTCAAATTTAGCTCAATCAGCCATGATGATTTGGAAGAGTTTGGACGATTAGAATGTTACTTTGTTCAGATCACCCAGAACAATAGGATATTGTCCTGTATGATTAGTTCAGAATATCGTCCAGACTATCGCCTTGGATGGATGTCTGGACGATGGAAAAATAACTAGATCGTCTAAGACGATCTCACGATCATCCGGGCTTATTAGTACAAAATGACAAATATTGTCCAGAATATCGCCCTGAATGGATTTTTGGAAGATGAACAAATAAATTGATCGTCCCGGACAATTAGTTCAATTCAGTACATATCATCTAGAGCATCGCCCTAAATGGAGCTAGGCCAATTATGGATCGTCCAAGAAGAACTAAGATTTGTGAACTGATCATCTCGGACAATCCTGCGATCTTCTGGGATGATATGATCGAGCAATCAAACCTTAAATGCTTTTCTTAATTACTAAAGTAATTTAGGCATAATTGCGCTACATCGTTCAAGATGATGTCCTGGACGATGTCTAAAAATAAAATATGCGTAAATAGATCTAGCGGCTGATTCTTTCTGATTTGAGCCTATCTTCTCGGACGATGCTAATATCGTCTAGGGCGATTCACTTAATTGTGACTACCTTAATAAAGATATCCTAATTAGGGTTTTAATTTTTAACTGATCGTTCAGGATGATTTTTGGATCATCCTGAATGATGTGATCAAAATAGAAAACACTAATCAAACAGACAAAATTTTTTCCTAAGTGTGTGTGTGCGCGCAAGGTACTTAGCATCAAGACCTACAATATTATAATGGACTCAAGAAAAGGTAAAAGACACTTGATGTTCATTACAAGCTGACTCAATCCTAATATACCCAATCTTGAGCTGGTTCAATTTGCAATTTGATCTTGTGAACCTGAAACGTTAGTAGGCAAGGCAGTCGTAGAAAACCAGAAATATTTATTATCATCAAAATTATATTCTATGAGATCAAATTCATAACAATCTTCCCCTTTTTGACAATGGTAAACAATCAAAACTAAATAAAATACAAACAGAAGTAAAACAGTACGATGAAACAACTCAACCACTGCCCACTACTCCCCCTTTTGACATCTTAAAAAAGAGGAGGAAAACCAGAAAAGAAAAAAGCAGAACAAAAGATGAAATAGAAGAACAAAAGAAAGGTTTTTTTTTTATCAAGGCATGAAAATAATAAAGTCTCCATTTGATTGAATTAAAAATTTATAAGAACAATGAGTTAACATTGCCAAAATCCAAAAAATGGTAGAATAGCCGATCCTGTTAGCCCTAGCTCAGACTTTCCTTAGGGCAAATCGTCTTTTAAAAACAAATGCCCTATCTCAAAAAAACCAATTGGATAAGAAAAAGAGATCCGTTCAAAACTTGGTTCCAGAAAACATCCCTAACGAACTTTCAAGTAATATCAAAGTAATCAAACCTTAAATACTTTCCTTAATTACCAGATTAATTTAGGCATAATCGTCCTGACGATGTCCAAAAATAAAACATGCCTAAATAGATCTGACGACTGATTCTTTCTAATTTGAGCCTATCATCCCAGACGATGCTAATATCGTCTAGGATGATTCGCTTAATTGTGTATGCCTTAATTAGGATGCCCTAATTAGGGTTTCTGTTTTTAATTGTTCGTATAGGATAATTTTTGGATTGTCTCAGACGATTTGATCAAAACAAAAAATACTAATCAAACGTACATAATTTTTTCCCAAGTGTGTGTGTGTGCAATGTTACTTAGCATCATGATCCATAATGTTACAATGGATTTAAGAAAAGGTAAAAGACACTTGACATACATTACAAGCTGACTCAGTCTTAATCTACTCAATCTTGAGCTTGTTCGATTTGTAATTTGATCATGTGGACCTGAAACATTAGTAGACAAGACAATCGTAGAAAAACAAAAATGTTTGCTATCATCAAAATTATATTCCATGAAATCATATTCGTAACATTCTCATCCTCAAATCTGAAATATATCGTAATATCATTTATAAAATTATCACAAATTTGAGCTAGATACTTTCTAAAAGCCTTGTTCATCAAATCCATGAAGATCGATTGGATATTAATCACTACAAATGACATGATTAAAAACTCATAATACCCGTACCTCATGCTAAATATAATCTTCATAACCTCCTCCTCTATTACGCTCAACTAATGATAACCATATTGTAGATCAATTTTAGAAAATATTAAGCATCTAACAAGATGATAAAATAAGTCATCAATCACTGACAAATGATATTTATTTTTGATAATTAAGTTATTCAAATCTCTATGGTCGATATACACTTATAAGGTGATATCCTTCTTTTTAATAAGTAATACAAGAGCTTCCCATAAAATAAATTGGGTTGGATGAAACCTCTATCCACCAACTCCTGAAGTTCCTTAGGTGACATCGATACAGGGCCTTAGAGATTAGAGCGATAAGCTAAAAAAATATATATACAAAACTCTACCTCTCTATCTGGCAGTAAAGTCACTAACTCCTTAGGGAAGACGTTTAAAAACTCTTGAACTATAGGAACACTACTCAAAGATGTAGGAGAGATCCTAACATCTCTAACATATGCTAAAAATACTATATTAACTTTTTTCTAAAGTCCATCCACTTCTTGTGTACAAATCAGACAATAAAGAACACCCCTAATTCCCTAAAATATAAAGCTCTAACCACTCTGATATAGAGCCACTTTCTTCACCAAATAATCGATTTGAGTCCGATACCGATTTATCCCGTATATATCCAAAATAACATAAATGCAAAAAATAGTCAATAGAATTAAGCAAAATCACTAAACCCCATAAAAGATCTTCAAATCACAAAAAATAAATCTTGCTAGCTACCATTTTATCTCCCATGGGCAAAACCATAGACAAATAAATCCACAGTAGTACGGAAGGCAAATCAAAAGAATCAAAATATTGATCTAATATGAATGAATGATTAGCAATCAAATCAAATAAAATATGATAAGGAGATGTAGAAATATAAGTCATACATGTTATAACATCTGGAGATTCACTGGCCTCTTACTGTGTTAAATTATAAACCATGGCTATATTGGAGTCAAAGCAAAAAAAAAAAAAAACTTCTTGTGCCTTGTGAACCTCTAGAATACTAACCTTATGCTGACATACCAACACTTTAGTCACCAAAAACCTCAGAATATAATTGGTGTGATACTATCCTTAGCCTACCCACAATCGGCTGCCAAGAACTATCAGTCCTCAAATCAGAACATCTATCAAAGCCATCTTGTGGACACTTAACAATCTTGTTTTCATACTGACCATAGTAAAAATACCATCCCAATGCTCTGTAACACTAACCACTTTACCTCTTACTATAATGTTGGCATAACGATGCCCTAGTAATGGAACCTTCATAGCTAGAAATACATCCCCTATCTTATCTAGAAACAATTTCTACCGATTATCCCCTCCTAAACTCACCAGGTCCAAATCTTCTCTTCTTCCTAGAATGCCCAAGAAATGGAATGGATGGCAATAGTGGAGTTGAATATATTAATTTTTAATGTTAAAATTGATCTAGTGCCATGCTACGACACTAGCCACGGAGGTCCCTATAGAATTTACAGGCGATAGTGGTTGGAAAATCTTAATAAGGCAATAATGGTTGGATGATCATGATCTAGCGGAGGTGGTAAGAGGACTATAGTTAGGCAATATTGGTTGAAGGATCGTTATAGAGCAATGGTATTCAAAGGATCATAATCATGTGATAATGGTCAAGGGATTTTTGTATGATGCCAAGGGTTGGAGGACTGCAACTGGGCTATTATGATATAGAGAATGTAGTTGGGTGATGGTGATTAAAAAATTATAGTTGGGGATAGTCATCGATGGATCATAGTTGGCCAAGGGTGGTTGGAGGACTCTAGTTGAGTGATATTGGTTGGAAAAGTGTAGTCAGGTGATGGTGGTTAAAGAATGTAATTGGGTGATGCTAATCGAATAACTGTAGCTATGTGATGATGGCTAAAGAATTGTAGTTTAATGATGGTAGTCAAAGGGTTGTAGTTAAGTAATGGTGGTCGGATGGCTGTAGTTATACAATGGTTTTAAGAGAATAATAGTTGGGCAATGATGGTTAAAAAAGTGAAGTAGGTCAGAGGACCATAGTCAGGTGATAGTAGTTGAAGGGCCATAATCAGACGATGGAGGTTAGAGGATCATAGTTGGGCAACGTTGGTCAGAGGACCATACTCGTGTGATGATATTCAAAGGATTGTTTTGGCGATAGCAGACATAGGACCATAATGATATTCATTGGGAGAAGATCTTCGTGTAATGGTTGGACAATGGTGGTGAAATGGTAGTGGTCAGATTATGTTGCTCAAGTGATGGTGGTTTGATGTGTAGTGAGGTTGGGTGGTTTGATGGCGATGGTCGGGTGGTTGTCTAAGGTTGGCAGTCAGATGATAATCTAATGGAGTTTTGTGATTTTTTAAGCCTCTAAGCTCTCTTGAATCTTAGGCCATTATTCTTATTATATAGAACATGGGGTCTATTTATAATGTTTGAGAGCGACTTGTAATATAAATACAACTAAAATTTGGAATACTCCATCTGACAGTAAATATTAATTTTCTTAATTATATATTATTTTTTTAGTATTTATGTGCCTCAATTATATTAAAATTGAATAATATTGGGCACATTAGAGCTAACTTGTTGATGTGCAAATTGGTTTTAAGCATATGAGATTAGGAGATCTTTAGGCACTAATTAATATCTCAAAGTTTCTAATTATATTTCAACTCCTTGAATAGGGCTCATTTGAACTCGAATCATATCACTCTTGGTGCTGATGGGTTCGCCTCATCAAGATGTTCAACTTAGTTGCAAGTTTGTTGAAATCATAATTCATATGATTTCATATTTTAAATTTACTCAAAATTAATTTTAATTATATCATATTTTAAATTTATATTATAATTAAAATCACATAATAATTTATTAATTTTTTCTTGTACGTTAGCTTAAAAAATTAGAGATCAATTAAAAAATTAAATCAAGTCAATCAATATGCAAATTTGGCCTTACTTGAAATCGAATCGAAAGCTTTAATTCAAAATTATTGTATGATCTCTTTGGCCATTATTTAAATTAGAAAAAAAATCTATTTTATAATATGATGCGTTTTATATCAAGATAAATTTCAATAAAATTAATCTTAATATAAATTTAAAGCTTAAATTCAAAATATTCTGATTTTTTTATAATAATAATAACATTATAATAAAATTTTATTAAATATTTAAAATTCGTGAAGAGATCATTGATTTAAATTTTATATTACAATATACTGCATTTTATATTTAAATTTATTAAAATTCATTTTATATTTATTTTATTTTATGAATTTTATGATTTTTCAGTTTAATATCTCTTTTATGGCGTAAAAAAGTAGATCCGTTTGATCTTGTCGCCAGTTTCGATTTGGAATTTGAAATGGCACTCAACTCCGACCTTGAAAGAGAGACGTTAGGTTATCGTTTTCCTCGCTTTCGTTTTTTTTTTTTTTAATCCTTTTCTCTGTTCTAATAAGTTATTATATTCCAGAGTAATTTATTATCGGTATAAGAGTTAATGCCCAATCTCTCTCTTTCTCTCTCTCTCTCTCTCTCTCTCTCTCTCTCTCTTACCAATTTCAACCATTAATGGTTCCGACCTGCACGCCCACCCACCGTTCTCCTAAGCTTCTCCACCAGATCCTTCACTGTCTAATGGCAGTACGACTTCCAGGGAACTAGCTCGATATTAAGTCCGGTGGGCCGAAGATTCAAAGGATCCAGGTCTTAGCCATTATCCATGGCTCAAGAGATCAGTGAATGCTCTTGAGTGAAGCGTTGATTAGTCAACGGAAGGAGATTTAGGTATTTTTCAATTTTTTTTGTTTGAAGCTTGGGTTGGACTTGAGCTGGCTGGCAGAGAGTTGGGAGACTTGTTAGATCTAACGGTTTTTTATCGGCTTTGGAGATGATTTCTGGTGGTAAAATAGTTTTGTTGTTATGGCATATCTGAATGAGACTTCCTCTTGGTTTAGGATGTTGATCTTTCGATTTGTTTCGCGTTATAGCTGCTGGGATTTTTCTTTTTTTTTTCGAAGTTTGGGAAAGTTGGTAGCTTGTTCTTTGAGATAAACTTGGTTTGATTTTCAGGGCTTTATGAGATTTCTGTAAATCCGTAACGTCTTCTTTTGTTATTTTCATCTAGCAGTTACTTTTTCGGCCTAGTTAAATTGTTGTGATTTGTCATTCTTTTTGAGATGAGTGATTTTTCTTCTTTTTCTTATAGATGTAATCTACGGCAGCTAGGGATGATAGTAGTCTACTGATTTTTTTGTTCTTAGCATTTTGGGAA
The DNA here is from genome assembly GCA_016618105.1 of Dendrobium huoshanense. NCBI lineage: Eukaryota > Viridiplantae > Streptophyta > Magnoliopsida > Asparagales > Orchidaceae > Dendrobium > Dendrobium huoshanense. Next base: position 68,473,511 of record CM028358.1, on the reverse strand, counting down.
GGAAGATGAAACATTGATATATTTAAGAGAGGGGAAAACTTAGGTTTTTCTATATCCAAGAAGATAATGGGAGCTGAGAAGGGTGGACCAAAGAGTAGAGGGTTCTTTCATATCTTTGAATGGAACAGGAAATCAAGGAAGAAACTCTTCTCCGTTTCACCTGGTAATCCGTTTACCTATGTTCCATGAACCATGACTCCTAAAGTTCTTCATATTCTCTTTCCTTTGCTGTATGATGGGAGATTTTACTCATGTTTTGTTTGCTTTTGTAGAGGGCCCGAAGCAGGAGAAGAGAACTGATGCTGATTTAAATGGAGCAAAACTTATATTGGTGGGTGTTTTTCATTGTTTAGATTGCCTTTCAATGATGATTTTTTTCACTGCTGTGCATTCTAATTTGTCTCTATAAATACTAAACATCACTTATTAGAAGGAATGATGATTTGGTCAGGTTGATGAAGATGAAGCAGTCGGAATATCAAGCATGAAAGAGAGCAGTGACTACAGCTGCGCTTCTTCTGTAACAGATGAACGAAATGGGATCAGGGAACCAGGAGTTGTGGCAAAACTCATGGGCTTAGACTCGATTCCTACTTCAATCTTTTCTGAACCCTTCTCCACTCCTTTACTCGATATAAGATCTTCAAGCCACAAAAGAAGTCCGGATTTTTTTATTAATGACCAATTCAATCATGCTCGAAGTAGAGCAGCGGTCCACAGCCGGAAACCAGTGGAATTTCGTTGTCAGAAGTTGCCAAGCAGCCCAATTGAAAGGTTTCAAATTGAAACACTGCCTCCACGATCGGCTAAAGCAGTTCCACAAATCCACCACAAGCTTATGTCACCTATCAAGAACACAGGGTTCATCTCCCCTCAAAATGCAGCACATATAATGGAAGCTGCAGCAAAGATTCTTGAGCCAGCTCTTCCAGTCAAGACCAAGGCCAAGGCTTCTTCTTCATATGTGCCTTTGAAAATCTGTGATCCTAGGGACAGGATAGCTCCTCAAAGGACACCAAGGGTTCTTGAGTTGGGTCGAAGACCGGTTGAATCCAGTGATATGAAGTTCTTAAAGGGACAATCTCTAAATAGAAGCTGGAATGGTTCGGAAGATAGGTCTTCTCAAGATATCAGTGATACAAATTCGTTGAATGGAACGGGTAAAGGTAAATCAGTTTCCCTCGCAATTCAAGCAAAGGTGAATGTTCAGAAGAGGGAAGGTCTGAGCATGAACAGAAAGAATACATCTCCAATTACAAAAGATGTTGATGAAGCTAAATTAAATCAGCCATTCAAGAGCCAGCAAAGTAAGATTAAGCAGCATAAGAAGGCTTCAATATCTGGTGGATCTAGTGTGTTAAGACAAAATAATCAGAAGCATAACTCTTTGTCAGGTAAAGGCAAGTTAAATCCAAAGCAGTCAGTTTCTAAGCAGCAGGAAAGAAAAATTCTATATGAAAATGCTTCGTCAAGGAAGAATGATACCACAAGTTCCTTTTCAGGGCATTCCAGGCTTGTCTATGGGGAGGATGCTTTAGAGACTTCTACTACAGATCATGAAAATCTTTTATCAAACAATAAGAACTTCCCTAGAAAGAAGAGATTGACGGAAGGGGGTTTCAACTCTCAGAGAAACTCTTTTGTTGATAACAAAGCCTCTAAACAAAGGCATGTTCAGCCGGATGTTGTGATTGATGAACAATCAAGGTGGAACAAAGACAACAAAAATGATGGTGCTGATGTCGTATCCTTTACATTCAACTCTCCATTAGTGAAGTCAAGACCTGGTCCTCCATCCTTCATTCCAGCTGTGGAAAATTGTGACAAGGTGAACATATGCGCCACTGATGGTAATTTTCTGAGAAAGGATTTTACTACAAAGAAGAAATCATCTTATGGCCTTAATCTGATAACTGGCGATGCTCTAAGTTTTCTGCTAGAACAGAAACTGAAAGAATTAACATCTGGTAATGAGTCCTCTTATTGCAATTTTGTTGAAGCCGCTAGCTCCAAGTCTTCTATACCTCTTAAACAAGAGAAGTTAATTGATATTGATTCTACAAGTGCTAATACTGTTGGACATGAGAAGCAATTTAAGCCAAGGACTTTTTGTAGAGATAAACAGTCTACTACATTTTCCAGTGGTACTTCTTCCACAAATGGGAAGGTTTTTGGATCGAGTTACAATTTGCAGGTATTTGGGGCCAACCTTTCATCGTTATGAAGTCATGACTACTACTACCTTTATTGTTTTTTGTTTTTTTCTGTTATTTAATTGAAAGGTTAATCATTGGCCCGGGTGCATGAATTCTTTAGTCAAGCTATAAGAGTTTAGTCAAAATCAGGCTTTGCTAAGAATAATTTGGTGAAATTTAGATTGTTTAATACAGAAAATTGTATAGCATTTGTGTGTTCAAACTGTACTTTCTAATTTATGGGAAAATTATTCAAGTGTTCAACATACTCTTTAATTTATATGAACACTAATCCAATGGGAATTATCTGATTCCCACCCTTGATGATGATCCCAACGGACATGTGCTTTCTTTCTATCCAAAATTGTGACTTTAAAGGGATATTAATGGTTATGGTTTCAGGATGAGAAAGAAAGGAAAGCTAGAGAGGATGGGAGGGTAATCTAAATTACCAAACGGGCTTATTTATAAATGAAACCGATATTATTTATTATCATAATATTTCCTTATTATTGATGGTATTCTCCATTATTGTGTTATGTTGTTGAGCCTAATCAATACTTGACGAGGAAACACTTTACAAAGACTCCATAAAAAGTCAACATATAATATTTCTTCCCCTAATGTTTTTCATTATAAATGGGCCTTCATTCTTAGAATTTCTATTGAAGTGAGCAACAAAATAGAGGCAAAGATTCTCCCTTGTAAAACATTTATCATTATCAGCATAGTGATACTTGTAGTGTTGGCAACAAATAGTTATAAATTGGGACAAACTTGTTTAAAATTTCTTGGTTTGTTTTGTTTATTTATTTATTTTTTATTTTTCATTCATTTTCTCTCAGTGATTAAAATTAGGTGAGACCTCATTCCCAATATATTATTCTCATATTTTTTCTATGCATAGGCATATATATGTGTGCTATAGTAAAGATATAGTCCTTTAGAATTCTCCATCTAACTTAGTATTAGTTTAATAGGATCCTTCTCATTTTTCTTGATTAACATGCACAACACCACCATATTGCACTCGCTAGCCCAAGCATCGCCATCCACACTACCTTGAGTGTCATCTCAGTCGATGTGATCCTTTGCACAACTAAAATGCACATATTTTTGACCTCCTTGCAACTCCTCTATCTTCTCCTCTTCTATTAGTGCCACAACTTAGATATCTCTATCACTTATCAGCCTTTTGGAGTAGCCAATGAGCTTCTCCTTTGTCATTATTAATTGTACACCCTTATTAACCTTATGTGCTACATGCTACCACTCATTCTTGTCTATGACATCAATCGATAGATTTGGGCGCTTCAATCTAGTCCCACCTATAAGGCATCATATGTAATTTCATCGCCAATCTCCGAAAAAGGTACATCTTTTTTGCCAATTGTTGCATCTCTCACCTCATCAGGTCCTACCTACAACTAATTTCAAACCGTAAACGCTTAGGCATTGTGCCTTCTCCATTTCTCGCAAGATTATTTCATTTGTCTAATCTTTTTATTTTCTTCAACACCATTTTTGTTGTTGACCATTGTCGTTACTCCATTGTTCGCTCCGTCGACATGCTCTCAGTCATCACTCTTCTTTATTGGAAGACATGTTTTTAAAAAAAGCTAGGGTTAGCTCTTTGCTTTTGTTTAGAGAATCCCTAACAAATTGATGAGGACATCGTCAGAGATTGCGACACATGTACCATCAGGAGATGCCGGAGATCGACGGCCACGATCATGATCTTTATTTTCATCATTTTATGTAGTAGTTTATTTGATTTTTATGTTTTCCCGTTTTTGCCCTTATGGGTATTTGGTCGTTCTTGTAGCCCGAGGGGCATTTTAGTCTTTTGCTTTCTTGTCATTTTGAGGCCTATTTATATGGCCCTTTTCTTATGTAATAGTTTAGTTTTTTATGAATGAAAAGAATGACATTTCTTGTTCTCTTTGTGAGTGCAAACCTCCTCGATCTCTTAGTGAGTTCGTAGGAGAAGCTAGATCTCTTTGTGAGTTCTAGGTTCTTTCTAGTTCTACCACTTTCCTTTATTTCTCTTGATCAATTCATCGTCGTGGAGATTCGGGTTGAAGCACTTGTGGGAAATTGGAATTCGCTCCTTGAATTCCTATATTTTTCCATACTTCTTCTTCCCCTTGCCCTTGTCGCCGCCTCCTCCAAACAACCCCAAGCCACCGGCCTCTTGGCACCCTACCTCCATCTTCCGCCGGCCAGATCAGCCACAGCCGGCCAACCAGCCGCCGGCTTCCCTCCGGCCAGCCTCCAGCCGGCCAGCCCAGCCGCCCCTTTTCCGCCGCCTCTCCCCTCTTGAATTCCTAGTGTTTGAATTTCAAACCTTGTTTAAACACTTTCCTAATTGGCTCCTTTCATTATGGGAGCTCATTAATGAAATTAAATCCTCATTTGAATTTCAAATTTGCTCCCCCTCTTATCTTAAATTGTGGGAAGTTACTTAAGCCACAATTAAATCTGAAATTAAAATTCAGATTTAATTGAATTTCTTACTTAAACTTGGGCCTCACTCTCATAACTCCTAAATCTCTCTCTCTCTCCTATATGGCCGGCCACCTTTGATTATATTAATTTACTCATATGTGGTCCCCACCTACTCAAAACCTCAAGCCACATCATCCCTCTCTATGGCCGGCCACTCCTCTCTCTTCCCCCTCTTAATTTTCTTAATTGCTCCTTGAATTCCTTCCCTCCTAATCTTAATTTCAAATTCAAAAAAATCTGAAATTAAAATTAAGAGTTCTCCTATTTCGGAAATCTGAATTAAAATTCAGATTTTAAGTTCTCTTCCCCCATAGCTCCACCCTCCCACTATCCCTCTCCAACCCGTGGCCCTCCTCCCTCTTTTGCTCACGGTTCTCTCTCTCTCTCTCCCTCTTTGGCTTCATCTCTAACGACCACCATGCATGGCGGACCCCAAGTTTGAATGGGGACTTGTGTTCGACGCTCACGGCAACCTCGACATCCAACGATCGCCGTTCTTCGACGCGGGATTTGATTCCGACGACGATACCGTTGGAACCTACTTGGAACAGATCCTACCAACTCTCATAATCGTCATCGACAAGCAACATCCCGACTCCGAGTGGATCATTGACGGCCGCCCACCCGCTCCTCCAAATCCGACTTCTTTCCCGGCGACAAGTCCTCTCAAGATCACTTGTCTATTAGTGGCGTCGCTAAGTCTACTTTCGATTCTCTTCCGCTAGCCACCACTTTCAAAACGAGTGACGGATCTCAAGGTGAACGATCTAAATTTTAAACGTGTGGCTTTAGTAGTAGCTATTTGCATTATCTAGTTTATTTTGGGTTATATTTTGGAAGACTCTTGTAATTCTTAAATGTAATCACTGCCGTTAACATAATCTATCACGAATTTTCTTGAATCATACTTGAGTAAGCTAGATTTTATCGTTAACATTGCAAAGTTAAACTCTCATTAATCTCTAACGTGCAATTCATGTTTCACCGCATGTTGTTTCACATCACAAATAGTCGATGGAAGTTCAACCCAACTCCACTGCACTTCCAAATACTTGATTCTAAAACAAACTAGACCAGAAGGAACCAATCACTCCGATCAATCTTAAACATAAAGCTTTTTTATGAAGTTTAAATTTTCATAATTCATTTCAGGGTCTTCTACCTTTTATGTTTCAGTTGTATCTATCTATTGGCCGAGCCAAATTGTAAGGATAATGTTAGTGATGATTATGGGTTTGGTCCTAAGCTTGCATTATTTTACGAAATTATGCATTTGTTAACTCAGCCCCAATACCTTCGCATTTGACAACGAAGAACCCTGTCGCAATACTTGTTATTTTTATTATTCCTTCTTTGTCAATATATTACACATAAAAGATATGGATTTCAGCTTATATGCAATTACTTGTGGATTTTAAGGTCTGAATTATCATAATATGGAGCGATTATTCTGTGCGGACACTGCTTCGCCCACACCGGACGGGCAAACCGTCTGGTTCCGCGTTCGGTACCGAGCGCGGTATATTTTTTGTGGCGACCTGACGCATATTTGTTAGTCTCCGGACGAATCCGGACCCGCACGTAATAAATTTTCCATAGTATGGCTGCATACATGCATTCATGCTGCTACAGTAAGTAGATTAGGCAGTTGAGTTTCTTCTATTATCTTGACAACACTTCTCTAAATTCCCCAAACAGGGATTGGAAGAAGCAGAATGCAGCAGCAACGGCAACGTCTGGAACGAATCTGACAGTTTGCAGCCAAGCCCGCTTTCCATTCTGGAAGCCTCTTTAAGTGAAAGCTCCAACTCGTCACTTAGTAGCATCAGCACCAATGGTTCCACCCTAAACTTCTAAACATAACTTCTCTTCTCTTGATTGTTTCACCAGTTTTCCTAAAGTTGATTCTTCATGTCTCTTTCCAGGAAGCAAGATGTCCTTGCATTCAGTCCAAGCACAGAATACAATCAGCTCATCCACCCAAAACAAAATACCATCATTAGAAGCCGAGTTGGAACAATCATATTCATCCTCATCTTCACCATCCTCAGTTGGAAGTTTATTTTCATCAGAAAATCAGTCAAACCACAGAAAATCAAACAATCCGGACTTGGATTATGTCAAAGACATACTAAACAGCAGTAGAACAGGAGCTATCGATCCTCTGAATCCTCTTCTCTTCAACAAGTTAGAGAAGAAGAGATGCAAGGATGGGAGGATAAGAAGGAAAATGATATTTGATTGCGTCAATGAATGTTTGAATAGTAAATACAGCATTATTTTGAGATCTGGATACCAAGCCTGGGCTTATGGGGAAGCTCTGATGCCTAAAAACATGGCAGAAAATGTTTACGAGGAAATTTCAAGGTGGAAAGGCTTTGGTGATTGCATGGTCGACGAGTTAGTGGATAGAGATATGAGCAGTGGCAGAGGGAGATGGGTGGCTTTCGACACTGAAGCATTTGAACTCGGAATGGAAATGGAGGAGGAGATCATTAGTTCCTTAGTTGATGAAATTTTCATTGATATTTCTGTTCAGGTTTAAATTTTTGTCTGCTTACATTTGATGGTTTGCCCCAAGCCGTGATAAAGAAAGCCAACTTTGCCGTTGAATATTTGAAAAATAGGCATATTTGAGTTTATCACAGCATGTGGGGCTGTTTTATGAGTTGATTATTTGACTCTGAAGTCAAAGCTGTGTAGCCACTTCTCAGTGATTCAATCCATATGAAAGTTCTCGAGATGAACAACGCAACTGGTTTGTACCTTGAGATTTATATATTTTTTTAATTTGGTAGAATATTTGAGTTTTGTAAGATAATTGAAGTGTCAGAACTTAGTTGTCGTTTTTTTCGATGGCTATTTTTTTTTCTTTTTATGTATTTTGAGGAAACCGATCGGAGATCTCGGTGGATAGAGGCGTGCCGTTGAAAAAAAGAGAATTTCAAATTTCGAGGGCTGTTTAGGACTGCTGGAGCATTTTATGAAGATAATTATGAGAAAATAATTTTGTTATTCAAGAAGATGAAATTATGGTTTCATTTAAGATAAGTTTCTTAATGTTTTCTAAAATAATTTTTGGTATAAAAAAATTTTTATATTAGAAAACTGTTTTTTAAATAAATTTTGAGAGAGAATTTTTCATAGATTTGTAAGAGGCTTTGGAGATAATTGAGAGAGAAGAGATTTGAGAAGCTTGTAAGGAATTTCTTGAAACACTTCTTGAAATTTGTGTGAGACTTTCGCATTAGTTTTTTCTTTGATCATGTCATTGAATTCCTTTGTGTTGTTGTTGATCGCTCTTAGTGGAGCCTTGTTGTTAAGACTATGAAGATCTCAGGGAGGCCTTGTGCACCTTATGGACAAGTTAGAGTGGTTTGGATTTATGAGCTTTTCAAGGAGAAGGGCAATGCAAGGTTTCTCTATTATATTATGAAGGAGAGAAATTTCTCTGCCTTGCTAGGAGTAGAAAGAGAGAACTACTGAAAATTTGGAGAGGACTTGGGTAGTGGATATAGGTCTGTTGGTGAACAATTATAAATCAGTTTGCTCTTTTTTTTTTTTTTTTTTTTTTGAACTTTATTTACTTGAATTATTTTGTGTGTGGTTATATGCTTAGTTGTAATATCATTATTGGAATACTAATAGAAGATTTTCAATTTTCTCTTAGATATATGTTTGGTTGTGATAAATATAATTGTCATTCTCTTAAACTAACTAGGTAATATGAATTTGTTTCTAAGAGCAGAGATAAGAAATATTATTTTATCATTTTAGTGCATATGAAATAGACAATTTTGATATATTTGTTCCTTAGAAATAGTCTTATTTTCACTATTTCACAAAAGAGGAGTAATTGGTGTTCCTAAAGCTTCAACAAAAATAATTATTATTTTTTAAAAACACTCCAAGTTACCTCCCTCCCCTCTTGGGTGTGTGGTACACTTCTGAAATAAACTTTACTTATTATAATATTGAATGATGCATGCTTTAAATAATTGAACTCCTTATCAAAAAAGTTATTTATCATAACTTTAAATATAAACAAATAAATTAATTATTTTATAAAATTTAAGTTAAAAATTAGATTCAAATAATTTAAATTAATTTCATGAATTACTTTTATCTCCCTTAATATTCAACAAACATAGTGATTTTGAGATGAATTGGGTGGTTTATGAAATAGGGGAAATATTTTCCAAATTGCATGTCAATAGTTAATAGACTAAATCCTTGTTTCATTAATATGAACAAGACTATTATGCAATTATTGGGTTTTGAAGTGTTGTGCCATATAAATGAAGGAATGAGTAAGATAAGCTGACAAATATTTTAGCTCAATATAGAAATAACTAAGATCACCTATTAAGATCCTATTTATCATTTTAAAGGGCATACCTATTGTATGTTAGAAAATTAGGATTCATAATAACTAATTAGAGGTCACTTATAGATCCTTGAGGGTTTAAATCATGGTTACTGGATTATGGTCTAACAACATTTAATATCCTCTGTTTAACTATCAAATTTAGATGGAATGAATATGGAATCTTTGTCTAGGAAATTATCCATTTAAATGGAGTTTTGTCTAAATTTGATGGTTTTTTTTATTTTTTCAAAGTCTTAAGGATTGATAGAAAGTAATAATATAATTTGAGGGAGCATTGATGAATAATAGGAAGAATCAATAAGTATATGTTCTTTTTTCTTCTTCTAGAGTTTTAACTTAGTATAACCCTCCTCACTTGGTGCTTAGGTCCCATTAGGTTTGGGATATGTCTAGTGAACACTTAATGTGGTTTTGAGCTCTAATAAGTGACAAAGATATCATGCTTGAGGTGTGTATCTTGATTTGGAAGGGTTGATCCCTTTTGTATACTATGTGCTTTTTATAAGATCTAAGTCACTTGTTAGCACTATTTAAAAGCTTGAGGACTCATGTGTTTCGTTAACTTGCATTCCATGTATCAAGGGGCAATAAGCTTAGGAGATACGAATGTGGTGGAGCTAGCTCTCTTCTCTCATATGGTTATGACTTGACTAAGGCCTTGAGCCATTCCTTAAAATGAAGAAAACATCCTTAATACTCCTAGTCTTCCTAACCTCAAACATATTACTTTTATTTATTAATGCAAAATGAATAAATAGTGATGAATCATAGACACAAATATATAAGGTAGTGACCAAATAATTCAATAAAAGTCATTAAGCATAGAGACCTAAAGCAGTGATTTCACAAAATAGAGGTGATGAATTCAAGGGAAAAGTGATCCAAGGAAATAATCCCCATATATTAAAATAGTATATGGAATATATATATATATATATATATATATATATATATATATATATATATATATATATATATATATATATATATGTGTGTGTGTGTGTGTGTGTGTGTGTGTGTGTGTGTGTGTGTGTGTGTGTGTGTGTGATATTCTTAAGATGCTTAAATGTCAGTGTTGATTTTTGGGTTGCATTGGAGAATTAAACTGTATTTATCATAACATTTGGTTGAGAGGTTTTTGAGTAGGAAAGGACTTCAAAAGACATTCCTTAAGTGTCACTTTACACCCAATATATCCCCACTTAGTGTGCCTTAGACTCCTACTTGTATTTCCTAACAATATTCATATAACATTTTATGACCTAGATGAGGTTTGCAAGAATAGTAATGAAAAGAAGAAAATTTAATAGCAAGGTTTCTTATTGACATCATTTAATAAAGATAGAGGGTGATATGATATTATTCCTAAGAATAAAGTCATGAAGGGAGGTGTCATAGCATTGTACGGATATCCAGCACACAAACAGAAGAAAATTGTACACTGGGATTTTTACATGATAATCCTGGAAAGGGAAAAACCACGGGACCACGCCTAGTTGAAAGGATTCCACTAGTGTATACTTAAGTTACAAGTGGCTGACTTGTCCCTAAAATTGAGGATGATTAGATTACAAATCTCATATTGAAATCCAAGTACAAATGGATATCAAAATTTCGGTGATGTTGGGTGGTCGGTCATAACTCCGGCGTCAGTTGACTAATGGGCAGAACTTCGGCATCAGTCAACGGTCGGGCGAAATATTGGCGTCAGTTGGCGATCGGGCAGAACTCCCATGTCGGTCGGCTATCGGTGTGAAAGTCTGGTGGTGGTCGAGGAGGAGTCTCTTCCTTCTCTTCCTTTTCTTTCTTCTTTTTTTTCTTCCTTGCTTAATTATGGTGACAGTCGGCTGTCAAGTGAAAGTCCGGCAGTGGTTGAGCTGAAGTATCTTCCTTCTCTTCTTCCTTGTCTTCTCTTGTCTTCTTCTCTTTTTTTCTTGCTTCCTTGCTTAATTATAGCATCGGTCGACTATCGGGTGAAAGTACGGCGGCGGTCGAGGAGGAGTCTCTTCCTTCTCTTCTTCATTCTCTTATATTTTTATCTTATCTTCTTTCTTGGGGTATCTCTTATGAGAATGAGAGGTCTATTTATAGTTTTCTGAGAGTGACATGACTAGTAAAGAATAGGAAGATCAAGGGTAAATTAGGAGTGGTTTGAATGGACGACCGATGTTGAATCCCTTGATTGTGGACCATTTATTAGGCATTTGAATGCTCTAATGATATCAGAATTCGATGATCTTGGGCTCGTTGGATTCGTCTCGTTGAGCCACTCGATTTGATTATAAACCCGATATATTTGGAAACTATTTGGTAATCCAAATTATAGTTTGAACCCTCCAAATGTGCTATGGGTCTTTGATTTGGACTCATTTGGGCTCGGATTGAGTCAAATTTGGTGTCGTTGGGTTCGTATTTCTGAGACATTCAGTTAATGAAGACTCGACTTTTAGGTTGAGGAAAAGATGGAATTTTAGCAACATGCTCAAGGGATCTCCTTGGAATTTATTGAAGAGAAGAATCAACATAAGATTCCAATAAGGAATCAAGAAGTAGAAATGCTTATAGGAGTAACTTTTTTAGTGGTTTGAATAGTATGAGAATGAATAGAGCTACTCGTTGAAGACTCAAAGGTAGTTGACTCACAATAACTTCAAGGTCTGAATTATCATATTCAATAAATTAGTAGGAATTTTTTTATTATGCATTTTTTTCTCCCTTTCTATTCACTTCAAGGGATGCTTGGCTTCTCCTCTTTCTTCTTCTTCTTCTTCTTCTTCTTCTTCTTCTTCTTCTTTTAAAAATTTGGTTACCTCAAAATCTTTGGTTGTTTCATCAGAAGGACCTATATAAATAAAAAAAATAAAGTAATAAGAAAGTGCAGAGCTAAGGGAGCTCATCCTATTAGGCGAGTTTTAAACCAACAAAAAAGAAAAGATAATGAAAATAAGACTTAAGTCAAATAGTGTTTCAAAATATTGAAGTTGATGATGGACTCCATGTGAGACCTCGTTCCTTTGCTGTAGCTGCTGGAAAGTGATTTTTTCCTCTCAGGATCGGCCAGGACGAAGTTGAGATCGTCCAGGCCGATCAGTGCATTGAAAACAGCTGATTTCTGGAGCTATTTCTGGACTGAATCGTCCAGGACGATATTGAGATCGTCCAGGACGATCTGCACTATTCCTAAAATCGTCCTGATCATCGCCCTGGAGTATCGGCCAGGACGACCAGAATTGGTCTGATCGTCCAGGACGATCGAGACGATCGGCCAGGCCGATCAGTGTATGATATAAGGAAATGAGCTCATTTTGAGGAGAGAGAAAAATCATTTTTATAAAACAGATATTTTGAGGAGAGAGAAAGAGCGAAAAAGCAAAGGAAAAAGTCCGATTTCGGGGCCCGCGGAGCGATTTTCGTCGTTCGTTGCTGTTGGATATTGTGTTTGTCTCGCTGTAAGGACTCCGAACCCTACTTCTGTTTTCGAAGATTTCGAGGTTTTGTAAAATGGTGCTCAGATTTGTGTTTTTGTAAGTGATTTTTGTACCCGGTTTGGTACTGGCGAAGATTTCACCGCATAACTTTTGGTATGCTGTAGATATGATTATTCTGCACGTTTTGATTATTTTCTGGTAGATTTCGTCCGGTCCGTTTTGGTTTTGCGGGGTTTTATTTTGACTGTAAATTATTATGATGTCCGAATTGGTTTGAGCAGTAGAAGAATAGTCTTATAATGTTACTGTGCACGTTCTGTATTAATTTGGTGAATTGTGATTTTTGGAGATTTTTGTGTAAATTTGACCGACTACCGTTACTCTGCCCGATTTTCGTACGATTTCTGATTTGGTTGAAATTGATTGATTGGATTGATATGCGTATAATTATTGATATGATCGTCTTAGATTTCTTTATTGTTGATTATTGCATCGATTATTGCATTGATTGATCGATTCTGAAAGACAAGTGGGAACCTGGTTGAACGTTGGTTGGAGATGATACCTGTACAGGATGGTGGGCCGACGGGCTTTCTTTTAAATCATAGATCATGGATCATGGATATAACGATGGGAGTCATAAGGAGATTATATGCCGACGGGCGGCCGACGGGCAATAGAGTGACGACTCTTTCTTTTCATAGAACCAACGTGCGGATAACTACAACATCATCATTGAACGAACTACAACAGCATCATTGATCATGACTAGTGTTTGTGCTTGTCGAGTAAGACCATGATATGGGATCACAGGTGCATCATATGGATTTCCTGATAAACATTGATTTATTGATTTCTTATCGTACGGATTCATTGATTTCATTGATTGATCATTGAGCATTGATACTACTTGACTATTGATCATTGATATTGATATGGATATGAACGACATAGATTCATAGATTCATTGATACTATTGATCTTGCATTGATTCGACCTGTTACTGTATAAATTTATCGTATTGTCCTTCTGATTGATTGGATCGACTTGATAGTATAGACTGGACTTGGTTGATTGATTGATTTGACAGATTTAAATGATTTTTATTGATTTATTGTGTTGCTCTTCCGATTGATTTTGATTTTCTCGACTTGATTGATTCATAGATATTGACACTGATATTGATATAGATTGTACCGATTGATAGATACCGACATCAACGGTGATATAGATATGATATTGACATTTGGATACTATTGATATGACAGATCCTGATAGGTTATTGATATACTGATACATTGATTCGTCGTGCCGATTATTGATTGATTGATTGAATGGATTGTTGCCGTATGGATTTGATTTATCGTAGAATTGATTTCTATTGACCTGATGATTTCATTGAATTGATTTGATTTTAATTGATCTTTCGCCGTATTGATTAGATTATTTATTGGGATTTGAACCGATTGATGTAATTGACTGGAAAGTGCTTATTGATTGAGATGATTTCCCTACTGTAGCATCATACGTCGTCATTATAGAATCTGTCGTTGATTGACTGATTTGCAAGAGTACGTTCTGACACGAGTTCCTTATTGAATTAATTGACGCTATCGGTTGCTAGTAATTGATACAGATATCCTATTGATTTGACTGATGATATAGATACACTGATTTGATTAGACGACACGACTGATCGAACTGATAGTATTGATAGTGTTGATTGATAGACACTGCTACGAGGATAGATATTGATTGGAAGCACTTACCGATTTGATTTCGATTTATCGATGTTTTTGCCATTGCATTGACTATTGATTTCCGTACTGTATTGACTACTGATTTGATTTCCGCTGTTCAGACTTGATTTCATTGACGATGGATTTCCGTATTGCATAGACTCATTGACCATTGATTGATTTGATTTCACTGACCTGCATATTGATAGCATCGCCGTGCTTTGATTTCAGTTGTAGGCTTTGGTGACCTGCTGGGCTTTGTAAGCTCATTATATGTGGTTAATATTTCAGGTGCAGGCCCTCCAGTTTGAAGATCTTTCTGCCGAGTTCAGCTTTTTGTTTTGTAGTCTTTGGTAGGCTTTCTTTTGTAGCCTGTATGGCTAGTGTAGATATTTCTTTTGGACTCTATTGTCTCTTCTCTGATTGTACTATATGTGTATTATAGTATCCGCTGCTGTTTCTTTTCTGTAATGTAATTATCTCTGGCTCTGGATATATGTTTGTATGTATTGATATGAAAAATAGATGAGGAACCCGATAGAGAAAAAAAAAAAGAAGAAAAAGAAAAAAAAAAAAAAGAAAGATCGATCAGAGGAATCCTTTCGCTACACGGATCTTGGGGTCGTTACAGAGTGGTATCAGAGCAAGTGTAGTGAAAAGGATTTGATTATATCCAGAGTTGATGATTGCATTATTTGATTTGATTTGTTTTGTTATACGTATTTGATTTCCGCGATTTTGATCCGAATGATTTGTATTGATCAGGCCAATGGATCCGAAAGGCAAAAAGATTGAGTCTGAGCCTGCTGCTAACCTCCCTCTCACATCTGAAAATATGAATAAATTTGCTGAGATGGTTGCTCAGATGGTGAGTGACAAGCTAGCGAAACGATCTGGGCGTAGCAAGAAAAGTGGGGAAGGTAGCAAAGCAAGAATTAATGTTTGTACGTTTTGTGGAAAGAGACACTCGGGACAGTGTTATCGAAGAACAGGGCAATGCTTCCGATGTGGTGCACATGGACATAGAATGACTGATTGCCCGAGTTCTGAACTTAGGCAAGGACCTGTTCCGACTGTTCAGACTGGAAATGTACAAGCCATGATGGAAGATGTTCCTTCCGTGCCTGCTGGTGAGACTAGTACGAGTTTTGTTTATCGCCTGCTTCGTTGTGATTTGCGCGATTTATTGAATGATTGGATTAGTTCTGTTTTGTTTCGTTTTGTTTTTGTTTTGCTTTGTACCGTTAGGGAAATGTCGGGACGACATTTTTCTAAGGTGAGGAGATTGTGAGACCTCGTTCCTTTGCTGTAGCTGCTGGAAAGTGATTTTTTCCTCTCAGGATCGGCCAGGACGAAGTTGAGATCGTCCAGGCCGATCAGTGCATTGAAAACAGCTGATTTCTGGAGCTATTTCTGGACTGAATCGTCCAGGACGATATTGAGATCGTCCAGGACGATCTGCACTATTCCTAAAATCGTCCTGATCATCGCCCTGGAGTATCGGCCAGGACGACCAGAATTGGTCTGATCGTCCAGGACGATCGAGACGATCGGCCAGGCCGATCAGTGTATGATATAAGGAAATGAGCTCGTTTTGAGGAGAGAGAAAAATCATTTTTATAAAACA
Organism: Dendrobium huoshanense; assembly: GCA_016618105.1. Taxonomy (NCBI): domain Eukaryota; kingdom Viridiplantae; phylum Streptophyta; class Magnoliopsida; order Asparagales; family Orchidaceae; genus Dendrobium; species Dendrobium huoshanense. Next base: position 68,457,624 of record CM028358.1, on the reverse strand, counting down.
GATATTTTGAGGAGAGAGAAAGAGCGAAAAAGCAAAGGAAAAAGTCCGATTTCGGGGCCCGCGGAGCGATTTTCGTCGTTCGTTGCTGTTGGATATTGTGTTTGTCTCGCTGTAAGGACTCCGAACCCTACTTCTGTTTTCAAAGATTTCGAGGTTTTGTAAAATGGTGCTCAGATTTGTGTTTTTGTAAGTGATTTTTGTACCCGGTTTGGTACTGGCGAAGATTTCACCGCATAACTTTTGGTATGTTGTAGATATGATTATTCTGCACGTTTTGATTATTTTCTGGTAGATTTCGCCGGTCCGTTTTGGTTTTGCGGGGTTTTATTTTGACTGTAAATTATTATGATGTCCGAATTGGTTTGAGCAGTAGAAGAATAGTCTTATAATGTTACTGTGCACGTTCTGTATTAATTTGGTGAATTGTGATTTTTGGAGATTTTTGTGTAAATTTGACCGACTACCGTTACTCTGCCCGATTTTCGTACGATTTCTGATTTGGTTGAAATTGATTGATTGGATTGATATGCGTATAATTATTGATATGATCGTCTTAGATTTCTTTATTGTTGATTATTGCATCGATTATTGCATTGATTGATCGATTCTGAAAGACAAGTGGGAACCTGGTTGAACGTTGGTTGGAGATGATACCTGTACAGGATGGTGGGCCGACGGGCTTTCCTTTAAATCATAGATCATGGATCATGGATATAACGATGGGAGTCATAAGGAGATTATATGCCGACGGGCGGCCGACGGGCAATAGAGTGACGACTCTTTCTTTTCATAGAACCAACGTGCGGATAACTACAACAGCATCATTGAACGAACTACAACAGCATCATTGATCATGACTAGTGTTTGTGCTTGTCGAGTAAGACCATGATATGGGATCACAGGTGCATCATATGGATTTCCTGATAAACATTGATTTATTGATTTCTTATCGTACGGATTCATTGATTTCATTGATTGATCATTGAGCATTGATACTACTTGACTATTGATCATTGATATTGATATGGATATGAACGACATAGATTCATAGATTCATTGATACTATTGATCTTGCATTGATTCGACCTGTTACTGTATAAATTTATCGTATTGTCCTTCTGATTGATTGGATCGACTTGATAGTATAGACTGGACTTGGTTGATTGATTGATTTGACAGATTTAAATGATTTTTATTGATTTATTGTGTTGCTCTTCCGATTGATTTTGATTTTCTTGACTTGATTGATTCATAGATACCGGCACCAATATTGATATGGATTCTACGTATTGATTCATAGATATTGACACTGATATTGATATAGATTGTACCGATTGATAGATACCGACATCAACGGTGATATAGATATGATATTGACATTTGGATACTATTGATATGACAGATCCTGATAGGTTATTGATATACTGATACATTGATTCGTCGTGCCGATTATTGATTGATTGATTGAATGGATTGTTGCCGTATGGATTTGATTTATCGTAGAATTGATTTCTATTGACCTGATGATTTCATTGAATTGATTTGATTTTAATTGATCTTTCGCCGTATTGATTAGATTATTTATTGGGATTTGAACCGATTGATGTAATTGACTGGAAAGTGCTTATTGATTGAGATGATTTCCCTACTGTAGCATCATACGTCGTCATTATAGAATCTGTCGTTGATTGACTGATTTGCAAGAGTACGTTCTGACACGAGTTCCTTATTGAATTAATTGACGCTATCGGTTGCTAGTAATTGATACAGATATCCTATTGATTTGACTGATGATATAGATACACTGATTTGATTAGACGACACGACTGATCGAACTGATAGTATTGATAGTGTTGATTGATAGACACTGCTACGAGGATAGATATTGATTGGAAGCACTTACCGATTTGATTTCGATTTATCGATGTTTTTGCCATTGCATTGACTATTGATTTCCGTACTGTATTGACTACTGATTTGATTTCCGCTGTTCAGACTTGATTTCATTGACGATAGATTTCCGTATTGCATAGACTCATTGACCATTGATTGATTTGATTTCACTGACCTGCATATTGATAGCATCGCCGTGCTTTGATTTCAGTTGTAGGCTTTGGTGACCTGCTGGGCTTTGTAAGCTCATTATATGTGGTTAATATTTCAGGTGCAGGCCCTCCAATTTGAAGATCTTTCTGCCGAGTTCAGCTTTTTGTTTTGTAGCCTTTGGTAGGCTTTCTTTTGTAGCCTGTATGGCTAGTGTAGATATTTCTTTTGGACTCTATTGTCTCTTCTCTGATTGTACTATATGTGTATTATAGTATCCGCTGCTGTTTCTTTTCTGTAATGTAATTATCTCTGGCTCTGGATATATGTTTGTATGTATTGATATGAAAAATAGATGAGGAACCCGATAGAGAAAAAAAAAAAAAAGAAGAAAAAGAAAAAAAAAAAAAAAAGATCGATCAGAGGAATCCTTTCGCTACACGGATCTTGGGGTCGTTACACTCCATATTTAGGTTAATTTCTTTCATTACAAGGAAATAAAAGTTGTCATCCTTCTCCAAGTGTGGAATGTGAACTCTCCCTTATGGAAACAAAATAAAATTGGTGGAAATTGGCTACTTCTTAACCTACATCACAAAAAATATATATATTCTTCAAAAAATTTATCTTATTTTCCAAGCCTGACATATGGATGTGGTTTTAGAAAAATTAGATGAACCCATCCATGATTTCCTAAATAGAGAATATAAGTAAAAAAAAAAAAAGAGGAATATACCAAGCTATATTCTTTTACCTTATATGAAATTACAACCCCATGATAATTACAAAGTACTTAGGCATGATCTATGCATGTATGATTTCAAAGGAGTACATTATATCTACGTACTAGCTCTTAATAGAGAGAAAAGCACTATCAAAGGTGGAAATGATGTTAATAACAATAAATATCATCCTTCAAGTTAGTATTCAAGAACTCACCCTTCATGAAGCACAAATGTCAAACAAATTATCAAAAATGCATTTGGGTTGAATGAGATTCATATTAATAGTTGACATCTTTGATGGTGTTATTAACATAAAATGTAGAATATCTTCATTTCTCTACTTGAAAGCTGAAACCATTGGAGATCAACGAAGCAAATTATGGTGGAAAGAAGAAGTTAGTGAAAACTTCTTGATTATGAAAGTGTAAAAGGTTTCACATGGAGTTTTAGTTCTATTTATAACTATATAAAATTATGATATCAAGGTATGTCATATTAGCATTAATACACATCTTTTTAAATCCTAAATTTTGAATTTAAATTCACCTCTTTAATTCACAATCATTATTCTTAAAAATTAAAAAAAATAAAGATAGTCACATTAGTGTCATTTTAGAAATGGTAACTAAATACCCTAAATAGAATTCCATTAAATGAACTTTGCATCAGTCAAATTACATAGGAAAACTTGAAATTAGCCATTAAAAGGAAAAGAACTAAGAAAGTTTTGTAAAAAGGAACATAGATGACTTCATGAGATATCTTTTCACAATCAATGAGTTGCTTCATCACAAAACTCACCACCTATTAAGATGTGATTCAATCTTGTAAATTGCATATATTGTTGACTATACGAAACTTAAGTCATATGAGTAGTAACTTCTTATACTACAGGAAAACCTGTTATTACCGGCGGACAGAATCCGCCGGAACAAATGTAAAATCCGACGGAACCGTTCGTTTCCGGCGCATGTTCCGGCGCAAATATCTCCGCCGGTTTTGGGTGCGTCGATAAATTTTTTCCGACGCATTAGCAAATAGACTTGGTAAAAAAGATGTCTTTCACTTCATTAGTTTGCTTAGTAAAGTTGATATTTTGAACTTTGTATTTATCCTTTAAAGTGGATAATAATGACTTCGGCAAATTGACATCAAAAGATAAATCTTCAACTTTCTTTAAAATGGAAACTTCAAACAATTCCTTTGGTGTTTTTGAAGTCACACTATGAATATGTTGAGAATAGTCCATCTAAGTAGAAATCGGCTACTTTCCCTTATCATTGACACTCCTAATTATTTTCTTCAAAGTATTGAATTTTGTTTACCATGTTAGAATGAGTTCTCAAATCCTCCTCTTTAACATCATACGTTGAGCTGTTAAAAGGAGAGGATGAAAGATGTAAATTTTCATTTAAAAACTTGTCCAAGGGTTCTGAAGAATATTGAGATAAAATTTTATCTAATGAGTAGTAGAAGTAGTACTTTCCATTATAGGTTCTCAGCACTTTAAACAGTTTTTGTTCAGTAGTAGCAAAACAGCTTTAATTGTGTTCATTTCCATTATAGGTTGGTCATATTAATGTTAGACAATGCTACCATTTGGTGAACTCCATCATTTCCTTCACCACCATTAGCACTTAGGTTTGGCCAAATCATCTGATTAGCAGATGGAGTCAACCAAAAAATCCATTCATCAAAAAGAGAACAGCACAAAGCTAATAAGGTCTTATTAAAAACTTATTTTTAAAAAAAAATAACTTTTTTTTTTGCACAAAGCACAAAAGATTTAAGCTTCGTTTGGGATTGATTTTTTGTTGCTTCTTAAAATAACTTTAGTACAAAAAATAAAATTTTTATACTAGAAAGCTGCTTCAAGAAGCAACAAAAAAGTCGTCCCAAACAAAACCTTAATATAAAATAAGTATTTACGAAAATTTATTAATCAGAAATAAAAGAAGATTTAATCGTCAATTACTATGAACAAATTATTCTCTTATTAATTTCGTTCTATTCCTCCAAGATATAAGAGAATTTAGAAACTAAAAGTACATCCAATTATTTGAAAATCTAGGTTAAAAGAAGTTAAGTCGATTCAAGCCAACTCAACTTGGTTCAAGCTATCAATATCAACCAAATCAAGTAAAACAAGGATTCATCAAGTCTCCATAGAGCTACCTAGGCTAATCAAGTCAATCATTTCACTCCATCAAATAGGCGACTCTTGCCACTCAATTTGATGATTTATACGAGTTAAGTCAACGACTTCATATCTTCTCTTATTAGAACTCTCATTTTTCTTTCTATTTCTCAACTATCACTTTGCACAATATTCGTAGCAAGGATTATGGTGATAAACAAATAATTTTGTATTCAACACCAAATTTTTTTATTTAATTTAATCAGTAAAAATTTACTAATTATATTATATCATCAATTATGATGTATAAATTACATTAAATTACACATTTCATTAAATTGCCCAATCAACTAAAAATAACATTTTATGACCATCTAAAATCCCATTTTCACAATTAAAAAAAAAATCAAACAATACAAATCGTACATTAAGGCTTCGTTTGGGACGGCTTTTTTATTGCTTTCTAAAACGGAGTTTTAGTACAAAAATAAAAAAATTTGTACTAAAACTCCATTTTAGAAAACAGCAAAAAAGCCGTCCCAAACGAAGCCTAAGACGCAATAGGCACTAATGTGGCAGAGTCAATCACCCACAATGGGATACTATTTTTTAAAAAATATTAATATAAAATATATTAGAAATAACTATTTTAAATATAAAATTATTTTAAATTTATATATTTTTTCATATATTAATTAATTTCATTTAATTTGACATGTAATTTTTATTGTTTAATAATTTTATTATAATTTATGCATCAAATTGAATAATGTTTTATTAATTGCATAATTAAGATTGAGCTGGAAGTTAAAACTTAAATTTGATTAACCTATCAACCCGTAGACGCACCCATTTGAAGGAGAGCGCGCAGCGAAGCTTTGGCCCCGACGTACAGAAGATGAGGATGGCGTGTCTTGCTTCTGAGTTGAGTTCCGCTCTTTGTCATCCATCGCCGCGCCGTTGGAGGTCAACTTTCCCCCAGGTATCCATTTTCGAAACCACGTCTCACATGCACATAAAGTTCAAACCCTCGCTAACCTTCATTCTACCACCTATGATGGCAGAGAAGAGGCATAGGAAGATGGTCGTCTCCGAAGAGGCTGCGGTGCGCATCCGTCAATGTCAGGTGCTACTTTCAGCTGATTCCTCCTCCATATCCGTTGGTGAGTTCCTCTCTCTTTCTCTCTCACTCTTCCCTCGGTTTCTTGCAACGCTTTTGGCTCTTTTAATAGTAATGGTCTTATTAATAGAGCGCATTGGAGCCGTATATGAGCCAGGAGACGGTGGAAAGACACTGGGGGAGGCATCACCGGGAGCACCTGAACAGCCTCAACACTCACATAGCTGGGTCCGAGCTCAACGAGATGCCTTTGGAAGAGATCGTCCTCGCTTCCTATAACAAGGGAGACTGTCTACCTGTTTTTACTCATGCCGCTCAGGTCAAATTTTTACTCTTCTGAATCCCGTTATTTTTTATTATTCTTAAGATCGTTTGGTTCTTGTAATCAACAGTGACTTTTTGCGCTCTATTAATGCGTCTCTGCTAGAAGTACTCGGATGTAAATGCTAATAAATGTTTGCTTGATACCGTAATCGATACTTTAAACTTTAAAATTTGCTCCGCAAGCACTGGTAGAAATTAATGGTTTAATATTGGTGCTGCTTCATTCCACAGAAGGTAGAGGAAAGAACAATAAGCTGGAAAGAAAACGCGGCAAAGTGTTTGGAGAAGGATACTTCTTCAAGATCATGTGTTCTAGCCACATAATTTGTGCTTTTTCGCTTACCATCCCTAAAAAAAAGGAAAAAAAAATTAACCAGCTCCTAATAGTTTCTAGATAAGATGTGGTTCCTGATTAGGAGATCTAGGATCAAAGTTTGGTATTTTCACAAATCAAATTCAATTGATTGGGCATTTTCTAATCGAAAGAATAAAAATTGAGAATTAGGCTGAGGGATTGAATGGTATAAATTGCTGTCAACATTATATTTTAGTTAGTTTTTTAGATTCACATTAATCAAGTGATTTCTGTAATACTCTATGTATAATTGTATATGTACCTCGGAATTTTGATGGTCTCTTATCTTGAACCTCTCCTTGTTCCAATTTTAGATTTCAAAATACATATTTGCTGTTTTATTTTTTTCATGCTGATGACTTGTTCTTTATGAATAATTTGAAGACTTGGAATCATGATTTTTTTTGGCAATCTATGAAACCTGGTGGTGGGGGTCGACCATCCGGAATTCTTCTTCAATTGATTGAGAGGGATTTTGGTTCATTTGAGCTATTTTTGAAAGAGTTCAAGACTGCCGCCTTGACACAATTTGGTTCTGGTTGGGTTTGGCTGACATGTAAGTCCTGCCTTTGTAATGGTCATCATATTATGTGTTTGTAGACTGACCTGCAATTGTGTTAACTTGATGTTTAATTGCAACAGACAAGTCAAATAGATTAGATGTGGGAAATGCTGTAAATCCCTGCCCCTCAGCCGAAGACAATAAGCTTGTGGTGGCCAAGACTCCAAATGCAATCAATCCCCTTGTCTGGGATTACTCTGTAAGTCACATTTATGTTTTTTCTCTGCATTACCTTCATGCCATTCAAGCATATTAATAAAGTTCTTGCTTATGTTGATATTACCGCTATTGTTATTCTATACTAACTACTATTAGTATAGAATCAGTTACCACTTTGCAATAACCCACTTAAACCTTTAACTTAAAATAATCTATCAATATTAAAACAATGTTATAGAGTTTAATATATTTTCATATCATAAAGTAAGTTAATTCTTCTTGATGAGAACATAAGATTCCCGGGATATTTAACCATGAAAATGCATTTATAAATATTTTGCAATAAACATGAATTAATGGCAGTGGATTTGTAAAATTAACCTCAAATGGTTGGGATAAGACTAGATTATAAGATGCATGATTAAGCCTTAAAAATCGAATGGCTGACTTCAGCTTCCATGATTAAAGAAGCTAATATTTTATTATTAAAAGAAGGTTTAATCAAGCGTGCTTGCCACCATGCTAAATGTAAGAGTTTTAGAAGGAGTTTATTTTTGATATGTAAGAGTTTTAGGAGTTTTATTTTTGAGAAAGTGAAAGGTTCCTCTTATTTAAGTAAGTACAATGAGTGCGTGAATTCCATTTGGGTGATTGAATCCCCATCTTTTATGTATTAACAAGTCCTAATATTGGGCGAGTGAATACCCATGTTCTCATATATTTATCTTTTAAAATAGTGAGATTTTTTCTTCTTATCGTGTAATTTTACTTCCTTTTTTGGGCTATATTAAATTGGTATCAAACCGAAATTCATCATATCTTGCCTCAAGCATGTTTATGGGCATCATTTCACAATTCACAATGATGGAGAAGGTGTTTAGTCAATATCAAAATTGAGGTTTATTTTCTATCATGAAAGGAAGAAAGATGAAATAGTAATTGGAATTTAATTATTTTTCTCAGCCATCCCCTACCTCTAATAGCTTTAATAATAGATACAGTTTATTTTCTTTAAAACTTAGCACAGCCTATTTTTGCCAATTTTATTAGATTTTATTTATATATTTAATTTTGTTTGTCCAGCTGATTCCCCAAATGAGCTAAAAATTCTTATCTTCTTGTTTTTCTTCGCAGCCGTTGCTTGCCATTGATGTTTGGGAGGTATGTGTTTTTGCATGCAACACTACATTGCATCTAGTTGTATATATCTATTCTGCTTACCAACTTCCTTTTCATTTGTGAATCTCTCCTGGCTATGCAGCACGCTTACTATCTTGACTATGAGGTTAGTTTTTTTTTAAGCTACGTCCATATTTCAATGATCTACCAAGATGTTAATAGCCGTTGAAGTTATCACTTATTGGCAGAATCAACGTGCTGAGTACATATCCGTGTTCATGGACAAGCTAGTTTCATGGGATTTTGTCAGCTCAAGGCTTGCGATGGCCTTTGCGAGGGATGAAGAAAGAGCAAGAAAAGATGCCAGTAACAGTGAAGAAGATGATTTGGTCTTAGCGGACAGTGCTGCCAGGGAGATGTTCTTGGACAGTGATGATGATGGCTCAGAGACTGAGTAGTAGTACTAACCAGTTGCTTGATTTATCATTCTGTGAAATACAACTTAGGCTTCGTTTGGGACGGCTTTTTTATTGCTTTCTAAAACGGAGTTTTAGTACAAATTTTTTTTATTTTTGTACTAAAACTCTGTTTTGAAAAGTAATGAAAAAGCCGTCCCAAACGAAGCCTTAGGCTTCGTTTGAGGCGGCTTTCTCGCCGCTTCTTAAAGTAATTTTCTAGTAAAAAATATTGTACTAAAAAGTTGCTTTATAAAGTAGTAGACGGCTTTCTTTCTGCTTCTTGAAGCAGCTTTTCAGTACAAAAATTAAAATTATTAAATTATTAGCTGAGTTCTTTTCATACTGGCTGCTGTGGAAATCTGTTTGAAGATTTATGTATAAATTGTCACTTGCAGTGTTCTATTTTTCTGCTAAATGACTAGCTTGTAGATTTTCAAAGAGATGGTATTTGGCTCAGCACTCATTGGTAGACGAAAGCATCAAATTCTGTTAACTGAGGGATATTTTTACCTGGCACAATTAAATGACTCTTCATTTATCATGTGTTAAATACTACTCTAAATTCGTATAAGTAGGGTTATAAATGAATAAAGTTTCATTTGGAATATTTTTTTTACTGTTTTTAAAGTCATTTTTTAATACAAAAATTTACTTTAGAAAATAAAAAAAAAATTATTCAAACGAAGCAATATTTGTTCCTAGAATGTTATGTTTGTTTATTTATAAATAAACCAGTTTGAATGCAATTATAAAAGCTCTCATATGAGTGAATAGTTTGAACAGCAATTTAGTTTTTTTTTTTTTTTTTTTTTTTTTGTGATTATACACATAAAATAGCTTATTAATAATATATAAAAAAGCCCATTTACTAATGATTGATTTTTATTTTATTTTATGATTTATTTATATTAATATATCAATTTTTTTATGATATATATTTTTTGAAAACAGTTATATAAATTATTGATTTATATGTATGATGAAAATACTAAATAAATATATAGATTTAAATATTTTCTTGTTATTATTTACATGTAATCAAATTACTTTAATGACATCTATTGAATTAGATCAATTTTTATTAAATTTTGTAAATTCAACTATATCTTGTTATTAAGTTGTATGTTTACATTATTAGCGTGAAACATATAATCATTTAAATTTGATTAAAGCTAGATTTAGGCTCAAATTTGATAAGAAAATTAATAAAAAAGCTTAAGAAAATGTTGCTTAATTGATTTTAATTATTAATTACTTTCAATCTCAATTATTGATTTTGAACATTGGGAGATATTCTTATTGACAAAGAACTTATGTAAAAATATTCATCTTTACTTTACTCATATGTATATGCCATAGCACCATGATGAAGAAATCCAACTAGCCCAACTCTATTGGCATTAAATACTACTTTTTGCCACATAGTAGCTTGATATAATCATTAAGGCTTCGTTTGATACGACTTTTTTACCGCTTGTTAAAGCAGTTTTGTAGTATAAAAATTTTATTTTTTGTACTAAAAAATTGCTTTAAGAAACAGTAAGAAAGTTATCCCAAACGAAGCCTAAGAGGATTTTTTCTATTCCATCTTTGATCGCCGAATGGTATCAAAGATTCAAAGGTATGACTTCATAGTATGTTCCTGGGTCAATGTTATAGCATACACCTTTTCACGCAAATTAATTGCCCATATTACTTCAAGTATATTACTCGACTCTTAGCTAACAATGTCGCATATACCTTCTCACGTGGCTTTATCATTTGATTCCAATGGCTCTAATACCAATGTTGGTGCTTGATATCACCGATATTAACACAAAAAACATATATCAAGCTAAAAGTCAAACTTCATAAATTAGAGTATTTTCTTCAACATCCACTTTACATATTATCAATACTATATCAACCATCATCTCTTATATGACTGCACAAAACTTGATAATAATTACCTCCTCATTGGCAATCAACGAATACCAATGAAATAGAAGATCTATGTGACTAAATTTTCCTACTGGAAGGACTTTCTCTGTTCTTCTTCATTATCAACAGAAAAGATTTAACAAAACTGTCATTCCATATAGATCGTCGTGGCATGAACTAAAAAATTGAAGCTTCAAAATGAGATAAAAAATCACTATCAGATCCTAATCCTTCTATATAAAGATAGTCAAGCCTCAATTAAGAGGATTTGCTATAGAGGTTACAAATCTTTGTATAACTCACAACTCTTTCTATATGAAGGTTCAATAATTTAGATAGAAAAAATAACTGAGCTTATAAAAGGAGGATACTTTGCATATATAAGATAATGTTGAACCTCTTTTAGGAGATGGAGTCCAAACCTACAGATTAGAATGAATTGAGAGATCTAAACAGCTCTAAATGATAATTTATTACTTTTGAAGGAGGAGTATTGGAGCATATAACATGCATATGCATCACTTTCCATGGATGATTTTTTTGATTGAGTCTGCAAAGAGACTTATGTATGCTCTATACAAGACAATGAAGATCATCTCTTAAGAGAAAAAAAAAATGGTGACTACGAGGAAAGGAATATTGAATTTTCCCATATGATGGGGTATTTATACATGATGGGAGGGGCTAAAGGTTTCAAAATTTGTACTTTTTTTTAAGATGAAAAAAGTCTTTAAGATGAAAATGTTTCTTCAAAAAAAAAAAAAGCCTTTGTTGTGGCACCTCTATCAGAGGTGCTTGTACTAAGATGTGTGGGATTGGCTTAGTCCAACTCATTCCATGCCCAGACAAGTCTTTTCTAGTAATTTTGAAATCTCAAAAATTATTTTAAATGTATGGACTCAATTTTTACAATTTTAGTTCCCAATGGAGTCTTTACAATTAGTTTCAAGCAAATTTAAGGAATTCAAAGTAAAATTTTTATTTTTATTTTTTATTTTGCTCTAATTGGCAATAGGGGTGTCAATTTCGGGTCACGGGTCGGGTTCGGGTCGAACCCGAACTGACCCGGGTGCGAAACGGGTCGACCCTAACCCGACCCGGGTAGAGAAACGGGTCGAAAAACCGAACCCGGACCCGACCCGGTGGGTTTCCGGGTTGACACGACCCGACCCGATTTAAGTGGCCGGCGCCGGAACACGGCGGCGGACGCGAGCGCGGAGGGCGGACGCGAGCGGGACAGCGGGCGAGGTCAGGCGCGGTCGGGCGCGGGCACGCGGGCGCGTAGAGGGCAGCGCTGGCAGGCGCGGGCAGACGCGCGCGGCGGGCAGCGCGGGCGATCGCGCGGCGGGCAGCGCGGGCGATCGCGCGGGCAGGCGCGGGCAGCGCGGGCGGCAGCTCGGGCAGGCGCGGGAAATGCAAAAATTCAAATTTTTTTGAATTAAACGGGTTGGCGGGTTGACCCGGCAACCCGCCGGGTCAACCCGAACCCGACCCGTTTTTGAAACGGGTCGATTTCTGGAACCCGAACCCGACCCGTTTTGAAATCGGGTCGGGCTCAACCCGGATTTTCCGGGTCGGGTTTTCGTGTCGTGTCAAAAGTTGACACCCCTAATTGGCAATACCAATTTCATAAAAAAAACTAAAGTTATCATAAAAAAAAAAAAAAAAAAAAGTTTACTTGATTCACGGCCTTGATGGGAGGTCCAAGTTAATATCTTAAGAGCAGACACGTCTTGTATATTTTTAAAATAAAAAATTTGGGATGAGTAATTTTGTTAAGATTGAACTTATATTTTAGAACAATATAAAGTTTTCATACATGAAAATACTGGACAAATGATACATCACAAGAAAATTAAATAAATATGAATCTTAATACAATACTTGAATTAAAAACTTTTGAAATCAAATTCAAAGCAATTTGAACTCTTACTTCAATAAGATTATGTGCTTATAGTCAAATCAAGTGCCTCATTGAGACAAATCCAATGAGCAAAAGATTATTCAATTCTGAGTTCATTTTGAAACTCAAGTATTAAATAAATAATATATGATGAAATTGATCAATATAGACCGTTTGATAGATTATTTTGTATCCGGGTCAAATTTATCAAAATATCCCTCTAAAAAGGCTACAAAGATGGCACCATTTTCTATATAGGAGAGTTTTGGTAGTAGATTGAGCCGAAGAACTCTATCACATTTCTTGATGATCATTGTTGATGACCATCATCAATAATCCATGTCATCATCATTTGATTTTCATCATCAAACTGTTGTTATTCAAATATTAAAATCTAATCGTGTTACTAGATTTCAACTGACCTCATATAATTGGAATCAGACAATTATTCTAAATTGTGTAATTATGTGTTCTTTAATTATGAAGTAGAGCAAATTCTTTTATCTATAATTAAATACTGAATGATAACAACTGGGCTACGCTCTATGATTGTTTACCTTCTTAAAAATTTCACAGAAAAAAAAATTAAAGTACATATTCTTATTAGTAATAATGATTATACAAGATTAATATATTAAATATTCGACCGTCATAAATTTTCTTGCACTTGATAATGATTATATAAAACTATATCAGTAATAAATGAATGCTTAGGTTGATATATTAATAATCAATAACATTTTTTGATATATTAATAAATTATATTATTTTTTGTAATATTAAACTAAATATTCTTGCTAAATTTGAGTGTTATATCATAAAAAGTAGCATTTTAGTCAAAAAATATTCAACACTCATTCAAAGAAAAAATTACAATTTCAATATATGATGTGATTGTGATTTTGTCATTACTGTTGAAGAAGAATTGGATTTTTTTAGTTTCCCCCAACTAATAGTCTAAAAGAATCCTCAATATATTGAATGTAATACAATCACACAAAGATTTCACTCTTTTACTTTAATCTCTCACTCTTTTTCTCAAAAATTTTAGGTATAACATATATATATATATATATAGGGGATTTACATACATCTTACTTTATTTGATGCTATTTACATATATAATACTCAAAACTTTAATATTACAATTGATATATCATCAAAAAAATATCTTGATCGGGTACGAATCTAGAGGCAAAATCAGGCCAAAAGCTTCTAAAATTAAATATGGGATCACCTGAGCTCCGATTTCAGTAAACTTATAGTCGGACTAAGCGTCTCAGAAATACAAACCCAACGACACCAAATTCAACTCAATTCGATCCCAAATGTGTCTAAATCGAAGACTCGAAACGCTATTGAGAAATTCAAACCACAATTTAAATTACCAAACGGTTTTCAAATATGACATGCTTATATTCAAATCGAGCGGCTTGACCAGACAAATCCAACGAGCCCAAGATTGCCGAATTCCAATATCATTAAGACCTTCAAATGTCTGACGAACGGTCAACGATCAAGGGAGTCAATATCAGTCGTCCATCCAAACCATTGCACATTTTCCCTTAATCCTCCTCCTATTTACGGGTCATGCCACCCTCAAAAATTATAAATAGCCCCTCATTTCTCTTAAGAGGGGACCTAAGTAAGAAGGAAGAAGAAGAAGAAGAATAGAAGAGAAGAAGAGGAGGGAAGAAACTCTTGGACCACAGGTGGAGTTCTGCCCGATTTTCAAGTGACACCGGAGTTCCTCCAGACTTTCAAGTGATGTCGGAGTTCTGCCCAACTTTGAAGTGAGGCCGGAACTTCGCCCAATCTCCAAATGACGCCAAAACTCTGCCCGATCTCCAAGTGATGCCGAAGCTCTGCCCGATCTCTAAGTGATGCTGGAATGCTGCCAATTTCCAAATAACTATGGAGTTTTGCCCCAATAACAACTAACGCCGAGTTCTTCCCGGCCATCGACTGACGTCGGACTTCTACCCAACGACGGACCTCCGCTTATCGCCAAATTTCTAACCGACGCTGGACTTCTATCCATTGTCGGACTTTCGCCGGACATCTATTTGATGTTGGATTTCTGTCAATTGCTGAACTTCTACCTGAAGTCATCCTTCCGACCTCCGTCGTTAGACAACGGTCCTTCCGACCTCTGTCGCCTGCCGACTATGGTCCTTCCGACTTACGTCGTCCATCGACTACGGTCCTTCTAACTAAACGAACATGTCTACAGTGACTCTTTGTATTCTAATCATATACTTTATATAATGTACATCAAGCCAATGCCTTCCCCTTAAGGAAGGGTCTCATTTGTAATCGACTGCAAATAATAGTGTATTCATTCAAATTGGGCTGGGCTAGGCCCAGTGGTTTTTTTCCCTTTTTACTAGTTTTCCACATAAAAATCTTGATGTCTCATAAATGTTATACCACCTGTTTTATCTGATTGCGTGTCAGATCTTTGTATAAAGTTAAGATATTAAATTTTATATTTATCTACCGTCGCGAATACTCCAGGATGCAATAACATTCATACCACTCATATAAAATTTTAATATCAAATATATCACTCATAGTCATATTCATTCTTACTCTCATACCATCCTATAAATTTTAATATTTCATTCAATGCACTCATATTTGTATTAAAATTTTAGATTTTAGATATATAAATAACATGAAATAAAGTGGTATATATATATATGTAAATCTCCTCGTAATAATTTGGTAGCTTGAGATAAGATATCATTGCATTTTTTTAAGAATAAATATATGTAAAAATTCTAAAAAGAAAAAATCTGATCTTAAGAGTTCTGGTGAGAACACCGGACCCTTGTAAGCTCACATCAGGAAGCCGGAGCGTGCGAGTTGCTGATCTTGCGGAGCTGCCAGGGTTGCTTGAAGTTACAGCTGCAGGGTCAGTAGGGTGCGGTGATCGCTGACGACAATCCAAGTGGACCGCGTCGGCGCTGGTATAAAAAAGCTGCCTTTAATATAGGTCTTATGGTCAAAAATGATGCAAGAAACTTAGAGACAAGCATAAAACCACAGGCGCACCTCTTTCGTTATAAACACCATTTCTAGATCCAAAACCATTTGACCAAACCCTAATTTTCAACGGAATCTGATACCGATCTTCGCTGTTCCGTCTAATCGTCGTCTGCTTAAAAGTAAATCGTGGTTGCTTCAATCGCCGTATTTCCCTGGAGATGGTAATGTCCGGTGGAACATCGTCCGGCCGCGGCCTTGGTGTGGATCGATTTTACTGTCCACCGGCTGTGAGAAGGCAACTCGAGCAGCAGAGGCAACTGCAGCAGCAGCAGGAGGCGACGCTGCAACGGCCGGTAAAGGCTAAGCCCAAGCCTGCCAGGCCGCATTTTATGGCGGCTGCCGCCATAGATAGGCCGGTTGTTGAGAATGGAGCTGAATCCGATGATTCTTCGAAACCATCGCTGTCTTCTTCCTCCTCCTCATCATCGGCCTCTCATTCTCCTTCCCCTTCTCCTCCTCCTCCTCCAAGGTCAATGCCTCCAGTTGCGAACTTGGATCGATTTTTGGAGTACACAACTCCGATGGTTCCACCTCAGCACTTACACGTGGTATGCAACTAACATAAGCAGAACTCATTTAAAGTTTGAATGAGAAAACAGCTTTTTTCTATTCTCTCCGTAGTGATTATTTGGTAATTGTGAAGATTGATCTGTGCAGAAAGGCAGGGGGTGGAGGACGTTCGATGGTGTGGAATTGCGTCCCTACTTCAGTCTTGGAGATTTATGGGAGTCGTTTAAAGAGTGGAGTGCTTATGGTGCTGGAGTACCATTGGTGTTGAATAGCGGGGATTGCGTTGTACAGTACTATGTTCCTTATTTGTCTGCTATCCAACTTTATACGGACGCATCCAGGACTACATTGAGGTCAAGGTATGATTTTTATCTATCTTGATGTATTAAAAAAATTCCTAGCCCTGGCTGTTAATATTTTGCAACATGATCAAATTCCTTGCATAATTTCTTTTTATAGTACTCTGCAATAAATCAATCCTTGGGTTATGGAATGGAGATGTTTAACCATCCATGCTTGTGAACTGTTTGCATCCAAGGATATTTGTAATTTTTGTTATTTGGAAATCACTCTGGTAATGCAAATTATTCATTCCAACTAAGCGACATAATATTCTTCTGGAGAACTTCTTTCCCTGGTTATTACATCGAGGGGCTTAGTTGAACTAGGCTTGTAATGTGATATCAATATTAGTTTCTGTTATGCGGGTTACACAAGGAAAAATGTAGCTAGGGTTCGATGCTATGATTGTGCAATGAGAATTAGCTTTGTTTGCTTGGTGGACAATTATTTTTCATGATTAGACATCTGTTTTCTTTCATATTTGTGACTGAAAAAACCAAGGTTATGTGAAGATAAAAAATTAAGTTGAGAAAGTTTATTACCCCCAAATTGTAGCAATTTAGAGATTGTATTCCTTGTTGAATTTGCAGAAGTTTGCTGTTAAAAAGTTGGTTAAAGTGAGTTTTGGTATTGGTTCAGGTTCTGTAAGGACAAATATCTTGATTATTCTTTTGAGCATTGTCTATACTAAAAAATCAATCATGAGTTATGATATTCATTAAGAATATAGTAGAATCTTAGTTAAAAGTAAAAGCATCAAGAAGAAGATGAAAATGCTATTTTTAGAAATTACTTAATGAGAGTCTCAAGAAAAAAAAAAAAACTTTATAGAAGTGCATAATGAACAAAATCATGAAATATTACCTAAAAGATGTGAAGTTGAGCTAACTTTGAATGACATGATTAAAGATAAAGGCTTAGGTCTAAATGGCATGCATCATAAGTTTTTTAATTTTGTGCACATGAGCAAAAAAAAAAAAAGCAACCAACTTATGTTGAAGTTATTAAATATAGTGATGGATCATTGACTGGGTTTTTAATGTAGTTTTGAATTGTTGAAGATGTTTAATCACTATAAGTTACCTCAAGAATTAACACAAAATATCTTTTTGTATTGATTTTAGAGGATTCATGTGACAAATTTTATGTTGGCTGTTGACTATCTAACGCAATTCTCCACTCTCATCCAGGGCTTAGGACATGACAACAATATTTCTTAGCTTACGAAATTTTTTAATATTAGTTTAAAGAATGAAAAGATGCCAGATGAGTGGTGGAGCGTGTTGGTTCATATTTTTAAGAATAAAGGAGATGCAATAAAGTGTGCGAATTATAGAGGAGTTAAGTTAATATGCCATACATTAAAATTAGGAGAGAGTAATTGAGCTTAGGTTACAACATGATATTAATGTTTCTCAAAACTAGTTTGGCTTCTTGCTGGGTAGCTCTACTATAGAAGCTATATTTTTGTTGAGAGGTTTGATCGAGAAGTATAGAGAGAGTGAGGAGGATCTACATATAATATTTATTGATTTATTAAAAAACATATGATAAAGTTCCTATAGAAGTGCTCTAGAGAGTTCTAGAAAAGAATAAGTTAATAATGCTTATATTCAAGTCATTAAGAATATTTATAAAGGAGCAATTACTTGTACTCAAACACAAGGTGGTTTGACCAAGTATTTTCCTATTTCAGTTGGATTACATCAAGGATCAACTTTAAATCCTTATCTTTTTGCTTTAGTCATAGATGCTCTTAGTAGACATTTACAAGAGGATATACCTTGGTGTATGCTTTTTGCTGATGATATTCTTCTTGTTGATAAGACTAGAGAGGGAGTTGTTGAAAAACTTGAATTATGGAGGTCAATCTTAGAGTGTAAAGGTTTTGTTTGATTATATCTAAAATCAAATACATCAAGTGTAATTTTAATAGTAGAAGATCTAGTGGTGAAAGTGTGACATTGAGTGATCAAGTTATTAAAAAAGAGTGCACATTTTATATATCACAAGTATATTGTTCAAAACGACGGTGAAATAGAAGGGGAGATTATTTGTAAAATTCATGTTGGATGGTTAAAATGGAGGAATGCATTGGGTCTGTTGTGTGATAGAAAAGTACCCCTCAAACTTAAGTTAATATTTTATAAGATGGTGGTGAGACCTATTTTTTTTATGATGCAGAATGTTTGCCATTAATATAAAAGCAAAAAATTAAGTTAAGTGTTGTAGAGATGAGGATGCTCAAGTGGATGGTTTTACATTTAGAGATAAAATGTGAATTAAGTATATATACAAAAATGTTGAAGTAGCTCCAATGCAAGATAAGATTAGAGAGAGTCACCTTAGATGGTTTGGTCACAAAATACATTGACCTTCCAATGATTCGGTTGGGAGAGTAGATATTTTAGATTCGACCTATATTAAGAAAACTAGAGGTAGGCCTAAAAAGACTTTGTTAGTAAGTATTAGAAATGACATTTTTTATTAGATTTAAATGAACATTTGACTCTTAATAGGAAACAATGGAGAAAAATGATTCATATAGCTGACCCCACGTAGTGCTATAAATGCTTGATGTTGTTTTAGTATTGATTATAGAGATGCTGACAAATATATTCAAAATAATGTATCTTGGGGCGTTGTATTTGCAAATGATAGTTCTAATCGGTGAGTCATTTGTTTAAAGCAGTAAAAATTTAGAGCATTGGAAGAAATATTTATAAGATAAAGAGCTTAAGATTATTAGAACAATGATTAAGTATTTAATGCAATTCTAGTGTGTGTTAAATTGAGAATATAAGTCTAAAGTGCTTGAAGATCAAGTGATATTTAGGTGATATATTTCAGCCTTTTGAATCATTTATACAAAAAATGTTAGCATAACTTTTAGAATTAAGTTTGAGTGGTTAAAGTGAAGAACCATCTTAAAATTAATGCATGAAAAAAGAATAGGATCATGATTAAACTGCTATATTATATGGATCTTGGTTTTGGATTATAAATAAGTCATAAATTGCCATATTGAATATAATAATTATGAGAATGTTAAGATAGTCGTATGATGAAATTAGACATAATATATTGAGAAATTATTGTATGAGAGAGATGGTGGTACTAGCACCTAATGGAGATAAGATGGTTAAAATTTGAATTAGTTGGTTTGAACATGTACAATAAAGGATAAACGGTAGATCAATATACATAAAAAATATTAATTGAAAAATTAAAAAGGAAAAGAGGTAGACTTTGGTTGCATGGATAGAGGTTTTTGGAAAAGTTCATGTAAAATAGATTAAATATTTCTAAAAACTCTAAAAAAATGCTCTTTCCTAAATGTTTCACATGGGATATTATCGAGGTTAGTTAAGAGATTATAAATTTGACTAAAGAGAGATATCTCATGCAATTTTCTAGCGTCTGGAATTTACAATTTTGATTATGTAAACCTGCATGGGAGATTGTGAGCTTCTCTCTATTATTAACATACCATGCCATGCATGGTGAATTTAAAAATGTAGAGCTGTTTATTTTATTTTAATGGAGAAAAAGAATATAGAAAAATATTATTTTTTTGTTAATGCTTCTAGTGACAGTTAAATGGCATTATTTATTGGCTTTTCTAAAAAAAATAGAAGAAAAATATAGCACCAAAACCGGAAGAATATATCCAATATTACCCCCGAACCAAAAATTATATTTAAACATAACAACTTTCCGTATGTACTATATACAACTAGATTTAAATCTTGGACAATCCAAATAAGATTTTTGGGTCCTTGAATGAATGTTTTCGATCCTACCCCTCAGGCTATTGTGGATAGATGTCTTTCATTTCCTGCTTGGATGTAATTGTTTGAAACACTCAACTATTAATCTCTTGGTTAGCACATCTCTAAACTGTAGATCAATAGATACATATGGTGTGCTTACCAAGCCATATCTAGCTTTTTTTTCAATTAAGTGTTGGTTGATTACATTATGCTTTGTTTGATCATGCCATACCGAATCAAAGGTTATGTTGATTGCAGTCTTATTGTCGCCATAAACTATTATCATTTATGATGAATTTTTTATGGCATTAGCTTACGAACATCCCAAGCTTTTCTAGAAATTCCACTTCACAACTTGATCATGCAACAACATTTTACTTCTTATTTCTCTTTGTTTCGAGGTTCCCACCAAGAAAAGTGTAATATTTAGAAATTGATCTCTTATTTGCAATAGATGCTACATAAACAACATATTTATATACGTCAAGTATCAGACAATTGCTGCTTTTGAACAAAATTCCTTTCTTTGGAGTTTCTTTAAGGTACAACAATACTCAAATTACAGTCTACGTGCAAATTTTCTTTGGATTATACATAAACTAATTGAATTACACTAGCATTATAGGCCATAAGGTATGTCTGGTCTTGTCTGAGAGATAAATAATAAGCCTTCCTACTAGGCATTGATCCATTACCCTATCCACTATAACATCTTCCTCCGCTTATAAAAGTTTGTGATTGGGTCGATTGGTGCCCTTGTTGGTTTACATTTCAAATTTTTATTTCTTTCAACAGATTTGTGGCTTAATTTTCTTAATATATGAAGATTCCTTGCCTCTAGTGTGAGACTTTAATTTCTAGGAAGTATGTCGACCTCCCCAGGTTCTTAACCTCAAACTCTAGCAAATATTGCCTTAAAGCTTAATTTTCTTCTCCATCTTTTCTTGTTACAGTTATATAATTAGCATATACCATAAGGATGAGAACATGATGAATCGTGTATTGACTCCCTAACTATTTTTTTTCCATCCCAAGATTAGCATCACCTTTGCAAACTTTCCAAGTCATAACCTTGGAGGCTGCTTTAATTCATATAATACTTTTTTAGCATATACATTTTATTAGTAAATATTTATTCCAAACACTTTATTAGTAAATATTTCTTCCAAACCCATATCAGATTTTCATATAAACCTATTCTTTAAGATCTCTATATATGAATTCATTTTTGAGAGGGGCTTGCTATAATTTATATCCATAATTAGCTACCAAAGACAATGGAACTCTAACAATATTCATCTTGGCAACTTGAGCAAATGTCTCATGAGAAACTATGCCAAATGTTTTAGTATACTCGTTAGCTACTAACATTGTCTTGCATTTCTCTATTTATCCGTCCATTTGGTATTTCATAGTGTAAACCCATTTGTATCCCACAAGTTTTTTTCTTATATGTAAACTCATTGGCCCCCATGTTTTTTTTTCTTTTCTAAGGCTTCCATCTCTACATTCATAGCTTGTTTTGAATTTTTATAAGTTAAAGTCTCAAATAATGTTGTAGGATTGAGAATGTTATTTAAGCTTTTAAGGGAACTCTTATGAGATGTTCAACATGAGAAGGTAGATATAAAAGGTGCTTGGTAGATTCCCTGGTTACCTTCTTGATGGCAATGGTAAATTATTATCTAGATTGTTATCCAATTGACTATGTGATTCAGTTAAAACTTATTATCATATTTATAGGACTTTGGTTAGTCCTTTGGATTGGTGCAAATTCAGGAACATCATTTTTTTATCTCAAGAACATTTTGTCAAACCTAGGAAACCTTTCAATAGGAGGCATAGGAGTGTGAAGTCAGGTTGATAATGTATATAGAAGGCATGAATATAGGATGGAACCCATTGATAGAAACTTTAAACCTAGGAGGTATGCATTTTGATGGTGAATAAAAATTAATGTGAGAGAAATCATTTTCTTCATCACTAGCAACGCTACCTTTTATGTAAAGAATTCATTTAATTTTTTTACGATAACACTCATAAGTGGTAGAAATGTAAATTTTTTGTTTCATGAAAGTTGATATTAGTTGATGTATAAACCCTCTTCTAAATGGATGGTAACACTTATATCCATGACTAGATTCTCCCCTAATAAGGAGTAGAAAAATCAAAGAGACTCGGGTGCAATTATCAATGAATGATAGACTAATTTGCTCTAAAATTATTTGAAATCATAGGACCTCAACCATCACTTTAGATTAGTGAAAAAGGAATTGAATTTCTTTTGTGGATGACGAGAAAGAATACATATTTTTTGTTTTGCAAATTCATTCACATTACATTAGAATGTTTCAATATCAAGTCTTTAACATATATGGAAACATAGTCCTAAGAGTCATAAATGATCGATGGTCTATCCTACGAATAAACTCTTTTTTTGTCTTTATTGGATAAAAAATGTTAGGAAAAATGATAGGATAACTTACTCTTGTTTTCACATGGATTGCTTTATTCCTCAAGCTAATAAAGCCCACTTTAATCCTTATTACATTTAATTGTCTTTTCCAAATCATGGTCTTGAAATACACAATGAACAGGATAAAACATGACATTGCAACACATTTAGGAAGCTTACATTGAAATAAGGCTAGAGAAGAACTTTGAAATGTGTAGAATATTTTTTAGCATAAGTGATGGGATAATTTGAACATTTAGATTGACTACAATAGTTAAAGATTTATATGTTGTGAGATTTTTTCTATTAGTTAGGTAGGGTGTATATGTGCTAAATTTCTGTGATGTGTGAGTCATATGACCAATAACTTTTTAGTTCATGATCTATGAGTTAACAAATGTTCATGATACATTTAATCCAATGGAGCTAGGAAACCCATGAAAATGGCAAGTATTGCTGGTTTTTTAAGATATTTTTGTGGCTCATGCCTATAAAGCCTCCAAAATTGCTCTAACATTTTCCTTTCGTGTGTGGTAAATGATGGTGAGGAGTAAGACCCATGACTGATGAAGATTTGGAAGCATTGACAAGAGTCATGAAGTGTTGTGTCAAAAATTTTAGGGGTGTCAATATTTGACCCGACTTAAAAATCCAATCCGAACCCAACCCGAAAATTCTAGGTTCGAGAACCCGTTTGGAAAATAGGTTGGGTTTTGATGTAGGCAAGGGGGGGGGGGGGTCAAAACAAAATGAATATTTTGGTTTTGACTTCTTTTGGGTTTGCTAGCTCATTAATATTTTGAGCTAAAAGTTAGCTCATTATGAGCTATTTTTTTAGTTCATTTATGGAACTAAAGAATTAGCTCATTGTTTCTTGGCCTTATCCCTTCTGATGTAGACAAAGGGGGGGTCAGCACAAGTTGAGTTTTTCTTTTAATTTCTTGTCTTGTGTCTTTTCATCTTCCCCCTCTCCTTACTCTTCATTATCTTGTTCTTTCATCTCCACTTTATCCTTTGGGCTGTTTTGTTTCGGTTTGGGCTTTGGTGGTTGAGATCTAAGTAGTACAAGCTCATTAATATCTTGTGAAGTTGAGCTCATTATAAGCTGAAGTTTTAGTTCTACTTTATGGCTTTTTGGTGGGTGGAACTTGTTCTTTCATATTCTTCTTGAATTGGGGTTGCTGCAGTTCTTCTTCTCTGGTTTTCTCTCCCACGGTTTGCTGCTCTCTTCGGGATTGTTGCTGCCTCTTCGGGTGGCTGCCTGCTTTACTGCTATGGCACCTTTTTGACCGTGAATTGAATTCCCTGTTGGAACTGTAATTTGCCTCTTGGTTTCCTGTGCTGAAACCGTGGCTTTTGCTTTGTTCCTGGCTGATTCCGTGGCTTTATTCTGCTTGGATTTTTGATGTGTCTCTTGGGATTTCAGCAGGGAAGGCTTTTGGCCTTTCATTTCTATATGGGGATTTGAGGATCTTTTGGGCTGTTTGGTTCCCCTCTTATGCCTATATATAATAGATGTGTTGGGTTATAAAAAGAAATGTTATATGATGTGATTTTTGGAAAGAAACCTGAGTGGTTTTTACTTTGGAAATCTTGCGGGCTCTTTCCAATCTTCTTTCCTTCCTTCTTTGAGAAAGCTTGCGAGCTTGTCTCCACTTCGTCTTGGCTTCTAAACTCTTCTTCTATCCGCAAGTGCCACCTCACCTGTATCCTTCTTCTCTTGGAAAGCAAGTTTAGGATGTTTTGTTTTGAAGTCAAAGTTTGTAAGAGTCCTTATTTGTAAGTCATTTTATAATATTAAAGTTGTGTTTTGTTTTGTTTAATTTGTCTAATTATCATAAGTTTTGTAATGTTCTATTTCCTAGTAAGGTCTAGTTTTGTGATAAAAAATTTGGGTCCCTCTCCCAAATTTTTGATTGCATCAATTTGGTATCAGAGCTTTAGGGTTTTGTTGGAAAAGCTTGCGAGCTTATTCCGTCCCTTCTACTCCTCTTCTAGGAAAGCTTGCGAGCTTCTCCTCTTTCTTCTCGGGCTTCTAACCTCTTTCGTCTCTCCGCAAGTTTCATTCCAACTGTATCATTCTTCTCAAAACAATGGAATGAAGCATCATTAGGATTAGTTTTATGGTTCAAGTTGTGTCATGTTATCAAGTCGTCAAAGTTTGGTGTGTCTTGATAGCTGTGCATAAGTCTTGTTTTGTGTCTTCCTATGTCTGTGTCTTAAGTCTTGTGTCTTTTTAAGTCAAGTTGTATAAACATCAAATGGAAATCAGGCAAGAAAGTAAACCAATGGACCTCACCACAACAAAAAAATTCAAGAACTGAATGCATCATCCTTGCCTCCTCCAAAGAAAGCAAAAGCCAACTCATCGGGAGATGAGTTCTCAAGAAGGGGAGTCTGATGTAGGCAAGGGGGGGTCAAAACAAAATGAATATTTTGGTTTTGACTTCTTTTGGATTTGCTAGCTCATTAATATTTTGAGCTAAAAGTTAGCACATTATGAGCTATTTTTTTAGTTCATTTATGGAACTAAAGAATTAGCTCATTGTTTCTTGGCCTTATCCCTTCCCCTTCCCCTTCCCCTTTTCTTCTTATCTCTTGGGAAAGCGTGGCTTGCTCTTTAATGATGGCTGAATTCAAGGCATTACCCTTCCCCTTTCTTCTTGTCTCTTGGAAGACCGTAGCCTGCTCTTTATTTATGACTAATTTCTATGCAAGTGAATAAAAAACTTTGATTTCTGGCAGGCTGCTTGCTTGCCGAGACATGGACTCCTTGGTTCCATGATCTAGCCCTTTGATTCCTGTTATGGTTTTAAGTGGGGCTGATTTCCGAAATGGGATGCTTTTCCCGTTGCTGTGCTGCTTTGAAATCACCGCCTGCTTGCTGGTTCCTTGGTTCCGAGAGTTGCTGGGTTGTTTTTCCAAAAAAAAAAAAAGAGAGGCTCTTGGAAATCCTATGGAAAATAATGCTTGGGATGTTGTGTGCATTCATAAAGGTGGCTTTTGGAATTCCTTTTCTTTGCCTATAAAAATGAGATGATGTTGTGATAAAAAAAAAAAGTGTGATAATGTGATTTTTGGGACAAAACCTGAGAGGTTTTTCTTGGAAAAAGCTTAAGAGCTTTGTTCCACTTCTTCTTCTACTTCTATGGAAATCTTGCGAGCTCTTTCCAACCTTCGTCTTGGCTTCTAATCTCTTTCTTCTATCCGCAAGTGCCACTCCATCAGTATCCTTCTTCTCTATGTGAAGCAACTATAGGGTGTCTTGTTTGAGTCATTTGTAAGTTTCAAAGTTGTAAGTGTCGTCAAGTAAGTGTCTATGTTTGTAAGTTTCTTTATATAATATAAAAGTGTCTTTTGAGTATTTTTATGTCTTTATTTTGTTCTTAGAAAGAGTTAGTTTTTTGTGATAAAAAATTTGGGTCCCTCTCCCAAATTTTTGATTGCATCAGGTTTGGATTGTAAATTATGGCCCGATTGAAAATTTGGGTCGGGTTCGGATCAACTTTAAAACCCGAAATCAACTCTCATGGCCTAGGTCACGCTCTCCCCACGCACGCCAAACGCTTGCGCTCGCTGCCTCGCACCCTCCTCTATGCCCACGCTTGCGCCTGAACCTGTGCTAGCGCGCACACTCGCAGTCTCGTAGGGCTGCACTCTTGCTCACGTTGTTAGCACCTGTGCTCGCCCGCACGCTCTCCCCCACTCGCGAGCCTCGCCCCCTCATCGGCTCGCCCTTGCGAGCTCCCCCCATACCTCACCCTCTCACCCTCTATACTCATGGCCCATGCGCTAGCCCACTCGCGCCTCGTGGCCTCACGCTTAGCAGATCGGGCGGGTCAACTCAGGTTAGACCCAAATTTGGTTCAGGTACAGATTTTTGACCCATTTTACAATTTGGGTTGGGTTCGAGTCATCAGATTTTTGACCCATAAAATTTTTTTCTCTTAATATGAATTTGGTTTTAATTACGCTAATTTCTCTTTGACATTGATGAGTAGCATGTAAGGTATTTTAATCACAAGTCTTTATAAATGAGGAGCATGATCTTTAAATTGAATCCACTACTCAACTAATTTAAAAAAAAAACATAATGTGCATAATACATAAATTTAAAAAACATATGAATAAATGTTAAAAGTTAGTGTTTATAGAAGCGTTAGAATATTTCACTAGTATGTTTGACTTGTCATAATCTAAGGAATTCTTCCTTATTTTTTAAAGCTATAAGTTGGATATTAGGCTTCCTCCTCCGTATCGAGTTAGCAACCATATAATGGTAGAAACCAAATTTGATCTTTGGAGTGGTGTACTTGTTCTCATCAAATTGATATTAAGGGTTCAAATAATATCGAATGTCATGCAAATGCCGATGTGATTGAAGCTTTCCTTTCTCATACATAATTTTTCAATTTCTTGTAGTAATCATTCTATCCAGACAATTGGACTTGTACTATCTTGTGCAATCATTCTTGTTATCCTCCACATTCATCACATATTGATTTGTAAGTCTCATATCACCTTTATTAGATATTTGTGGCCCAGGAGAAGAGGAATCTTTACCACTAGGCCTACTAGCATAATAGGAGTCACTATCAACTCTATCATCAAATTATCATTGTGCTAAATGCTTTGATATGATTGTTTGGTTCATATGAACATTAATCTCTTCTTTCACTTCTTCAAGTACTTTGGTTCATAGTGCAACATTCTTATAAGGGTTAGAAAGATGTTCTTACATTCCTGTTACATCTCTATTAACTTCTTTATCGCAATAGTTGCATATCAAATAAATATAAGTTTTCTCACTCTTTGAATTTTGCTTTTGAACACTACTTCCATGCCAGATTGTTTCTATTTTCCATTTAACTCTTGTATATATCTCTTAACCATTTGAAAATAACACTACACAGAAAGTCTCATTGAAAATTGAGAAAATCTTATTCAAAACATAGAATAGGAAATGTAAATGATCAAAGAAAATATAAATGATAAATAAAGAAAGAAATAAGAGCAAAGAAAATAAGAAAAAAAGGAAGAGCTATTGACAGTAAGAGCAACAACGGTGGAGTAGAATGATTGTTTGTTCTAGTGACACGAATGTCTTGTGGCTTGTTTATAGTTTATTCCTTTTTAAACAAGTAGGTTTTGGTTTAAAAGAGCATATATATTTATAAATTAATTTGATATTTTAGATTTATAAACTAAAATTAACTAAAATTTTAGATTACCTAACATATAAAATAGGGCTTATGCCTCCTTCAAATTCTGCTGAGGCACACATCACTCCCATAGAGGTACATTTCTCAGGTTTACATGCGTGGCATACTCCTTTCATTTCATGTGCACCTCAAGCTGAAGTGCACTCCACATTGTGCAGTTTTAAGCTAGCTTTATATAGATTTGTTTTTTAGAAAATGACCAAAAAGTTTCCTCGACTCTTTGTGAGGGACCAAAATGGTCCCCAACTCTTTTCAGGGATTAATGTGGTCCCCCAATTTTTTAAAATGAGATTTTCTTTATCCTAACATTCAATGTTGGAGTTAATGGTATTAAATGTAAGAATTTTTGGTCATTTTTTAATAAACATTTATTAAATGTAATTTTCAAATAATTATAATTTTTTTGAAAAAAATATTAATATTTCTTTAATAAAAAATAATAATAATTTTAGTTTTAATTAAAAAATTTTACTCATATTTTATAAAATATGATTGATAAAAATATGTGTAAGTTGAAAATAATATCTATTTGCATTTTATTTCTCTAAATCAATAAATATCATATTTTATAAAATATGACTAAAATTTTTTAAATTAAAACTTAAATTATTTTCATTATTTTATTAAAGAAATTTTTAAGAAATTTTTTTAGAAAAATTATAATTACTTGAAAATTATATATGATAAATATTTAATTAAAAAATGATTAAAATACTTTTATATTTAATATCATTAACTCCAACATTGGATGTTAGGACAAAAAATGTCCCATTTTAAAGAGTTAAGAGACTAAATTAGTCCCTCAAAAGAGTTGGGGGCTATTTTGGTCCCTCACAAATAGTTGAGAGCCATTTTGTCATTTTCTCTTTTTTTTTTTTCTTTTTTTTTAATGCTAATTTTTATATATTTTACATATTTACTTGCAGTGACATGTTGTCAACTTGTTATAGTAGATTTCATTTTAGAGAGTATTTTCAGGATAATAATGAATGGGATGTGCTTTTAATTTATTATTTCACTGGTATGAGTAGCCGCACGGATTTGGTTAAGCTTTTACTTTCAAGCTTATAAGACTGAAGCTAGAAAACATATATGAAACTCGAAGTTAAACCCATTCATTTTATGTATGGACGAAGCTGCAATTTTAGGGGCTTAGCATTTCATTGTCACACAGGGGTGCACGTGTTCATGTACTTGCATGCTTGTACGCACTTAGATGTACATCCTTCACATATGCATGCATGCAAATACACATGATACCATGGATTCTGGAAATTTATGGTCCGTTTTTACTTCAATTGGCATATTTTGATGTGTGATCTCACACATAAGCCATCTATATTGATAGCTTAAATAACTTCTACTGATGTTTCTCTCTTTTGACTACTGTCAATACTGTATTTCCTTTTATAATTATTGTCTAGAAATTAGTAATGAAATTTTTTTAAGTAGCATGCATCTTTTCTCTTTTGTTGAATGATCTTGTGAGTTTCAATAATTTGACAGTACATGAAGGATAGAAAAACAGTTCATGACCTATTAAATGAGTTCTGTGCTTCTTTGCATATGCCTATCTAATTTGATCAATTTTCCTTCTGCGCTCTGCATGAATCAATCATGCTCGACTTAGTTGTCAACACAGCCTTTCTCTTCTTATTATAAGTGATAGAAATTTTCGTAGACTGAGTTAGTTATATTCTATGTTTAGACAATGCCCTTTTAAGATCAAACTTGTCCTTGATTGCTAAGCAAATCCTGTAATCTAATCCAGAACAGCGGATCTCTACGCCATGTACATTATTAGTTATGCAAATATAAAGACTTTGGACAGTGCACTTTAACGAGCCCGCCCCAAAATTTAAATCATCGTATAGTTAAAAAGCCTTTTGGTTAAGGCTTATGGTTGTATTTTTCCTTTGCATTGTATTCTTATTTTCTTTTAAAAAATTCATATAATGATTTTATTCCATGCTTGAAAATATTTTACTGTGCTTTTCGCCATGTGAGTGTTTGTTTGTCAGGGGGGGAGAGAGAGAGAGAGAGAACAAGTTTATATGAATTCTGAATAATCATACCAGTAGAAAAACTCGAAAGCTAAGCACTTCCTTAACATCAAGTGGCATTATTACAGGTGATTATAGTCATAATCCCGCACTTCCCTCTCATATTGAGCCTCTTTGTTCTCTAGAATTACTAATTTCCCTTATTAACTGCAAACTTTTGGCTTGAAAACTCTATGCAAGCTTCAGAGTGACGAATTGAGACTTTTTCTTTAACCATATCCATGTTCTAAGCATCCGTAATGCTTGCAATGCATTTTTTTATTGGGGCTCAAGCTATGTTGCACTGATACGGATACGGCGACACGGATACGACACGATACGGATACGGGACACGTCAATTCTTAAAAATACAGGATACGGGTACGGCGCGGACACGGCATTATAATTTATAAATCATACATAAAAATTAAGAAATCAAACAAAGCATAATATTTGAAATTACAAAAATAAAAAAGACAACAACATCATTTGTTGCCTTGTAGCTTATAATATCAAAATATAAACAAGAATTAAATGTCTAGTACAACAACAAAAGCATAAACATAAATTATATAGCACTTGAAGTTTCAACTATTCAATAGAGGGAATTATATAATTATTTTTTTCATTGGTTTGTCTTTGAACTTCTATATCATCTTCAATAATATCATAGCTAATTCAGGCTCATCAAGTGAAAGATTAGTAAATTTTAATATTTTCATATCATCAAGAGACTCAAATCCATCTCGAAAATGAGAGAATCTTGCTCACAACCGCGGAAGTAAATACGTCACGTCTTTTTTTTTTTTTTAGAATTCTTTTTGTTTTTCAACGGACACGCGTATCGGATACGCGTGTCCTTTTGAAATTAAATAGTATTTTAATTGGATACGGCTTTGGCGTATCCGAGACGTATCGGTGGAGTATCGGAGGCGTATCCGTGTATCGGTGTATCGGATACAGCACGCCTTCATAAATAGGTGTATCGGTGCAACATAGGGCTCAAGTTAAGCTAAGTTTTATGAATTCTGTAAATAGGTTTAGGTTCTTAGGTTGATAAAAGTTAATGTTGCTATAAGCCAAGGTAACTATAGAAAACCGTTTGGTTGTACGTTAATCTAAGCTCATTTGCTACATAAATAGTGTCCTAATTTATAAGGCATGAATTATCATTAATAAGTATAATTTAAACCTTACTTTATTAAAATTATCATAAACTCCTTTAAACATACTAAACTGATCTTTATTAAAAACTTTATTAGCCATAGTTAATTTTTAACGTGTAAAATAATTAATTATCCCATGCTTAAGCATTATAGTTATTTCAGTTAAAAACTTATTAAAAATAAATTTTTTTGAGTGATTATTTAATTATACATGTTTAGGTCTCATAATCATTTTATTTAAAATTTTTATTAATTATAGGGAATTTTTAATTATGAGTGATTAAATGATTAATTAATTGTCCCATGCTTAATTATTATAATGATATAGGAAGGCAATCTTTATTCTTAAAATAAGTTATAACTTTCACATTAATTATATAATTCTTAGTTATTTCATATTTATCATGGTTAAGCTAAGCTTTTAAGCTAGTGTTTTTGTAAGCTTAGCTTATGTCAAGCTTAGGAGCACTTGGGATAAAGGAGGCGCTTAAGCCACGAAATAATTAGAGATAAAAAGTTCATTGTTTGGCGCTTAAGAGCTCTAGAGCGCCAACCAAACAGCTCCTAAGTGTATGCAATCTATAGATTGTGGTGTTGTGTAAGAATATTTTTCACCGAAGCATTTGCTGCTCAATCACATTATTGTGGCCCATCGTAACTATGGTCATATGTACTATTTCCTTACCACCATATGCTGCGGGCTTCCCTTTTTTTGCTCTTTTTGGCATCCAAAAACTTTAGCTTTACAAATTACTATATTATTCTATTATTCCTTCTAGTTATTATGACAGAGGTTGAGTTAGAAACTCTAAAATAGGCTATAAAATATATACAACCTTATTTAGTTATTTAAGATGAGTCTGGGAAAATATACGGCTCATTCCCATGCTATAAAAGTGCTATGCTTTTATTTTTTCTTGTATGATTTATCTTCATTGGCGCTATTATTCATTTGAACAATAGGTCATATTTGCGTGTGGCATTGTATGGTTTCTATGAGAAGGCCTGTAAAAAAAGTTTTCAGAAATCTTATAAATAGTATTCCTATGCTAATGCCATGTAAGTTGAATTAATTTACTTCTTTTAGGCAACCTGGTGAGGAAAGCGATGCTCGAATGTATCAGGGTACCAGCAGTGATGTCAGCAGTGAGAGTGAAGCTGAACGAGCTGTTAGAAAGAGAAGGGATTCTTCAACAACTACCAGCCATAAAGATCAGAATGGTCTTGTTGGTGAAGAAAATGGAGTTTGCCAGCAGACAATGCTACCAGTTTTTGAGTATCTGGAGCATAATCCTCCATATGGAAGAGAACCCTTGGCAGACAAGGTAAGTACGCTTTAGGTTGGCTTCAATTAGGTGCAAGTATTCCTTCAATTTGATGCGACCTTTCTTATAATTAACTATTGCAGATTTCACTACTTGCTAACAAGTTTCCCCAGCTAAAGACATACAGGAGCTACGATTTGCTTCCCACCAGTTGGTTCTCTGTTGCTTGGTAATTCTTACTTGCATGATGTTGAAATTTTTTGATTGAATATCTACCTGTTGAAGTATAAGTTTGTCTCTTCTCATTTAGGCTTCGTTTGGGACGGCTTTTTTATTGCTTCTAGGCTTCTAGCTTAAAGCAGCTTTCAAGTACAAAAATTTTAATTTTTCTACTGAAAAACTGTTTTAAGAAGTAGGAAGGAAGCCGTCCCAAACAAAACCTTAATTTGGCAGCTTTTACTTGTAAAATATTCTTGGATTTTTGGTGCTCATCTAATTAATCCACGTTGAATGGTCGATATTTAATGTTTCACGTTTACTGAAACACTGTGTAGGTATCCAATTTACAGGATACCCACTGGACCAACATTACGAGATTTGGATGCCTGCTTCTTGAGTTTCCATACTTTATCAACCCCGCTTAAAAGTGCGCGTTCTTTCTTCAGTTAATTCTGCATTAATTAAGCTAAAGATTCGGAGTTAATTGCATTTCCATTATTGCAGATTCATGCAATGGACATTCTGAACTGAATGATAGTTGTAGAGTCAGGGAAGCTAATGACTTTACCCAGATATCAGCTAAGTTATCATTGCCTGTATTGGGTCTAGCTTCATACAAGCTCAAAGGTTCAATTTGGACTAATAGAAGTCTTTATGAGCAGCAGCGTGCAAGTTCATTATTGCAAGATGCTGAGAACTGGCTTCAGCTTCGTAAGGTGGATCATCCAGACTTCCGGTTCTTCCTCTCACATTACAACACAAGTTAACTTCGAAGGATATTGTAAATATTTCCATGATGCACTAGTTTCAGGTCATGTGCTGCCTTCATTGTTTTGGCTAGTTATATCTAACAATTTATTACTTATCTAGATGTTTGAATTTGCATGTAGATAACAAGATAGACCATTTTGCTCATTTAGAAAATTTAGAAGACAATTTGGATTTATATAATCTTGTTTGATTGAGAAAGGAAAAATGCAGCTGGTCTTCCTGCGTGAGGCTATGAAAGAATAGTTTTAGAAATGCTGTGGGCGATAATTGGGTGTCAACTCCATTAGATGATTTTATGTTATGCTGCATTTTTGTTATGATGCTGACAGTTTCACAAATTGATCATTTGGACAAATTCTCATTCCAATTTTTAGTAGGTTCCATGTTATTAGGAACCTTGTTTTGTATTGTTACGTGTAGAAGTTACATTTAAATTGTTTTAGCAAAGTACTTTTTTCAGTTTTACAGTTTGTGACCTAAAATGTGAGTCAGTACTCCACATAAAAGATCGGCATGAAATGAGATTTCATTCAACATGAAGTCTTGAAATTCTTTTCAAGTTGGTTTAGTTAGGCTTCAATCCTTCTAATGGGTGTTATAATCCCATTTATCTACATATTGAAGCCAGATCTGAGACGCATCTTTTGAACTGGTGCATCGTGGTAGGTTTATTTCTTATTATCATGAATTGATTGCTTAGCATTGAACAGTTCAACATATATATGCACATGCCTGCATTCGAACCCCATGCCCCAACGGCCTACAGGAGCCAAAGTTTTCTACTAACGGAGCAGGTTGTCAGGCGGCCATAATAATGGTGCAGTTTTGTAGGGCAGAATATCTTTAGCATTATTATTGTGTTGAGGTAAGATTTTTTTTCTTGGAAGTTGAAAGAAAGAAGACAAAAATAAATGTTAAGAGTTATCATTTGATTAGACTATCTTAATATATATGACTGTAATTTAATTCTATTATTTCATAAGTGCAAGGGCTAGGTATTACTAAAATTTGCTTATATTCTTTTTGAAGAATTATTTATTTTATTTTATTTACGCTCATCTTGAACTAAAGTCATTAAGGATATATATGTAGGAACTTTTGTGTTCAAACACAAGGTGGTTGGACTGAGTATTTTCCTATTTCAGTTGAATCTCATCAAGGATCGGCTTTAAGCCCTTATCTTTTTCTTTTTAGTCAAGGATGTTCTTATTAGACTTTTGCAAGAGGATGTACTTTGGTGTATGCTTTGTACTGATGACATTCTTTTTGTTGATAAGATTGGAGAGGAAGTTAAAGGTATACTTAAATTATGGAGGTCAACGTTAGAATTTAAAGATTTTCATTTGAGTAGATCTAAGATTGAATACATGGAAAAAAAAAAGATTGAATACCTGGAGTGTGATTTTAGTAGTAATAGATCTAGTTGTTGCAATATGGGATCTCGAGCTTGTGATTTTGATGATAACAAATATTATTGATTGAATTTTTATTTCTTGTAGCATTTGTATTTTATATTTATTTATGTGTATACTAATATTTCAGGTACATCATACACCATTCAAGATTATTCTTGGTTCAAGATTAGTTAGAATAGGATGTGTCGAAAAAGTATGTACTTTTGATTTATTTAATTTTATATTTCTTGAGCCTAAGCCATACAGGGGTGTATGTTGTTTTAGCGACGGTGCACACACACTAGGGATTGAGAAAATGAATGTTAAAATTTTTGAACTAATTGTACTATACGATCTAGATCGTACAGTACGATCAGTTATTTATAAAATCATTAATAATAACTAATTCTATAATTAATATTTTTAACATAATCATATGGTACGATCCATATGGTATTGAACAATCTGTTTAAAATAAAAACCCTATCCACCGATCAAATTTAAGTAAATATTTTTAATTTTTGTGTTTGTTTTGTTCATACTGTACGAACACCTTTGTATAGTAAGATATTTAAAAACTTATTTAAATTAATTCTCGTGATTAGTAAATAAAATCAAAGTTTAATTAATATGACATATTGTACTATACGATGTAGATCATATCATATGATAGGCTGAGATGATTTTCAATTGTCTTAGTGATCGTCCTGTACAAACTTAAGAAAATTGAACTAATCGTACTGTACAAATATTATTTTTTCCCACCCCAATCATGTAAAGTGCTCTATATGATATATATTTACAACATTGAGCCAACACCTTCCCCCGAGGAAGGGAATCATTTGTAATTAACAACAAATACTATTAGAATCATTTAACCTAGGCCAGGCCCACAATTTTTCCCTTTTTCAAGGTTTTCCATGCAAAATCTTGATTTCTTTTATGACTCTTGCACCCCTCTCTCTAATGTGTGTATGTTTTAAATCTTCGTACAAAGATAGAATGCTAAACCTAACACTATGAATATTTTAGGATGCAACAATTATAAGATATATTAATGAAAATATGCCATAAATATATATTAATTGATATTATATTATTATGTATAATTTAATTATAATTATTTTTATTTTATAATATTATTTAATTATATATTTATATTTTCAACCTTTAATTTTAATTCCTCGTGTTTTTAAGTCGCAATTCCCATTTTTCCACTCAATCGTTTAGGATTTTCTTTTCAAATTCTCCATTTCCTCGATGTTCTTGTGCTTCACGTGAAGTATCATTTCAGTTGTCAGTTTTCTTTTGAACTTCTTCAGTTCTTCTTGTGGGCTCCAAAAATTCCTTAATGTGCCAGCCTCCCTGTTGGTTTTTTGGTGGAGTTTTAATGAGCTTAGATTCCGGGTGAATTTTCAGAAGCAGATTGGGTTTTAAATAAGACACTGCTCAAAGATTTTTCCCTCATTTTGTGAGGACTTTTTTATATGAGTTCTGGTTTCCTATAGGCGCAAGCCCCTATAGTTAATTACCCTCCAAATAATGAGAGAAAACTTTCGATTAAGGCTAGTCGTTAAAGAGGTTACATATGTTGTAAATCCAACATATAATAGCAACAATTTTAGGGTTTGAATTTGATTTTATTATTTAAAATCTATAACCATGAACTTAAAATTGGTGATGGGGGGAATAAAGATGAGCCCGATCAAGATCTCATGGTTATATCGTCCTAGGCTATCGTAGTCTCTGGTCTATTTAGTCAGAGGAGATAGTCAACCCAACCTGACAAAAGGTACCTTATCGGTAGCGATGGGTTGCTTCATCCAAAAATACCTTGTAGACATGGGTTGGTGTTTGTCCAAGGGGATAGATCAGAATCCATCTTAGCTGACAGAGGGCTTTCATGCCTATCAAATATACTATATGATTTATCGCTCAAGGGTTTGAAACCGTTAGGGAACATGTGGGCTTTGGTTGTGATCGTAATATAATGACAACATTTTGCAGCAAAACCACCTGATCAAATGGCACGTGCCACGTGACTGTTGGAAATAGATTATTTGAGGATGAATATTAGTGATACACCCGATACACATTTGTTTTTTGTTAGCTGAGGCTAATTTCAAATTTATCACCCCCGACAAACGGTTGTGGGAGGTGGATGTGTTTAAGTTTTAAGTTTTTAGGAGATGTATTTTATTTCAGGAATTTAAGATTTTGTGAGATTTGAGATTTTCAGTTGAGATTTTCTATCAACACGGTCATCATCGGGGTGACATTAAAGTCACTATATTTTTACAAGAATTTGGGAGGTATTTTATGATTCAAGCTAGGTCAACTCCAGTCCTTTCGAGGAGGAGGATGAAACTTGAATATTTAACCCGCGTAACATTTTTAGGCTGTTGGATTTAGGAAATCATATGTGACAATCAGAGCACATGCGGGTTGTAGCGATTGACCCTGTGTAGCATTCTCAGACATTGGTGTTTTCACTTTTAACATGTTGATCGAAACACATGCAGGGATATATTTAGTTTAAACATAGTATGTGCATTTGACTCTGCACAATATTCTCAGATATTTGTGTTTTGTAACTGTAACAGGTTTGTCGGAGCACATGAAGGGTGTATTTTCAAATATATTTTCAGTATTATTGTAAGGACATAGCCTTTTGTCCGCTTGTACGAGTGGGGTTGTAGATCTGGTGGCATTTGACATAATCTTTTGAATAGATCTTCTTAAACTATCGTTTGTCTTTAGCAAAGTAAAACAAAGCAATGTTTCTTCCTTATGATCAATCCTTTGATATTGTAATGACCACGGAACTTGTGGATGTTTCTTCTAACTGCATTTTGCTAGGGATAATGCTAGCTATTTTAAGCAATTTATGAGATGCATAAGTTGATTAGTGAGCTTGAATTTCATCAAACAAACTATGGGAAGTCATCAAATCTCAAAACATTAAAACTACTTTATCATATGAATTCAAGCCTAGGAATTGTTGATGCCTTTAATTAGCTTGTAACTATCATACTGAATGAGGTTAGATTTCCCAAATTTCTACCAAATGGCAGTCCTCATTTATACAAAAAAAAAATCATCATTTGTTCCAATAATCCCACTATCACCCGATGCATCTACAACATCAGCCCTAGGGTCCAAAATATTCCCCATATATATATATATATATATATATATATATATATATATATATATATATATATATATATATATATATATATATATATATATATATATATATATATATATATATATATATATATATATATTTGGTCATGAGTGCTAGCTTCTATATCTAGCAGGAATTGTGCCTGATCCCTTTGCTTTAGGTTGTCTCCAAAATCAAGAGCAGTAGAAATCAAAATCCAAGTTAACATATCCTCAAATGATGATCTTAGGAAGGTTTTGCAACTTGATTGTACGTTTATTAATTTAAATTCCTTATATTTTAGTTTCGATTCAATTCCAAGTGGCTCATTAAAGTTTAAGTTCTTATAGTCGTGTTGAGTGTAAGTCTAGTTCAAGTTTGAGTTTGAGTCCAAGTCCAACATTATTTGATCAAATTTGATTTAAAATTGATTTTATGTTTGAATTATGTTTAAATTAATTTCCAATTTTTTGTCCAAGTTCCCTGTTGTTCACTGAAAATTTTGGCAAGCCTCCCAGCGTCCCCTCCCACGAAGGGAGGTAGGGATAGCACTTTGCCCTTTGAAACCCACCCGGCCGGAAAGATAGTTAACCGGCGAGGGCTTCGTTGCAGTCATTAAAAGATTTTGCATTAAAAATTGTATCAGAGCTTCCTTCTTTAAGGAAAAAAAAATTATCATATATCTATATAGTCTCATGTCAAGTTAAATCAAACTAAGTATTTCAATTTTAATTTTGATTCAAAGAAAATTCGAGTGAATTTAGAACTTTCAGATTTAATTAACAGCCAGGCCAATGTTATCCATCACATTTTGCTGGTAGAAGATTCCTATTATGACTTGAAACCATAAAATCAACTGAACAGTAGAAGAAAATTCTATTAATGAACTGCTGATTCAATTAATTGTCAAAAACTGGGATTGTCAAACTGCATTCAATCATACTACAGGCTCATCACTTGCAACTGTAGTATTTGGCAACCTTTCTTTTAGTGTTCAGGCAATGGATAAAAGAACACTTATTCAATTGCTTCTTCAGTACAATGTTCACATTCTTTAAATTATATCTCAAAGTGCAAAAAAAGTGGGAAAGAGCAGAAACATGCTATATAACTCCACTTTCACTCTTTATTTGTTCCTTAGTGTCACTTCAAAGCTCATCCTGAAATGATAGAGGAAAACAACCGAGTAGAATTAGAAAGACAAGTAAAAGAACACAAATTTGGTAACTTGAACTAATCTAATATTATTCATGTAGAAGGAAATGTTTTAGTACATGTTTTCCTTCGTCATCTTCTTTTAATTTTGCTTCCCAGTCAGGCTCCTCGTAATCTAGTTCTTCATCATCGTCATCATTCTATCAACCAAGGTTTCACATTTTCATAATTAATTTCTTTTAAATAGCTTTCCAAGAAGATGAAATTATATTTAATCTTGAAAACTTACCAATGGAGTTCCTAGTTTGTTTTCCTGTGAAGGAAATAAAAAAAAATTCAGGAATGTAAACTATTGTATGATCACTATGGCAAAACGCTAGTTCAAAGATCAATGACATATATAATTTGGAAATAAATATAATTCTTTGTGCACACTACGGATACATTAGAAAATTTTATGAAAATGATAATATTTCTATCAAGAAATGAAAAAGAAAAAGAGAATAAAACGAAAAAAAAAATGTAGAAATGAATGAATTTAATTGGTTTGCACCTCTTCTTTCTTTAGTTTTTCTGCCTTCTCAAATTCAGCTTTCTCAGCCTGCGAAAGAAGATCGAACATTATGAATGAATATATCAGAGTTGGAGATGTTAACTGCTAACAAAAGATAAGCATGAGCTCCAAAATGGGAAGCTATATATATACATATTTGATCTCGCCCCATGTTTCTTCTGCAACTTTTTTTGCATACTCAGGATCATCACAAATCAAAATGTTATCAAATAGTGTCCCTGCTCTTACCTGTTATATATGTAAGTACATTAGAGTTAAAAAAACTTTAAATAATACTTCAAAATCATTAGATTCAGATTTTACTTACTTGCCACAACTCGATTCCCACATATCTCAGGTTAGGATAAACATAGATATCTGGATCATCTACAAATTCTGTATAATAATATCAAATTAGTCTCCATCATAGATTTCAGCTAAAATTTAGTTGTGTTTCTACTAGCAAACCTGGATTATCAATCATCGGTGCCTTCCATTTTCCTTTGTAGTTCGGATTCCTTATTTTCTGATAGTAAAGAATTTGGAATTGATGAGATTATTGCCTAACACTATATTTTAAGCATTTAACTTATGAAAAATGCAGCTGTGTTTGAAACCTTTTGTTTCCATGGTCCTTTATATTCAGGATTTGGGATCATGGGTGCTTTCCACTCTCCCTTCTCTTCAGTGTTCCAATCTTCTGGCTGCAAAAGAAAGTTTTTTCAGACAGATTTTTCATTACAATTGGGTAGAAGTTCAATAGAAAATTAGTTTCATATCTACCTTTCTAGCATTCTGGTCAGGAATCTCGGATGGAATGTTATCATATCCCTACATAAATAAATTACATGCCATTTATTGAAGAATATGTTCAATTTATGTTCTAAAATGAAATAACAATGTCTGTATGGACAAAAACCTCTGGTTTGCTATCCTTCTCATCAGCTATAAACTCCCTATCTTCCCAGTCTTCTGGCTGTACATCACCAACAACAAATGATTTTTATAATCTTAAAGAAAAACATTAATGGCCTCTCAAAATAAGTTTCAAGGTCAATTTATTATCATATACAATGCACCTTTTTGGCATCAGGATCCCTAATTTGCCTTGGAGGAAGTATATCCCAATCACTGTAAAGACTCCCAGATTGCTTCTGCTCATTATCAATAAGGATGTTATATGTAGCATCAGGTCTAATTATCAAGGTGTATAGATGAGTGAGTTGGTCAATAGTATATGATATCTCCTTCTTTATCTGATTATTCTTTCCATTGCGTGAGAGAATAACATGAACTTTTTTGTTGTTTTCTCCACAGATGTCTGGCCCAAACATTATACTGCAAAAGCTCATATGTTTTTTATGTAATTGAAAACATGAGAAGGAAAATAGATGGTGTGGATATAGATATCTGTAACCTGTAAGGGGTATCACTATCAAATACTTGCTGGTTAATTGTGCCATTAATGAGCTTCATGTAACCACCCCCACAGTTTAGTTTCTGTTCATGTTTAACTGAGAATTGGAAAACTAGCGTCTTATCCTTGTTGTTGAACTCTGGAAACTCAGCTGAAATGGCATAGTACTTCAGATCTTGAGTAGTTTGGATACCTGAAGTGGTAGATGAAGAAGTATTAGAACAACATTAGTAGATTCATTCATTAATGTATGATAGCTTGGCTTGCAAATTAACCTTTGTCAAGAGGATCTCCACTCCATTTACCAGCAGTATGGTTCCATTCCCCTGACATGTTTTCACTCTTTTTCCAATCAGATTGTATCCAACGATCCTCCCATCCATCTTCATTCGGTTTCATAACGAAAATATTTTTTTAATAACAATAGTTAGTAATAGGAACTGGGAATGAATTACTTTAATCAAATTTTATGCCTGTTATGATCAAAATTCAATTGAAATCCAACAATACAGCTAGTTTTTAGGACTTCAAAAAAATTCATTGTTGTTTATTCGGTTGATTGTTGGCAGATTGATTATTAAAAACTACGAAAAATATAATTTTCATCTTTATCATATTCAGGATCAAAACTTTGTAAGGAGCTACTTGGTTGGTTCATCGCTATAAGAATCCATATATTATGCAAAATAATTTTCTTTTTCAAGGAAATATTATAAATAATTTGATTTCATCTAGTTGGCAACATATTTTTGAAGAAACAGAATTGCAATGCAAAGTTATTTTACTTTAGTCCTGTGACATCATTCCAAACATACAATTGTTATTATTCATGAGAATTTACATGAATTCCATATTTCTAGCAACATGAGTGTCTTTAAATGCTGCTGCTAGCTAATTATAAGATTGAAACTTCGGCTTTATTTGGGACGGCTTTCTTACTGCTTTCTTTCTGTTTTCTTACTGCTTCTTAAAGCTGCTTCTTAAAGCAACTTTTTGCTATAAAAATTTTAATTTTTATACTAAAAAATTATTTAAGAAGCATTTAAAAAAAGCCGTCCAAAATGAAACCTTCATGAATTTATGTTTGATTAGCATGTCATTTGTTTTGCTTCCCAACACAGTCAATAGAAGTCTCCGACAACAATAATAACATCAAGCTTTTATCCTACTTTGGAGTTGGTTAATCTTTTTTCTCCGTTGTGTACCATTAAGAATCCAAAAGGTTTTAAGATAAAAAAGGAAAAAAAAAAAGTCCAAAAGACATCTCCGAGATCATTATAAATATGCATGTCATATATCATTCAGTCAATAATATTTATTTTGAGGAAATTTGTAGGCATCCTAGCACATAAAATGAAAAAAAGAAGAAAAGAAAAGCATGGGAGATATCAGAATTTATATTTGTCACCATCGAATCTCTCCTCGAAGTAGACATCTGCAGTTACGAGGAGAAACATTGACATTGAAATGGCAATGGCGATTACTGAGAGCTTCTTCAGTGTCGCCATGTCTGGAAGAAGATAACTAGAAGGATGACGAGCTAGGTTGGGTAGCTGAGAAGAAATTAACTAAATGACAGCTATATATAAGTCTCAGTTATGGAGGTTCCGCTCACCCATGGCCATGAGAAGCTAGTTGGCTTTTCAGAGCATGTGGAGCTGATAGGGCCTCCTTGCTGTTGCAAGGAAGCTTCTGGAACGAACGCTACAGCGGATCCAAAGGGTACATGAGCACAGAAGAAAAAAAGCACACATGAGATATTCACAGAGAGAAAAAAAAAAAAAATCGTGAAAGGTGGTACTAAAATAGCTAACACTAAAATATCGAAATGTCCTAGTTTTCCAATGAAGCTCTATTTTTCTTTTTTTCATTCTTCTTTGTGAATGTAACCATCTCTCTCCTGTTTCGCGCTTCCTATGAAGCTAAGTAGAGTGTTGCGAAGGTAATCGTTTTTTTTTCGTAGGTGAACATTTCAACATCAATATTAACGCCGCATTGTTCATCTACCCATTTTTTACGTGAAATTTGGAGTTTGAATATAGTGATTTGTGGACGGCATACAATAATGTACAGTTCGATTGAAGATGATTTAAAGGATTCATTCACTGCTTGCTGAAACACAGAAAGCTGTAAAATTCGTGAATGGTAGCCTTTGAATCTGAATTGGTGGAATCACAGCTTTCATTGAAATCATGACTAATGATCCCATATTTGGACGAATTTTGGAGATTACTGAGTTCATCTACTTTCCATTGTCCCGCCTGTAAGAAGTACTGTTGTAGATCTCATCTACAGCAACTCTGGTGCACAACCTGTTTATTTTTCTTGATTTCATCGTCTTCCCCGTTTCCGTCGCTAGTGTTGGGCACGGAACGGAGAATCCAATGGGCATGCGAAGCAAGAATTAGCTAAAAAATTAAGCACACGCTTAAGGGCGATTATCCTTGTAGCAGATCAAACTCCTCTATAGAGAGAGAGAGAGAGAGAGAGAGATTTTAACTCATTAAAATTCATTCAAGTAAGTTGATTGCCATTATAATATCACTTAAATTTGAAAATAGTTTTATTTTATTAAAAAATATGGAAAGAAAGAGTATTTCTTTTATGAAAAAAATAATGCCATCAATAGTTTTAATTAATGATTGGAGCAAACAGAGAAGATTTTTATCATCATAAAAATAAATCTTGGAATTTTTTTCTTTCTAATGAGTGATGGATGAATTTTTAAGCAATGAATTCTCAAGCTTGGGATATCCTCCTCTATCTCTCCACCTCCCATTAGGATTAAAATGCAAAAAAAGAAAGTTTTGGGTTTATCATAATCAAGGAAATAAATCAATTAAGAAATCAAATCATAAAGATTTTAGTTTCTTTCCTCATCATTAAATTATACAATAATATTGTTTTAATGTTTATAAGTATGAAGTGAGGTATATTAGAATATCATAGTAGGTTAAAATAATAAAAGGCTTTACTTGCATGCAATGAATGGTAAGCTTAGTGGCCTCCTCTTATTAAGTTTCTTTGGTGCTAAAAATTTATTTCTATTTTTATGTTATTTTCTCCTGTAAATGATAATATATCTCTTTTTATTCAAGTCATTTTTATCTTGTCATGTGTTGCCTTCTTCCACTATCATTTTTTTTTTTGGATAAAACATACCATCAGGCCTACGTGTTAATTTCAAAAAATGTTGCAAGTTCTTAGAAGTTCTTAGAAGGGATCTAATGCTTGCTACTACTCCAAAGAGCTACATTGAAAATGAAAAAAGAAATCCTAAGAGCCAAAGATCCCACCTAATTATAATTCAGCCAAAAAACTTAAAAAAATAAACACATGAGGCCATGAGCCATCACCCAAAAGGAGAGATCGATGGGATATATATCGTGAAAGAACAACATATCCCTGCAAAAAGAAAGGAAGCATGCACAAAAAAACAGTGAAGAAACAAAGCAAAACTAATAATGAACCAACAAACATTAAAAGATACAATCTAAAACAATACAAGGATACTAGTTGGAACAAAAGGAAACAGGGAGCAGCAACCTTCACAATTTAAAAGAAACAAGAAACAA
The DNA here is from genome assembly GCA_016618105.1 of Dendrobium huoshanense. Taxonomy (NCBI): domain Eukaryota; kingdom Viridiplantae; phylum Streptophyta; class Magnoliopsida; order Asparagales; family Orchidaceae; genus Dendrobium; species Dendrobium huoshanense. The sequence continues at coordinate 68,412,720 of CM028358.1, read as the reverse complement.
CAGTAGAGAGCGAAGAGTATATAGGCCCAAAAAAATAGTAGAGACAACACAACAGTTGAGTGAGGCATAGCTAGAGTAACCGCCGAGATAGGCAAAACAAATACAATCAGAGCAGCAGAGGAGCCTAACCAGTGGAACCAATCAAGAAAACAATGGACCAAACACCAGAAAAGGAAAAATTAAACTAAATAATAGAATAACACAAACACCTAAAATCATACAGCAATAGAATGCACTCTAGAAAACATAAGGCTGCCCAGCTGCATTCAACAGAACACTTCCTTTAAGGAAATGAGGGGCATTTGACATGACAAAAGATATATGATCATTAATAAGAGATCCAATTTTAGCCAAGTAAGCAGCACAATCATTACCAACCTTCATGATGGGAGACATTCTATAAACAAAATTATGAAGCATAGCCTTTTTTTTTTTTTTGCAAAATATAGAAATTAGCACTATTCATTCCCTTTTCCTGCTTGATAATAGCAACAATAGCATCCAAATCAACCTCAATCCAAACAGATTGAAGGTTTAAAGAAAAACATTCCCCCAAACCCTTGTAAATAGTGATCAAATTCGCAGCAACAACATCTTGGGTTGGGTGAGACGCACCTAGAATTAACCTGTCATAAGCCCACCAAACCAACAAAGGTTTTTAAACTGAGTAGCATGAATGTTGATTTTCACCTCCCCCATAACCGGTTTATGCCACAAAATGATCTTAGGAGGATTATGAACAATATAAATATCAATGGTAATGCTGAAGAACGAAAGCCAGACCTTCTTGTGATTAGAATGTTTAGGCAATAACACCCAAGCAATAAACAACTAATGGATCCTAAAAATTAAAGAACTAAGAACCCTTTTGTAACACAACTTAATTCTCATGTGCTTACTATTATTCATCTCTTCCCACAACAACCAAAATATAGTTAAAGAAATTACAAACATCTTTTGATCCAAATTATTATTCTAAAGCATGACATTTAAAAAAGTAATAATACTAACAACATGTAAATCAATGAAAATGTTTATACCATTCTAAATAGAAACCCAAACCTTGGTCACCATAGGACCATAAATAAAAATATGGTCAATAGTTTCAAGGCTACAACAACATTGACATTTGGAAGCTAAGATAATACCTTTCTTTTGAAGCCTTACAGCAACATGAATAAAGCCTTCCAAAATCCTCCAAGCTAATAAAGAGGAGTTAAGAAGGATAGTAGACTCCCAAATTTTACGAAAAATAAAAACAAGCTAGTTTTTGTTTTTGAATAGTGCCATGCTTTACTAATTGTAAAATCACCACCATGAGAGAAGTTAAATAAAATTTGATCTTTGTTATCAGGAGAAATGGGAATATGCAAATTTGATTAACCAAACTTTGAGGAATAACATCAAGAAGTCGATAAGTGGACCAATTACCATCGACAATGAAACTCAAAACTTTCAATGAGGAGATAGAATGTGCGCTAAAGTAAGAATCAATAGGACCAACATCAAACCACTCATCCTTCCAAAATAAGAATCTCCATTACGAATTTCCCATTGAATAGTGGGTTCAACAACCCATTTAATGTTACAAAGTTTTCTCCACCTATGGGATTTCCCTTGCTTAAAAAAACAAAGATTAGGATGAACATTGTTGCAATATTTCAAATGTATGTAATTGGCCCACAAAGAATCATTCTTTCTAAACTTCCACCAAAGTTTTAAAGAAAAACTTTTAATTAAATCATGAATCAACTTACAACCAAAACCTCCCTCTAAATAAGAGCCCATACACGCACTACAAGTAGACCAATGAATTTTTCGGAAACGTCAGTAGAGCCCCACAAAAATTTGTTAAAAATTTTCTCTAATCTATTACAAATGCTAGTAGGAGGATTGATGGTTTGGATTAAGTAGACGAGCATAGAGGACAAATATTTTTAATAAGAAAAAGTCTAGCCCCTATAGAAAGTAACTTAAACTCCCAATAAGAAATTTTGGCTGATATAGAAGCAAAAATTTGATCAAACAGAAAAGAGCATTTATGACCTTTATTTAAAGAAGTTCAAAGATAGTAAAAGGAAAAACTTGTTTGTTAAACCAATATAGGTACAATATTATTACTCTGCACCAAAGGCATACCTTTACTGCCAATAAAAGAGCATTTACTATTATTAAATTGCATAGCACTTTCTTTCTCAAACTTGGAGAGGAGTTTCCACATATTTGTAGCACACCTTAAATAACCATTGCAAAAAATAATAATGTCATTGGCAAAGCAGAGATGAGTAATATTGATGCCACCAAAGTTCATAAGAGAATAATAAGTATTCATGGAAAAAAATTGAGACAAACCCCTAGAATGATAATCAACAACAATCATATAGAGAGCAGGAGATAGATGATCTCCTTATCTGACACCTTGAGCATCTTTAAAAAAAACCATGGGATTTACCATTGATGATGATAGAAAACCAACAATTTTCAACAATGCTTTTGATAAGATTAATAACTTTAACATCAAAACCAAAAATATGCATGATGCTAAATAAGAACGACCAAGTTAAGTTATCATAATCTTTTAAGATGTCTAGTTTTAGAATCAAATTATGCCCTTGAACTTTATGATTAATCTCATGGAGAAGTTCATGAGCAAGTAACACATAATTAGCTATGCTTCTACCTTTAACAAATCCAAAGTGATTAACTGATATGATTTTAGGGAGTAAAGGAGCTAATCTATTAGCCAAAAGTTTTGAAATAAGCTTATTGAAGGTAGAGCACAGGCTTATAGGCCTAAAGTCACTCCAACTACCAGATTAACCTTTTTAGGAATTAAGACAATAAAAGTAGAAGTAAAGCATTTGGGAAAAGGAAAACCATAAAAAAAAAAAAGCCCAAACAATCTTACATATATCCATCTTAATAATACTCCAACACTTCTGAAAAAAAAAAAAAAAGCAATAGTAAAATCGTCAGGACTAGCCACAGAGTCCTTATTCAAGAAAATTAAAACTTTATAAATCTCCACTTCATTAGTATGCTTAGATAAAGAGAGATTATCCACATTAGTAATTAAAGCAAGAATAATATTATGATAAAAGTATGTAATAACAGAGTCAATAATGTGAGCAGAGTCATCACACCACTCATCAGAATTGAGATTAATCTTATTAATGGAAACTTTGGCTCTCTTAGAATTCACCAAAGCGTGGAAGTATCTAGTATTTTTGTCACCTTCAGTAATATGCTTAGAAGCCGCTTTTGTCTCATCTATTCCTCTTCCATGATTTGGAGTCTAAGAAGATTAACCTTCTTCCATTATCATCATTTGATATAAGAGCTAAAAATCTAGATGTCGATTACATGTTGAATAAAGTTTGGCTGCTTCTTCCTTTTAATTTGTTGTAATATTTTTTATATTATTGTTTATATTTTCAAATTTCCCTCATGACTCTTTTCACTTTAATTTTTTTTTTTTTTTGTCATCAGTTTTATTAGGATTTAAGGGATTAGTGGTCATCTTGTGTTGGTTTTTTGGTGAGTGTCAACCCTCTTTAAAAAATTACATGGAAAGTGGGTTTATCTTTCTTGTGATATATTTCAAATTTTTCTTGGTTTTTCATGTATCTTCTAATTTTTTATTTCCTTTCTCTTGTACAAGAAGTTTAGGACTTGGTAAGTTATTTAGTGTAATTCTTGGTGAGTGACAATCCTTTTAAAAATATTTCTTGGGATGAAAACTTGATTTCTTTATGTTAAGTGTTGTCCTCCTAATTATCTTAGTTTACTATCAATTTCTCTACTTTCTTCCTTTTGCTTTTATAGTTATTTTATATTTCCTTCATTTATATTTTTCCTTAATAAGATAGTAAATGTGACTTCAACCTACAATAAGTATTTATTTCTAATAGTAGACTTCCTTGAAGTGCGATGAAATATGATGCAAAAAAAAAAAAAATGATAAAAATTGGGTATTTATATAAGATTTTTAGGTATCTTGTAAGTGTATTCATCATTATACAGCAATTTAATCGCATGATGCAAATATGAGATAAAAAATGATTCACATTATTCTTATCCTCAAATTATAAAAGAAAAATAGTGAGAATCAATTTATGAACAATATCCTATTTTAAAAATTATAATACATGTATCATTATTATGAAAGAATTTGATTACCTTTATAATTATTATTTAAATTTAAAAAGAATTCAACTATAATTTTAATATACAAATATGTAAAGAAATATTATTTCTTTTAAGGAAAAAAAATGCCTTGAGTAGCTTCAATTAAGGTGGAGCAATCAAGTCAAATTTTGATCATTATACATTAATCAATTATTAGAGTTTATTTTAATCTCAATGTGGGATGGCAAAAATTTAATCATGGAATTATGCTTGGGATGTCGCTAATAACTGTAAAGTTAGTGGACCATTCAACCAATTCTAACTAGACTAGATTCAAGGTAATCAGTTAAATTTATGCATTTGAACCTTTTTGTATGTATTTGCGAAGGTTTTGAGTGCATGTAAGAGTCTACATGTGATCTGAAATGGGTCCTCGTAGTTTGTTTGAATGCTTGAAAAAATCTTAGTTGTTTTTTGGCGGCTATAACATTGGGGTTGTTAGAGCTCTGAAGACAGTGCTCTTAGATATTTTGGAAAATAATTTAGCATAAGGGCACTGGTTGAAATTTCTTGCAGAAATTAAGCTGGAATATAAAATATACCGACAAAAAAAATCGACGGAATATACTCTGGTACCGTCACGGTGGAATTTACACCGATAATTCCACCATAAAGTTACCGGCGTAGAACTCATCAATTACGTCGACGCTTTTTCTGTCGCATACATGTTTGCCGGAAAGTCTAATGGTAATGGCATGTTTTCCTGTAGTGAATTATATGAAAGTCCAAAGGTGTAGATTTACTTCTAATTGATGGGAAAGTATTCAAGAAGATCTGGGAATGAAGTTAAATTTGCATAACATTCATCCCAAGATAGATGGGCAGTCATAGGAAGTTATTCAAGTTTTATAAGACCTGTTGAGGTTCTGTGTTTTAAATTTTTGTGGAAGTTAGGAAGATCATTTGCCTTAGATTGAATTTTCTTATAATAATAGCTTCCATGCTAATATCAATATGGCTCCATATGAAGCCCTATGTGGGAGAAGGTGCAAGACACTAATGGTTTGGGTAGAAGTAGGAGAAAGAAGGTTGATAGGTTTTGAACTAGTAGACAGTGCTATAGAGAAAATCAAACTAATCAGGAAAAGGTTGAAAGAAACTCAAAACAAATAGAAGAAATATTTTTATCTGAAGCACAAATCTATACAATTCCAGGTTGCCAATTTTGTATATATGAAGTAAGTTTGATGAAAGGAGAAAGTAGGAACATAAGTTGATTCGTAAGTATATAAGACCATTTGAAGTAATTGAACTGATCGAAAAATATGCTTACCTATTATTCCTACCATATCATATTTTGGATGTTCATGTTATCTATTATTTATCAATGTTAAAGAAGTGGGTATTATATATAAACAGGAGAATTCCCAAAAGTGAAGTGGAAGTGCAACCTAACCTAACCTAAGGAAGAACCTAAATATATTATGGCTTATGAAGTGAAGTAGTTATGGACAAATAGATTTTGATGTTCAAGGTCCAGTGGAAGCATAGGCTAGAATGAGAAGCAACATGGGAGAAAGAACTTAAAATGAAGCAACTATATGCATAATTGTTCAGACTATACTGTCTTGGAAATGTGGATGATAATATTTTTATAGGGATGGGAGGATTATATATATGATGTCTAGAAATTTAGATAATTGATGTTTTTAAAGTAAATGATTAATTCATTTCAATTTGATTTGTAATTATGAGTTCTAGAGTGTCCAATGAATTCATAAGTAAGTTAGGAAGTGGACTGGAGCAGTAAATTTTAATTCACCAAAAAAATATTTTAACAGCATAGTGGCGCTGGGCTGCATTGCATCATTCAATTCTTTATTAGGGAGAGGATTTTAAGGGGGTGTTGGGTAGCACTGCCAAGGTGCCAAGCTCTCTATTTGTGAGATTCTAGGAGAATTTGAAAAATTCTCTTCAAGCACATCGACACTGGGAAGGAGGGTGCCGTAGTATGGAATAAAATGATGGTTTTTATATAATTAAATATTTAAATCCATTTGTGTAAAAATCCCTCACCCCATCCCTTGCTAGAGAAGATAGGAGGAGAAGGGATAAGAGAAGAGGAGAGAAAAAAGGGAAAGAGATTTCGAAGGCTAAAGCCCGGGTTTCATCCATTAAGCATATTAAGGATATTTTAGAGCATGATTATAGACTTCTAAACTCCTATCACTGATTTCAATTCCAAAGATCTTATAAAAAAATATTTTTTCCCATATTTTATGATATTTTCACATTATAACTTTTTATATGTAGTTCAGTAGTTGTATGCTTTATCTTGAATATTTGACTACATAAAATTAGATGATTACCATATATTTTTTCCTATGCAATTTTTTTAGTATATAAGTTAATTGAGATTTTTATGGCAATTATAATATAAAAGTTTTAAAATATTCTTGTGAATATCCCTCTGAAGTTGGAATTTAATTGAACAGGAAAAAGTTCAATAAATATAATGTGATACAAGTAATATGGCTTTTTCTGGTAATTATGAAAATTCATATATCATTAAAATTATAAATTAAATATTCTAGCATTCATATTTTCATTACTCATAGCATGAAATTAGAGATGTTTTGATATATGAAAAATTATCCTTTTTTATATATTAAAAAATATGTTATATTCTGGCCCCATCTACCTTGTGTAGATATGGGAGGGATTTTAGCCCCACTTGTTGAAAGTGGTTGTGGGAAGTTATGTGATATTATTTTGTTCTGATTATGTTCCCATTTACTATATGCAGGTATTGAACGTTAATCAGTGACATAAGTGGACGTAGAGTTATAAGCAGACATTAGGACATGTGCATTATAATCATGCATTGCATATGTTGATAATTTAATGGATCAAGCATAAGTATTATTTTGAGCAAAATGTCATTAATTTCTAAATTTTTATTTGAACCTCGATGACATATGAAAGTTAAGTGAAAGTGAACCTTTGATGGAAAGTGTTATGTGATGTTTTAAGAAAGTGGATTTAAAGGTATAAATAAGAACTCAGTCAATTATATACTGAAACCCCCAAAATCATATTCTTTTATTATTTATTCATTATTTACAAGTCATTATGTTTTTAATTAAACTATTGTTTATTATTCTTATGGACATTGATATTTGTGATGGGCTAAAAAGGAAGTCTATTGAGCTAGTTGTACTCATTCTATAAATTTCTTTGACATTTCAGAAAAATAAAAAATCCCCGTAGAGTAGAAAGGTGTTGAGGAAAGTTCCTTAGAATCTAAGTAATTGAGATATTATTTTGTGCTCCTGATTTTAATTCTTTTGATATATAGATTGGAAGTAAGATGGATTTTTATGCATATGTTTTTTTATCAAATGAATTATGTTGAGTTATTTTATTATTTTGGTTTTTAGTAGCTTTGGTTATTTTTATTGATGGATGAGTTATGATTAGAAAGTTTAGGGTTTCAATCCTTCAATTAGGTCCTAGGACATCGCAGAGGAGACACATAAGACTTTGACTTAGCATATGTTGAATTCAAGAAGGGGAGGATTAATTAACCATCAGCATGTGCATCTTGATTAACACTTATCTTGTGTTATCTTGATCATCACATTATTAATTTTCTTATGGTGATGTTTGACCATACAAATACGGTTAGAAACCTAACCCCTTTTGTGTTCACATGCTTATGTTGATATTCTTCATATAATCAAGTCCTATACATTTGATCTTCATCACCATGCCTTTTATGATATTTGATCTTTGTGTTGAATCATCTCTACCATAACTAAGACAATTTTGCTCCATAGAGTCAAAAAATTTATATTATTCACATGAATTAGCTTGTTTGAATGAACACAAACAAAATAAGGTGTTGAAAGATATTTGACTTGAAATAAATGAATGTGAACTACATTGAGAAAAGCTCCTCATTTGAAGCTTGATGTTTGATGCCTTGATGCAAAGATCTTCCATAAATTTCTCTTATGCTAAATATGGGTTTAATAGAGGTGGTCTCCTAATAATTTTTTGTGCATTTTGTTAGATTGATGATTATGTAGAATTCTAAGGTGTTCAATGAGACTAGACGGTATGTTATTGGCTATCCTAAGCCTGGGACCAAGGATTGGTTGAGGGCTATAATGGGAGAAGATGTAATGAAAGAGATGAGTCGATATTTATGTAAAGATATAATGAAAGAGATGAGTCGATATTTATGTTTATATTATAATCTCGTCAAAGAGTTATATGATAATTATAAGGTTTTAAGACATCATGAAAGGGCTATAAGGGTGCAGAAGTTTATATTAAGTTACTACCACAGTGATATATTATGAGTGATTTTAGAGGAAAACTTTTTTGGGGTGAAAGTTAAAAAAATCTCTATTCCATATGAAATTGATGACTAAGGTTTCGTTTGTAATATCTTTTTCACTGTGTTTAAAAAATTCTAGTTCAAAAAATTTTTGTACTAAAAATTTAAAAAAAAAAAATTGCTTTAGAGAATGATAAAAAAACTATTTTAAATGAAACTTAAAATTTCATTTGACATAATTTTCTGAATAAACTTTTCAGATCTCAAACCTAATTTATATTTAATCATTATTATCTTCTTGAGTTGATTTCATTTTTTTCTTCCTAAAATCTACTTTCTAAAAAAAACACTTTATAATTACTCTACACCTCTCTCATCAAACCTTACAATGTCCTACTTGAAAACGCAAGAAAACCGCTTTATGGCTGAAGTGACTTTTTTCCCACTTTCTCCTATATAAACTTTAAAAAAAAGGTTGTTGATTTGCCCAGATTCCAGAAACAGTGAAGAGTTACTTGGAGGAAGGCAGGCCAGGAGACGCACAGAACCCGAGCGGCCATGAGCACCATGAAGTTTTGCCGCGAGTGGTAAGAAATCTCTTGTTTCTTAATCGAAATATGAAAGAATAAGACTACTTGTTTACCTCTTGTTTTTATTTTTTATTTTTATTTTTATTTTTTTATATATACCTACCATCTCTTTTTCGTCTCAGTAATAACATTCTCTACCCTAAAGAAAGCAAGGAGCAGAAAATCCTCCTCTATGCCTGCCGTAACTGCGACCACCAGGTTCTCTTTTTTTCTCTTGCTTGATCCTCCCTTTTATCATATTTTCTGTTGTGGGTTTGGTTTTTCTTTTGTTCTAATTGTTATAAATGTTCAAACTTGTGGCTTTAAACGGATTTTAATCAGTACTTCTGTAAACCATCCATCAATCTATTGTTATTATGTGCTGAAGTTTGAAATCATTTGAGAGGGCAAAGGAACTCTGTCGGCTATTTGGCGGGATTGACCATTTTGAACTTAAAATGGTGTTTCTCTTTTGTTGTTTTACCATTGTATGACCTACATTTGAAATAATTTTAGGAATCACCTTCTGTTACTTGATCCTTTTCGTAGATATTCTTATGCGTGCTTATTATTAACTTGTTCTTATACATAGAAATATAAAACTGTAGCAACAAATCTCCAATTTGCCCTTTTGATGAGATAGGACATTTAAAAAATTCAAGATGAAACCTTATGGTTTCCCGCTTGTATGAACTATTATATCAATTTACTTTTTTTTTTTTGGTAAACATGATAAATTTAAACTTGGCATGATGTGTTGGTTTCTTGCAATTCAGGCATTAAAGGTCGCTCAGGCTTAAGTATTTAGGTTCCAACCTTGTGATGGGAAATACTTGTAGATCTCAAGTATTTGAAAAGAAGAATCAAAACAAGATACAATTTATCCTCAATTCGAGAGGAGGATCGATCTCTACCAATCTCTAGACGATGAATCTAAAGCCCAAGACACCAAAAGAAAACCAAAGAGAACTCAATAATCAAAACATAACCCTAACCCTAATTACCTCATCCTATTTAAAGCATATAATTAATTAATCAAGCCAAAAAACTACGGAGCCCTTGCCACGCCCTCCTTTCCCTCCAAAGAGTTTGAATTTGAAGTTTTGGTGGACCCCACTCCTCTCCCTCTCTCTTTGCCGCCGTCCCTCCTATAGTAAACCTAAACCGGTCCCCTAGGGACCGGTTGTAATTGGACCGGTCCACTAGGGACCGGTCTAACACCTTGTTTTATATCCAAGCACCTAGGCATTGATATACATGGGTATGATGTGCATTAGTTCCAACCAAAACATTGTTGTTGGTTCCAAAAATCCTGGCATTGATGCCTGCCTGCCTGGTAATTGCAAAAGCATGAATTTAAATGCCGAAGTTGTTGGAACTCTAGGCATCTTAGTTTTGATTGCAATTTGCTAGGGTATACATACTCCCACCCATTAATGCTAATGTATGGGTTTTATGAGCATCATTGTAACTCAAGAAATGATGGGCCTAGTTACCAAAAACTTAGGCATTGATGCTTGTGTTTTGTGAACCAAGGTATTGTTGTGGTTGGTTTTCTAAAAAGTTCATGTATTTTTTGGGTATTGCAAATGCAAGCTGATGCAGGACTACTTAGATGACATGCTTATGGCTTCATTTTAAGCATTGCACAATTCTTTGATTAGAATAATTTTGGATTAAAATTATTAGCAATTTTCAACGTCAATTAAAACAGTCTAAGAGGCGCTTTGCGTAGGCTAAATCACATGCTCCAAGCTTTGAAATTTTCAAGATAAGTAAGACAAGTAAAACAATGCAAAGTAGTAGTTTACAATGTAATCCCTATTCTAACAACGAGAGTTAGGATGCATAGAAAGCACACTCAATAACCTACGATTTACTAGGCTTAGCGGGAGCACATGGATGAGTCTTTGCGATTACAATCAAGCCAACGAGAATTTAGATTTCAAAGAAATAAGGTACAAGTGAGAAGAGAAACCTTTGCCAAAAAGATGTGGAGGTCCGTCACTCGATGCCTTCAACGTCCTCGTCCATGGCTACCTTCGATGCAAATAAGATACGTCTCTTGAATAGTCACAAAGTGAAATAAGTTTCTCTTGATAATGGGTTGGGGATCTACTTCCAAGTGTTGATCCCAAAACCTGAAATTGTGTTCAGGTTTGGCTCCAAAATTCTGAGAAAATTCTCAGATTTTTGATGTATGAGAAGGTGTTTGGAAGAAGGGAACTCAAGACATTCAATGACTGGGCCTAAGGAGAGGAAGTGGCGGTTGGAGAGAGGGGGAGAGAGAGGCGGCAAGTTGGGCGGAAAGCTGACGGGATTGAGGGATTGGGAGGAATTTTATTTCCTAATGCCAAGTTCTGACCTAGGAAATATTTTAAGATCTGGGCTGTAGGAAAGTGACGGTCAAAGGATGAGAGGGAAATTGAATTTATTTCCAATAGTGGAAGTTGGGTGAATAAGAAATAAATCCTAATTATCCTTATGGGGGCCAGTGGCAAAGATGGTGATAGGGGCAATCAATGAGACGATTTATGATCTCCTAATTTGGCTTTAGGCTTTAGGAAAGTATTTAATCAAATCCAATTTGAATTAGAATTTGAAAATATATATGAATTAAAACCTTCCTAAAATAGAATGAGCATATTAGGAAATATTTTGAATTTCAAATATTTTAAATTTGAATTCAAATATATTTCCGAAATATATTAAACCAAAATAGGAAACGAATAAAAAAGAGGTGGTCGGCGGGTTGTGAAGAGGTGGTAGGCGGATTATGAAGGGGTGGCCGGCGGATCTGTGAGGGGAGGAGGGCTCGGGTAGGAGAAACCGTGGGGTTGGAAGGAGGAAAGAACTCGGATGATGTGGCCGGTGGCTTGGGTGGAAAATGGGGATGCTTGGCCGTGGGGTGTTGGGAAGTGGATGAGGGATCGGGTGGGGGCTTTGACCGTGAAGGGGGAGGAGGATGGGTGGAGGGTTTTGGAAGCTCGACAATGAGACGATGATAAGATAAAGAAGATAAAACCACGAACCCAGCCGTCTCCAAGGTTTGTGGGTGATACGTCAATCTCCCTCTCCAAGTGATCTCTCCAAAACTCTCCAAGAACTCTCAAAGGCTCTCAAACACAAGTGCAGAAAAAAATTTCATCATCATTCATTCATTCATTACCCAAAACAAAGGAAAAGAGGATATAAATAGTCGGGTACAAAGACTCAAGAAAATAAAAGACCATCTTGCCCTTTGGGCTTACATGCGACAACTCCCATGAGAGGGGTACAACGGGAAATAAAACGACACCTAAGCAAATAAGAAAATGCATAAATAAAATCAAATACAATCATGACTCAGAAATACAAGGACTCGATCGTGGCCGTAGATCGGCGGCCACGTCTCTGATAAACCTTCCACGCTGATCTGATGTCCCCATCACAAGCATTAGTGTTTTAGACATGGTTTAAAATTGCGCAATATGAGGCTCGCCTTTGCGCAATTCCAGTAAAAAATGCCTCGATGCTTACGCCTCGAGTTTTTTTTATGAGGCTTGCGCCTCAACTTGGTTGAGGCTCACCTCGCCTCACTGGCATGAGGCTTACGCCTCACGCTATATATATATTAAAACTTACATAAATCTTGAAGTAAATGTCCGACATTGGACTCTATAGGAGAGGAGGAAGGGGATAGAGCAGTTCATCATAATAATGATGCAAATGAAGAGCCCCTTAGTGATGACAGTGCTGATGATTTATGAGTTCTTATGTGATATGTCATTGCTATTTATTTTTGGAAATCAGAATTATATGTTAATGAAAAGAATACTGGGATTTTGGAAAGATAGAATTTTGAGTTGAACTATATTTCTGGTTTTATTATTGAGATATTTTGATTTCATTTCATATCTTATGCTTTTTGATGTTTTATATTATTCACTCATTAGTATATAACAAATTTATCATTTTATGTTTATGCAATCTTTTGATTTTGAGGCTTACGCCTCAAAACGCCTTGAGGCTTACGCCTCGCCTCACGAATGAAAAATGCCTCAATACCCGAATACGCAATTTTAAACATTGGTTTTAGACTTCAAATTGCATAATAGTTTAATGCTAGTGTTGAGATGTCACATTGACAACCTTGACTGCATGTGCATGCCTATCAGCATTGCTGGAAAGCACTTGTGATGTCATGCAAAAGAGATATATCAAATGAATAAGATGGACAACTTGTCACCATGTGTTCATAGCGATATCCCGATCTCAATTGGACTCAAAGGATCACCAATAGAAAGAGAGAATTAATGTCCTCTCATATCATCGTATGAATGAAAAAGGTCTATACCTTCTTTATGCATAAGCAAGTGGCATTTTGTATTTCTTTGTTCCATTGATTGGACCTATATTTGGATTCTTTATTATGTTTCATTGCCTATGCTGCATCGATATTTTTTCTCAAGAGGTATTTAGTGTCCGACATGTATTGGACATGCCTCCATCATGTATCAAATGACATGTCTGATTAAAAAATATTGAAAATAAATTAGACATGCATGTCTGATTAAGAAATGAAAGTGATTTTTTACTTGAAATAAAATGAATGCAATTTAAAGTTAAACAATGGTGGTGAATGGCTGTGACGACAAGCGAAGGTGCCAGCCACCAGGAGCTGCGGTGGGTGGCAACTGTCGACGACAACCGTGGCGGCAACGTAGATGTCAATGGTGACAAAGGCGGGCTGGAGGTCGGAGGCGGTGATAGGCCATGGCAGTGGCTAGTGGTTGGGTCGGAAGTTGGTGGTGGCATTGATGGAAACAACGATGATGGTGTCGGCAGCAGCCGATGGTCAGCAGTAGGCATCCAGTGATGAAAATGTAGTTAGCTTACATCATAAAAGGAATTCGACCAAAAATGGTCAAGTTCATAATACATAAAAAATGAATTAGAGGTTGAAAAAAGAATTAACTGATAGTTTACATCATATTTCTTTTTCATCAAATCAAACACCCAAAATTTGAAATCTCATATATTTGGAATATTTTGCATTCCTTTTTCAGTAAACCAAATAGCCTCTTAACAAAATTTGGAAAAAATATTATGAATTAACATAAACATGTATGATTTTTAAAAAATAATATCTAGGTTAAACAGTGAATGCAGGAAGCTTGACAATTTTCATACTTTATTAAATAATTAAAAATAGGTTTCAAAGGCTGAAAAAATAGAAGCGCATCCAACAGATGATTAAAAGAAACCAACACATGCATTAAATAAGGAAAATTGTGTTGACTAATCCTGAAATATTTATAATTTTTATGTATTTTGTTATTTTTAATACTTGAGATATCAATATTTTAATTATTAAAAATAGCAAAATTAATCAATAAATTAGAAATTTTCTTGTTATGATTAACATGATGTATATGATTTCACATAAGTAAGGCCATATGATGTATGCTTGCATAAGATTAATTAAACCGCTAATTTTAATTAAGAAAATGCCTTGGAAAATTAATATCATGCTAAGTAAGCATCAAACTAAATTGAATGCACCAATATGTTTAGATATGCATACTAAGCATTGCGAAGAAGTTCGAGAATTTTGAAGACATCCTCTGTATATAATCTATTAAATAAGAGTATTTGATTTCTTTTTTTCAAAAATAAAATCTAAATTATTTTTTGAAGAAAATATTTTTTCCATAAAGCTTATATCAAGATTGGCTTTTTCATAATATTTCATTAATTTTGGATTAGTGGATTGCTTTGAGCAAATATTCTAATGAAAATCTTAGTTTAATAATTAGAATTGATCTGAGTTGTTGGATGCTATACAAATGGGTGATTGTGTTTGCTTCTTCTACCTCCCGCCCGCCCAAAACTAAAACATGAAAAGAGTTATGTCACCTTTGATGCTATTGATCTCCTTGCTTATAACTCTTTCATTTCTCCTTGAATTTGAGAAATTCAAAATGCGAAAATGTTGAAGAGCTTGAGCTCTATTCAATGATAGGAAAATTATAGCAGACCATGGACTACTCCCATAAAGACCAACTTATGTTTTGAGATTCTATTTTATTCGAGTAGAGTTAATCCAAACACCGCAACTCTAAGGGAACAACCATTAGCACAAATTTACTACGGATACTTTAAGTCTCTCCTTGAATTAACAATCGAAATAGTTCTTGAACTTCCCAGTGCCTCTACTGAATCAAAGGTATTAGGAAGAAAAAGAGTGCTCTAGGGAATTTCTAGTGTTTTGAAGCTCATCGCAATGATTGGGAAGGCAATTCAACACTACCTTGCTTAAACCCTCATTAATTCAACCTTAGATGACTTAGTTAGGCTGCTACAAACCATGGTTGACTGCTAGACAGCCTAGGTGGGGTGATCTTCCTAATCACTGTGGAGTATGTGGCAATAGGTCCTTTGGCTTGGAGTTGGGGAATTGGTATCATCGTGTTTCCTACTATGGTTTGGATTAAGTTATGTTTAAGCGATTGGTTAGGTTTGGCTGTTGGGTTGGTTAGGTTTAAGCCCTAAGGACCCAATAGAAGGGTTGGATCTACCTAATGTGAGCTAGGTTAACATATACATCCAATTGGATCAAGGGTGGCCCAATTGAGTTAGCTTGGGTTCTAGCTTGAGTCAAGCCATTCCAAGGGCTAATTAGAATCAATTTGTTCATATTTAATCAATTGGGATCAGTAAAAGGAGTTGGGTCAAACAATTTTGATTAATTTGAAGAATTGAACTGAATTGGGTCAAGCGGGTTTAATGCTTTTCCAATTATACTAAGTTGGGTCAATTTGGCCCAGTTGGCTCAACCAATGGTCAGTTGAGTTCAACTAGTATATGGAAAACTTACTTTATTCAAATGAAACGTATGAGTTGTTTAATCAATTTGATCAACTGATCCAAAATGATCAATAAGGTCCAAGGGGTTTTTAGACCAAGGTTGTCTTTTGGTCAAACCTAGGACTAAAGATAATATCATGTGGTCCAATAGTCAACTAATATCAACTCAAACATTATCGAACCATTGGATGAAGTGATTGAATGCTTAAGCCACTAAGTGGCTCAATTAACCCAAAGCTGATTCTGATCAAACCTAGATTGATTGGTAGATTTGAAATAAATAATTGAAAATGTCAGAGAAATTCTTAGTGGCTAATAAACTTGATTGGATCCTATTGTCTATCCAGGGTTGATCTTAGTTAGCTCAGTCTAAAGGCTAGCTTAGCATTCTAGCTAAGATAGCTAGGGACTCAACCTAGTAATGGCTCCTAGAATAGGATTGAACTTTTCAGAAGGAATTGGTGATTGCTGACTATGATCTGGTTAATCATACCAAGGATTTAAATTAGGAGCTATTTAGATCATTTTAGCCTGAGTTAGATGAATAAGCTTGGGGAAGTGGATTCAATCAAGTGCAAATGATCAAGACTAGGAATGGTTGACTTATTCAGGTCAATAAGGGGCAACTTGCACTAAGAAAACCCAAGTATCAAATGATATTTTGTGTTTTCAAAAATTGATGAAAACAAAAGCAAGCCATCAATCTTTACCAAACTTTTTTTTTTTTCAGTTTTATTTGAACTCTTCTCTTAAACTATGTTCTTTTATGTTTGGTATCCTTTTTCTATGGCAACGTAATTTTTTAGGGAAATTATTTTGTTAAAGGATAGGCTACATTAACTTAAATTGAGAGCAGAAAATTGCATTCCTTTCAAATCCAATATAATTGAATAATATAGCACTTTTCTAAATTATACTATGCAAAAATCATATTACCATCTTATTAATATTCTCATAGTTGATGTTTTGATTTATGCTTTTCTATCTTTTAGGAGGAAACGGATAATAACTGTGTGTATAGAAATGAGATTCATCACTCAATTGGTGAGCGCACACAAGTCCTACAAGATGTAGCAGCTGATCCGACTCTACCTCGTACTAAGTCTGTTCATTGTGCGGTGTGCAATCACCCTGAAGCTGTTTTTTTTCAGGTCATTATTGTTTGCTTTATTTTTTTTATTTTCAACTAATATTTTTCATTGCTTTCATCACTTTTGTGTTTCATTTTGATTTGGTTAGTATATAGTGATGTTTGACGCTATATATTTATTAGGTTGATTATCCTAAATCATGTGTCATATGCTCATGTAATTTTGGTGTGACAATCCTATAGGTCATGAAAACAGATAGAAGATATGTTGTAGTTTTAAACTAGCTATGAGAATGTATTTATGGATGGTTCCTTGACCAAAGAAAATATTTAAGTTAAAGAAATGTTTTAGTAACTTGTGACTACATGGTCTAACCGTTTTGAGGTAAACCTAACAAGTTCCCTTCGTTAACATACATTTGTGATATATATTTATTTGATTGTTCCTCATAATATTATATTTGCTTCTACAAGATAATTAGAGGGATTCTCCTAGTGAATAATATAATAAGTATTTCCTCTCCAGCATAGTATCCAAGATAAGTTAGCAACCCTAGCCTTCGCACCCCCTATGTCCCCTCCCTCTGCACGATTGTTTTGTACCCACTCGTTCACTACTTGCTCTAGCTCTCTACTCCTGCAACCCTCATTCTTTCTCCCATCTCCCATAGAACTCGCTCTTGCTCCCATGACACCCATCTAACGACGCAAGTGTCACTCATGCTTGTTTTCAGATCCCTAACCACACAATAATGCAAACACTGCTTGTGCTTCATCTTCTATTCCCCACCAAAGCGTTGCACGCACCATAAATGTCACTCCCTCTTTCAACCTACATGAAATACTTGCTTTCCTTTCCCATACCTTAGCTCTATGATTGCTTAATTCCACCACTTCCCTTTACCCTCGATGGTATTCTCCTAAGACCTCTACTACTCTTCTAGAGATGAGCCCCATCCATTATTGACTCTTCTATCAAATTGAATAGAACCAATTATCCCTTATCATTTCATGCTTTTCACTTCCTTGTGGGAAGGATCACATGAAAAACTCAGCCATATCAACTCTCTACCTACAAAACAGACATACACCAACAAATGCCCCAAATGACAATCATTATACTATGTTGTTCTCTCATGGATGCTCAATAGTTTTGATCAAATATAATGTCACCATCATGTTCTATGAACTTCCAAAAGAATTGTCATTTTTTGCTCCACCTATGTTTAAGATTGCAGCATCTCGTATGCATATACTTTCTACTTTAAACTATTGACCTACGCAACGAGATGACAAATCTATTCAACTTTTTCAATATTATCTCTTGTTCGTCTATCTCATTACTTGACATAAATATGATGAGGGGTTTTTAATTGCCAAGTTCCTTTCTTGGCCTTTACCCATCATTATAATTTGTTAAAGCTCAACTACCGGCAATGCTCAATCGCCCCAAACATCTTCATTGCTCTCTTAGGAGTTCAAACTGTTAAATTATTTGCTTCTTCTAATCATGATCATACCACTCTTGTTGTTTGGATAAGGGGTAGTTGTTATTATCCAGGATGAAGTTGCTGTAGTGGTAATCATGCTTGTGATTGCAATTATTTTCCATTATCTTTGCATTATCAACAGATAAATCACTCATTTGGCCAATGTTGGGAGAAGTTTGGCTGTTTTGTTGTTGCCCAGCATGTCTTTGGCCTAGTTACTACTAATCCTAATACTTATTCTTTAGGCTCTATGATCATTTCCCAAGAGGATTATGATCAGCTTCTACATAACTTTTTGATACCCACTCTAGTCTTTCATATTATTTATTCTGGGTAGACTGCAGTTGCTCATATTGATATATCTTGGATTTTAACATTTTGTACTTCTTTCCATATAACAAATAACCATGAATTATTTTCCTCTTTTAGCATAACATCTTTCATATGTTATTGTTGTTGATGACTCTCCTTCTAGTCTTTGGAAAAGGATATGTTCACGCTTCCTCTTCCTTGACATTGGATAATCTTTATATTTCCCCACAAATTCTCGTCAACCTTTTATCCTTCTTAGTATCTTTAATGATCTCAATTTAAGAAGATAGTTGGTGGAGGTTTTGGAGTTGGCAATATTTATTATCTCAATGGTGCTACTTGGATTGCCTTATCATTAACTTCGTCATATCAATGACACTATCATTTGGGTCATCCACCTAGCCATCTTCGATGCTTCACTCATTTATGATTTTTATTTCCAAAATTTGAATATGGCGCCTATAAATTTGAGAAATATCATATTTTCTTCCTATTATCTTCCTTTACTCGCAGTAGTGCACCTTTTGACTTATCTCATTCAGATATTTCGGGATCAAGTTTGGTGCCTAACCATTTAGGTTTATATTATTTCATCTTTTTCCTTGATTATTACATTTTTTGGTTACTCAGATTTACTTTTTGAAATGTCACTTAAAAGTTTTATATGTATGCATACAAAATACTCTTGAGTATCTGATTACCATTAACCCCTTAGATCTACATCTTCCTATTGCTTTTCATAATGGCAAACTTTAAAGCAGTTACTTTCCACGACACTCTTCTATGTCCTTTAATTATCTATCACCTTCCTTTCATTGGTTATCCTTGTCCATTTTCTACTACGTCTGTTCCAAAGCCATTTTGGGAGGCTCTACTCGACCATAATTGGAATCATATGATATATATTAATCAAGCCACAATCCATATTAGTCGTAATTGTCTTCCATGAAAGTCAAACATATCGAAGTTGATTGTCATTGAATCAGCGATAATGTACTATCATTGTAACAATTTGGATTTAGATGACATATATATTCTTGCTTGAGAGGGGTTTTAGCATATATAAATATTCTTGAGATGCATTTTCTTTTATTAATCATGGAATTAACATATTGAATAATTCAACAAATATTTTTTCCAGCAATATTTATATACTAAAGAATAGATAAGATGTATACTGCAAAGTCCTTATTCGATTGAAATGATTTACGTTAGACAGTATAGTACAAAAATTTCTTTAAATGGGAAAAAAACAGTGATCGAAAGATGTTCCAAACGAAGCCTTACTTAAGTTCATCACATTAGTGTTAAAACTTAAGCTTTCAGAAATTTTGTTCTAACACTTAATTGCGACAAGTATTCTTGCTTGAGAACTTAGCCTTGTAGTCATGATCATTTAGTTCCATATTCTTCTAGCTCAAGCATGAAGAAATATTCATTTCATGCGTCCTTAACACTTAGAATCCAATCCTACTTCTTATTGTTGATTTCACCATCATACGTGCTCATATGAAGCTAAGCTGATCTGGTATTTTACACTAATGATTTTGCAGGCTACAGCGAGGGGAGAAGAAGGAATGACATTGTTCTTTGTTTGTTGCAACCCAACCTGTGGCCATAGGTGGAGAGATTGATGTAGTGGAGGCTTCCAGCGGTGCTCCTGACCCACTAGTAGAGCTTAACGTAGTCTTTTATGCTAAAATTTATTGTTTGTTGCTGAAATTAATGTCAAATTGCTAAATTGATAACATTTCATGGAGAACATAAAAAAGCATTGGACTTCATATTTTTATTCTAAGAAATCTGTTCTATGCTGCTAGCATAAACTAATTTGAAGATCCATAACGGCCTAAATTTCCCCAAAAACATGAAGTTGCTTGGATGCAATTATTCATCATGCAGACGTCAAATCTGTAATTCAGTGGACAATTTGAAATACTAATCACGATGCCATCAAACAATGGAGAAATTATTTTGTGCGGAATCTGAATGAGAAGAATCATCTGAGCTGTGAGTGTATATATTATGCGTACATTTATTTGATATATATTGTGTACAAATATGTAATAAGTGTGTAAACTTATATATTCTGGACGATTCTTCCCGTCCAGATTCTCCACACATAATAATTTCTCCAAATAATGAGGAAGAACATCCAATACTAGATCAAAAAAACTGATGTTGTGAAGTAAATTGGGAAACCTCTCTTAGCACAGATGGAATTGCAAGGCATAGCAAAGGTGGCAAAAGGCAAATCATGCTTGGGCCGAGCTTGTGCTTGGAAGTTGCTCAAAACTCTGGTAAAAACTCATGCAGTAATTTACATTTTTTTGCCCATCTGAAAGTAATCTATTTTTTAGTGCTGAAGTGAATTTTTAGTTCGAACAAATCAATGCTGTTAGTAATACATTTATTTATATTTATTTATTTATTTAAATAATTAAACAAGTTAAAATAACTTCCATTTAGTTATTTCTCATTGCACATATTTTTATTTGTTGTTTAATAATTAGCAAATTAAAAATTAGATAAAATATTCATTTAATGATGATTTAGTCGCTTTTTTATAACTTATTATCTCAATTTCTTTTATACTATATGCACTTCAAAATTTATATTACTAAAGTATAAATAAGCTAAAAATAAGAGGAAATAATTGGTTGAAAATTTTAAAATAAACTTATTTTTTAACTAACTTTTAATAATAAAAATATTGAACTATAATAGATTTCTAAGGCCAATTTGCCTATGTATAAATATTAGAGAAATATTAAGTGAACTATAATTAATTTTGAATATATATATAGTTCAATATTTTTATTATTAAAAGTTAGTTATATATATATACACTTATTTTTAATAGTACAAATTTTTATTTAAATTATTAACATCCTATAAATAATTAATGGGCTATAATCAAAACTTGAATATAACTAGAGATCATTAATACATTTAAAAAATAAAATTTTGCTCACTCAATTCAAATTCAACATTTAAAAAAAAAAAAGATATTGAATAATAGAATACTAAATTTTATTTGATTAAGTAACCACTTTTAAGAGTCCGTTCATAAATCTGCAATCAGATGAAAAGCACTGAAAAAGTATTAAGGTTTTGTTATAATGATTTTAATATAAAAATTAAAGTTTTTAACTAGTTACTTTATAAAAAAATTAAAATTTTTAATTGCTTTCTAAACGAAATTTTTACTTACTAAAACTCCGTTTTAAAAGCAAAATAACCATCCCAAATGAAGCTTAAATCTTTAATCACAAGTGAGGAGTATCATTATGCATGAGATACCAAAAAAGCAGCCAAAAATATAGACATACACTCATCATCTAACCTAAAACAAGACAGTTGACAGTTTTCAATCTCATTCCCTTTTAAGATTCATTTGAAACAATTTATTTAATGCTTTCGAAATCAATTCCATCATATAAAAATTTCTAGTTCAAAAAAAATTTATACTAAGAAAATTATCTAAAAAAATAAAAAAAATCATCCCAAATAAAGCCTCAGTAGGATAGATTAAGACTTCGTTTGGGACAACTTTTTTACTTCTTAAAACAGCTTTCTAGTCCAAAAATATTAATTTTTTAAAGAAACTGCTGCTTTAAGCAGTAAGAAAGTCATCCCAAATAAAAACTAAATAGGCAATCTAGAGTAGCAGTTTACTGCAACAAGCCCTTCCATTTGCTTTCCATCTACTGTGTAACTTATAGTAGAGCTCCTATTATTGCAATGAAATTCCAATCATCCCATACAATAAGCTTCTAAATAGCAAATATTTTGCATTCCTTAATAAGCACCACGCTCTGATCATGAATCAATCTATAGTTAAATGCTAAGAAATACGATAAAAGAGCCGACCTTTACAGTAAAAATAAATAAATATCTTGTAAAAGATCCAGCAAAAGC
Organism: Dendrobium huoshanense; assembly: GCA_016618105.1. Taxonomy (NCBI): domain Eukaryota; kingdom Viridiplantae; phylum Streptophyta; class Magnoliopsida; order Asparagales; family Orchidaceae; genus Dendrobium; species Dendrobium huoshanense. Next base: position 68,390,016 of record CM028358.1, on the reverse strand, counting down.
ATTTCAATTTCTTTCAAAATTTCTTGACGTGAGAAATGCTTTATTACAAAGCCGTATTTGCCTGCAATGAAGCAGAAGCAGCCGCGGCCTCTGCTATCAGTGAAATAGGTTGGCGAGCTTGTAAGCAAGCACCAATGTCGAAGGGAACCAATTGAGATCCATCAAACAGAAGATTTAGACCTGGCAGGACTATTTCTCTACTTTCAGCATCAAATGATTCCAGTTTACCTGAGGTCATCAATGGTGATTCATCAATTGGTCTCGTTGCAGCCTCGTCGACGTCGATGGCAGGTAGTGCATATGACCTGCAAATAATCATTGAACCTTACTTGTGGTGTATCATAAGAATTTTTATTATATAAATTGTTATAAGTTCCAATGTTATTTGTATATTTATATACTACAGATGAACCAAAATCTTATTTAGAGCATATGACTTGCATACTAAAGATGAACCAAGTGTCGCTTATCATCTAGTAACAAAAAAATAGATGCATTCAATATTGTAATATTCCAAAATATAAGGTAGAAGTCTGTATTTTGTTATGCCCATGTTTTGCACATTTCAGAATTTATAAATAATAAATCTATAAAATCTTATAAAATATACCAATCACTTGGGGGGGGGGGGGGTGATATACTAAGAATCATTATGACATAAATCTTTTAAAAATTATTAAAATCGAAGTTAGAGAAGCTTTAAAGAAAATGAAGAGTGGAAAAACTTTTGGACCTGATATTCCAATAGAGATGTGAAAATGCTTAGGAGATTAAGGATTTTTTTTAAAAATGATATTTCTAACGCTGGCCACATTAAAAGTCTTAGAATGATATTTTAAAGGTTCCTTATAAATGACTTTTCTAGTGGCAAAGGTTAAGTGTGTATACAAATTATACATTCATTATCTCCTAACATATCATATATGTGACAAGTTATGCAAGTTCATGTCCACGTCAAATATTGTAATTTCATTTCAAATATACAAGTTCTGCATGCACATATTATGTCATGGCGAAAGTTTTATGTTGGAGATGTTGAAGTGCACTATAAGCAATTTTATAAAAGCTCCCTCCATTATGTTATTTTATGCTTTGTTCTATTTCTATTTTTGGCCTTATCCACTATGCTGGTGTGGGAGGTTTACAAAGAGTCATAAGTAGAAGTGGAGTTATAAGAGAAATTTGGCTAAGTCTTCATCTACTGTGAGCTAGTGAGTTGACCTTGGAAAGCATGTTGAAGTGAAATTATAAGCAAGCATTGAGGTATGTGCATATCATAAATCATATGTTGTATATTTTGTTAAATGAAATAAGTTTAAGTATAAATGATATTCTATTAACAAACATACTCTGATACTTCTGTGAAAATACAGTTAATGTTAACAATGTTTAAGTATTATAAGTGACAAGTTTTAAAATGTTATTTCTGATGCATGTTCAAGTTTAAACCATACCTATATTGTTATTCAGAAAATAAAAAACAATAAGCAAAAGTAATCATTCAATTTATATTTTTTAAGTGTAAAGTTATTTTCGGTTATTCTATAAATATCATTTAAATCTTTTATTTGTATATTGCAAATAATGATATTGATTCCTGTAACAGAATTTTGGGATAGCCTGCTGAGCTCAGTCTGTGAGGTATCTACTATTTCATGAAAAAGAAAACTGGCCGAGTAGGGGTTGGTTCGATTAAAATCTGTCAAGAGCTAGTGTAGCTAAGGTTTTTTTGTTTATGAGTCCAATTTTATTTATGTTATTTTGATGCCTTATATGTATTCTAGACTTCTGTAAATAATTATTTTGAGAAGAACTGAAAAATTATGATTTTGTACAATATTTTGGAAGGGTACCTCAGAATATTTCCATCAAAACTAAGAACCTCAGTTTGGCATCTGTGCCTATTAGCTACTTTAAGCCTCTGGTGTTCACTTGCAGCTCCAGATGTTGGTGTTGAAGGATCCAGTAGGGGGCTCCAACGTCCACTGGCGTAGTTTATTAAATGACGAGGAGATTCCTTTATATAGTCTGCCTGGTAAAATATTTTTGCTATTGGTCCTTTTGCATGGTACTCCAAACAAATTTCACGCAACTTCATTCTTAGATCTTGCATTGCCTCGTGATGCTCACAGAGTGAGTTTGACTGAAGTAAAGATGATGAAACCATCCTATCACATATCCTGCTGCATAATTTCGGACTGAACAAGGGTATGCCAAATTCCATGCTCAATGGAACCCATTCAAACTTGTCCTTGTCAGGGATGAAAGAATCAGGTCTTTTTTCCTTTTGAAGCCTTAAAAGCCTAATATAACCTATTGTCCATAAACCAAATTTGCCAGAAAGTTCATCTAATAAAGAATTTAAGCTTTCTTTTTCTTCTAGGATTAATCCTATATCCTCAACATGGGCAACTGATCCATCAAAGTTTTTCAGGGGCAATGCAATATCAACACTGATGATTCTTCCAGACTCATCTAGGTCAAGTTTATTAAGAGGTTGTACCAGCACAGCGGAATACTTGACAATTGAATTCAAGCAATGCAAAAGAATATTACCATTAACCAAATTCCCTTCAAATTTTCCTCCAAGCCCGCCTATCGAAGATCCATCCCAAGACCATATTAATGCCTTCTCGCATCCTATGAGTGGTGCAGGCAGCATGCGTAGGCTCTGCCCTTTCATCAAAACAACTGATACAGGGCCTGAGCCCATTGTTGTGTATAATACTAACTTCATCCAGGGTGTCATTGATGAATAAGAGGGTGGACCAAAATGGATAGGACCACTAGCTCCAGGTAGAATTGAAGAGGAAGGAAGAGGAACCATTGAAACAATAATGTCATAGTCCCTGAGAAATAAACGTTCCAGTGTTTCTGGTGCAAGAGAAGCTAAGCTTTCACAGCGAAGGATATCTACTCGATATTTCCTTTTTATCATCAATTCAGATATTGAACCATCCGGGGAAACTCTGTTGTGGCTGTTTTGTAAATCATTGTCTTCCTTGCTCATATCAACTTCCAAAGAAGCAATAGAAAGTACTTCATAAGATTCATGTATACCGGATTCAACCTTGGAATTCTGATTATAACCAGGCCATATAGTTTCATCATCATGTTTTTTCTGCCCAGAACATTCATTCATCGGATCAACATCAGCTAGATTGGAAGAAATCCCAGAATTGGTGACCTGCACATCTACTTGATGGTTAACCTTTTCAATTATTTCATCAGCAGCAATCCCACCAGACTGTAAGCATTCTAGAAAGCAACGAAGGCTAAATGCATGATTGGCAAATTCCTGCAGTTCACCTTCAAATTTTTTCCCTTCTAAAGTAGACAGATCCTTGCAAAGATCTGCTATAACTTCATCGCCAAGCTTCCCTGCCTCATACAACGTCACGGCATGGGACTTCAATCCTGCAAGAGGTTTCCCACCAAGAAAAAAAAAAGAACAAATAGTTAAATTTAGTGTAGTAAAGCGTACTAACAACATCCTAAAAACTCATCATCATCATAATCCTTATCCTAACAATTCAATGTTTAGCGCTTAATGAGGTGCAAACTCCATTTTATGTTGTCAAGTCTCTTTGCACACATTTTAGCCTTGCTACCGTAGTCTACCATTTGCTTCCTAATACTTCCACATAAAATCTATTTATCCTTGTAACAGATGCATGTTCTACAGTCCATTTTGCATGTCAAAAGAATGAGTTAAGTTTATTTCTCACAATTTTCAAAATCCACTCTTATTGTCCTTCAAACATAATTGTTTCCATTGTTTAAAATTGCGTAATATGAAGCTGGCCTTGAGGCCCGCCCCAACGCAATTTTGATAAAAAACACCTCGAAGCTTATGCATCAAGCTTTTTTTATGAGGCAAGCACCTCAATTTGGCTAAGCCGCACCTCAATCAAATTTATTGATTTATAGATTTTTGGAAAATAAATTAGTAAATACTACTAAGAAATTTAATCTAAAATTTAATATTTTTAAAATAACTGAGAAAATATAAATAGATAATGATAAACAAAAGAAATAAATGGAGAGAGAGTGAGAAAGTAAACTCTATAATATAAATTCATAAAAGATTTTATTTAATTAATAAATTAATTTATTATAAATAATAAAATAAATTCAATTACCTATTTATAAAAATGAGAGCATATTTAATTATAATAATAAGTTGAGAGAGAGATATCATTAAATTATAAAAACTATAATGAATTTTATTTTAGAAAATAATAATAATTAAATTATGATGATAATTCTTTTTAAAAAAAATTAAATACAAAAGTTATTTAGATATATTCAAAAGCAAATTAGAAAGAGAATATATATATATATATTTTTTTTAAATTCTGTAACATATAAGATAGAAAATTCATTTAATGATAAGCAATGTACTTACAAGATAAAATTTAAATACCGAGTAACAGTTTGTGAGCTATTCTGATGAAAAAAATATTTTTATATCGGTGTTAAGTATATCGATATCATAGTAAGGAGTAAAAGCAAAACTTCAAAACATTTAATTTGAGGTGATTACTTCTGTTATTATTTTTACAGTAATGATATTGTTTTCTATAATCTAATTACATTGAACTAAATGATACTCGTTAGTTAATGATTATTGAGAAATCCTAGCATTATCTTTTTCATTGAATAGTTATCTTTAAGTTATTGATAATCAGCATGATTCAACATATGTACTATAGAAAGTTCTCGAATGATATATAAATGAAATGATTAGATATAACTGTTTGCATGTCCATGTTGATTGATGAAGCACACCCCTTATGGTACTCGCTAGAGACATGATATACTTGCGCACATAAATGAAAAAATGTTATGAAAAAAGAAATAAAAATTGAAGTACATTAGTACTATTTTTTGAAGGTGTCTCCTGAGATGTTTATATTATTTACAGAAATGATAAAGATATAACATATGCCATATATAGATATGTATAATATTGATGGTTATATTCAACATGAATTTTAAATAAATTTATTTAATGTTTTAAAATGAACATGCATATTATTCAAATGCTTTGTATTATATTTAAAAGCATGATGTGCTTGCTAAGTTAAGTTATAACTCGCACATATATTTACAAATGAACATAAGTATTATTCAGAGAACTTAAATGAGTAGAAGAGAAGAAAACGTATATCATAAGCGCAAAACTCTAAGAAAGATATTTATAGTATTTTACTCTAAAATGTATTGAGGTTTTAGTTGCTCTTTCAGTACATTGGAGATAATTTTAGCAAATAAAATTTTAAACCTTTTGACCATCTGTTTCAACCTTGTTCATTTGAGCCTCCAAGCCGGGTCGTGACATAACTGCCTTGACCTCCTGCCAGCCACCTCCGCCGCAACCACCATCATCGTAGTTGTCGCCGGGGATCACTTAGAAGTAGCACATCACCACCATCTCCTCTAAAAATTTTAGAGTATTACTCTCATATCTACGTTAATCACAAACATTTATGAAAGAAGGGGATGACTAAAATAAATAAAAGAAGTAAATTGAGAATATTGGACTTCACAGAATGAGACAGAGGAGAGACCAATTTTTCATGATGAAGACTCAAATAAAAACCCCCTTAGTGACGACAGTAAGATGATTTCTAAATTATTGTCAACTATTTTAGCTTTCTTCAAGAATTAAATGTGGATGAGTATGGTACTGGAAATTAAGGAATTTAGAATTGAACTTTGATATTAAATGATACTTTTATGTAATTCCTATAATTTACATTGTTTTGTTCTTTTAATATTTAGATTTAATTATATTTCACTTAATTTATCATTTGACACTTTACGTCTTGTGTAATTTTTTTTTTCATATGTAAGTTAATTTATTACTCCATAGTTCAATAGAAAGTTAATATATAATCATTTAATATATTATTTAGATATTATATAAAAAATCACTTGTAGCCTTTATTTTCACTTTAGGCATTTTTTTTTATTATGAGGCTTATGCCTCACCTCACGAACGAAAAACACCTCAATTCTCAATTATCCATTTTAAACTTTGATCATTTTTTAGCTCATCTTTCTTAGTTTACCACACATTTAAACAAACTCATTTCTCTCACACCTTAGCTTGACCATAAATGACTTTTTGTTTGCCAGCATATGAAGCCATGTAGCATAGTTTATCCAATTACAACTAAAAAAAAAATTGCCAAAGTTGACATGTTAATCCCAAATCATATTGTACTCAGTAATTTCTCCAATTTAATTGCAGCTTTAAATCTAAAATTTATGGTCTCATTATCTATATTTTTCAATATAGCCCAAGGTGTACATCTAAATATTTTGAATACTATTACTGGCTTAGTCGACTGAGTTCAAGAGAACTCAGACAACTCAAAACAATGAATAGAATAAACTCACCAAGTTTATAATAAACTACCAAAACTATTGTGAACTCCCCAATATCACGGCAAATTAGCCAACACACTCTAACGATCATCCAGACGGACTCGCCCAAGCTTAGGAGCTCATTCAAACAATGTGATGATCTCCTCTGATCAAATTGGTGACTTCCTTAAGCTAAGTCAACAACATTCTTCAGCCAAGTCGGTGACTTCCTCAAGTTACATTGCCTAAAGCAAATGTCGACAACTTCCTTCAATCAAATCAACAACTTGCACCAACAAGTCTATAGTTGTTCAAATGTAAGTAAATTGCCTGCCTTATGTAATTTACAACAAGCAACTATTAAAACTTGTTTTATATATATATATATATATATATATATATATATATATATATATATATATATATTTCTTATCTATAACTCAATATGTAGTCTCTCTTGTAGCGCCAAACCTATAAAAAAGAGCTTAAGGGTTGAACTTAAAATATGCAATTTTTGTACTCCAATGGGTGAAATTCTAAAAATTAGATGAAGAATTGAGAGTTAATAGCAACTAAATAACATGAAAAAGAAATAATATACATTTAAGTAAAATAAGTAGAACGGAGTAATGGATTTCTTACTCTAGTGCCAAAGCTCCTCACTCTAGATTATACATTTCTCTTTCTGATCTTTGCTTTTCCTCTCGCCGAACGTATTAGTAAGGTTCTACTTTATCCAAGGATAATTTTGGATCCAACATTCTCAAAAGTATGATGAAAGTGAATATATGCCAAGAACTAAAGAGACAACCTCAAACAATAAAAGAGCTTGTTAGAGAAACCTCAAGAAGCATGGAGAACCAGAATTTTGTTATAAGCTGACAACTTGTGTTGGAAGAAAGGATCGACAAAATAATCCAAGGAGTTCTGGAGCAAATTCCTAGAGTTATTCCTAGAGTTGAAATACAAGAGGGATATTTGGGTTTTATCATTCAAAGGCGGCATTCACATGCAAGAGCACTGCCTTCATCAATAAACTACAACGTTCTCATGAACCCAAATATAAGAGATAAAATAATAAAATAGAAATAGTCAACTAATTCTTCAGTCACGTCTGAGATAGTTTTAATCAATCAATCAAATCAAGTCAATCTAGCAGTATGAAGTAAAACTCTCAAACCATCAAGATAGCTTTCCAAGGTTGCAATGTTTTTCAAGATTTGTCGATTTTGTTGTTAATGGTGATGCTCTTCCACTCGTATTTTCCTTTCGGGATGAATTTCCCATGAGCACCTTTTCTTTGATGGATTTCTCATTCATCTACCTTCCTAGGAAATTCTACAATGCAGCTGAAGACATCTCAGTCTTCCTCCAGCAATATTCTAACTCTTCCAAGTGGAGTTATTTGTAGCCAAGGGGAATTGATGACATGCAAAAAATAAAGTTTAAACTTTATTTTATTATTTTATTTTAAATTAGGACATTGTGTTATAAATAAATTATTCTTTTGGACAATTATTAAGATAAATTTATATTTGAATTTGTATTAGGATTTACATTATTTTTTATCTTGTTATTTGTTATTTCTATAAAAAGGACGGTTTTGAATTGTAATGATGAATTAAAGTCTAAGAATTCTAGCAGCATCCACTTTGAGGATTTTCTCCCTCTAGAGTTTCGCAATCCAGCTTCATCACTTAGCTTGTCGTCCTACCTGTGAGGCATTCATTCGTCTATCTCCCCTATCCTTTTTACTCTCTTGTTGCGCTACAATCTTTGACACAGCAAAAAAAAAAAACGCGAAGACAGGTGATAAAAAAAAAAGACTAAAAGAGGAGCCGACAGCTAGGGTTTAAGGAAAAAATAAAATTTATTCAATAATCAATCTTTATGAAAAACTTAGGTCATGATCTCCTCATGTAGGAGTCGTGAACTTGTTTAAAAAAGTCAAAATAAAATGTGAAATTGCAAAAATGTCAAATTCTAATATTTTATAAATACAAATTACTAATAAAATAGGAAAAGATGACTAATAAATCTCAGGCTATTAATGCTGATCATAAATCCTGATCAGATTAACGTCATGATTCCGTAGTTTCACATTTCCCCTTTTGATAGGTGATTCAATTACACGTCTACTAGTAGAAAAAAATGTTTCACTATCATATGCACCATTCTTCACTTTTAAGTCAAATGCACGCAAGAATTGGCTGTAGTAAAAAACATAAGAAATAACAATTGATTAAGGATAAACGGAAAGTACTAACCTGGTGAAATAGAACCCATCATCAGATAGGAAGTTATATTAGCATCCACAACCAGTGCAACACGAGCAGTTTCAGAAAGAGGCCTATTCTGTTCTATCCCAGGGTTATGAACTCGTAAGGACTCTGAACTGATACTAGCAATAGAACCATCTTCATCGTCATTAAGAAGAGTACCAGAAGAGATAGCAACACTTGAACTTTTTAGAACGGACTCTGGATCTATAATCTTTATAGCCCAACCTAATCGACAAGCAAATGAAGCAGCAGCCTGCAGCTGAAAAAGGTCAGCTTGGAGAGTTGAAGCCAACTCTGCAACAGTTGCATTCTCACTTGAAACTACAAAAACAGCATATAGTAATCTGTAGAATGATTTACCCCTTTACAAACAAAATAATGTAGAAACGAAACATATCAAGTGCATTTGGATCGTAAGGAACTTACTCTTCAATAGGATCTTCATAAGACTGCTCCTTGTTAGAAACAAATCCTTCCAGCCTTGATACTGATGAAGCAAAAATTAATGATCAAGACCCATTCAAGCAAGGGAAAAAAAAAAGAATCAAGGATATAAACATCTGCTTAAAACCTGAAACCAAAATAAAGTAAATTGCAGTAGAAATTAAATCCATCATTCAATGATCTACTTAAACTTCTTTCATTCAAGTTGACAGATCACTGATCAAAACGAATTGATCTTGAAATAATGGTTTCAGTAAGCCAAGCTATTACAAAATTCGTACTTAATACCAGAACATACTTTCCACAGGACAAAACTATTATTTAACAACTAATATCTAACATGAAGATTAGAATATTTGGAGCGAAACTTGCCAATAGAAACCCAAAAGCACAAGTTCCTACCTTAGCAGGACTATATAGACAATCATCTGCCCAAAAAATCATCATAACAGCCATTAGCCATGTCATGGGAAAATAACTTAAGAAATACAATCTGATGTTAAATGAACACAGCGAAAACACAACATCTCCTGTTGCTACAAATGAGATTACTATCTCAACAACATCTCTCATTCTTCCGTTCTCCCACGTCAACATAGCATTTCTAACCACCATTTCACTACATCCGCTACAGCTACATGATCATAAAGAACGATAACTGGTACACTTCAAGCCCATTTTATTTCTTAAGTTCTTTCTAACAAACATTGCATATTTAGCGAGGTATTTGAAAAGTAAGCAAGTAGTTGAGTAGTTCACTGCGTTTAAAAGCTCAATTGCAAATAAAACTGCAGGCGCACAAATATAATCCTCGTTGCCAGCTATGTTCCAAATATAAAGGTAGGCGTGCACATAAAATTAGGCATGTATACAATTGTTGCATGATCACTATTAGAAAAGAGAGTCCAAGACTAGGATTAACCCATTTTTTACTTCACCTCTATGGTGATTAATTTCAAATGTACAATTAGAACTTAATGATTCATTTATATCACTAAAGAACTAAAAAATTTGTGGCATGATAAAGTATAAATTGTTTAGTTTTTCATTATGCTGTATATTTAGTAAACAATATTAAATTTTCTATTTCACATACAAATGGTATATCATAATTAATGATGTTAATTTCATTTCAGAGTAATAATAATCAGTCAGAAAATAACCTTTTTCTTTAGATAGGACAAAGTGCATACATATATACAAACACAAGTAAAAATGTTTGTGCTCTAATTACATGTATTAATATTTTATTCAAAAAATAATTTTGTTGTAATTTTAATATTATATTGTGTTGTGCCTTTAAAAATCATTATAATTATAAATGATTTAATAAAGAGTGCTATTCGAATTGTTTAAAAGTGCAAATGATAAGTTTACAAAAAAAGGTTGAGTTTACTGATATTTATTCAACGAATTTTGAATGTAATACTCTTACAAAAAAAATTAAATGTAAGGTAAATTAAATGAATTTTAAATATTTGACATAGTGTGATATACGTCTATATTATACTTTCAAAAAAAAGAAATTAAAAAAATTTAATACACGCGTATAAAAATATTTATGATTTTATTATGAGTTGTATATCATGTTGATATTTAACTACATTCATATTATAAAATAAATTCTAGGTTGTCTAGAATATTAAAACTTTTATGCATATATAATGTGGAAAAACTTCATTTATATAGATCAACATCAGTAATCATGATCTTGTACTTTTTATGACAATAAAAACTGAAAACAATCATGTTCAAATAATAGGAATAGTGGATTATTCACTATATATATATATAGAGAGAGAGAGAGAGAAGGCCTGAAAAAATTATTACTTGTAAACGGGCATATTCAGACCCTTACTGCTAGGTCAAGCTAGGGTTACTGCTAGGTCAAGCTGGGGATGATCAGCAACATGAGGCTATTTTACTAATTCGAACCACAAACCTCAAGATTAGAATTAGTGAAGAAACTAAACAATGACACTATTTAACAAAAAATAATAAGAAAGGAATCATTAAAAAAGTTTGTTTTTTGTGTCAAAGGAAAAATGGTTTATCAGAAATCTGATCATAAAGTCACAAATACAAGGCTACAGTACTCAACAATCAATGGAAGAAGCGCTTCTAAGTTATGTCTGAAATCATACCTTTGAAACGGTCATCAGAATACACAGGAACATCAAAGTACACCAACCCCCTTCGATAAAGACCTTTTACAATACTAGAATCAAAGAGCATAAATGAATTTGCTTCTTCCTTACAAACTTTGTCAATGGTTGCCATTTCTTCTTCAGTTAGTTTCTAAGGGAAAAAAAAAGGAATTTTCACAATTTTCCATAAGATTCATGTACACTGATTAGTATTCTTAAAAGTTGCATAATTGCTGAAGAAAAAATACTCTGTTAATGTTAAATTCATCATGCAAAACAAATTTATTGCAACCAATACCTTAAATTCTTCCAATGTAAAGTTAACAAGACAAACTCCCCACCATGGTTCAACTGCAAAGTCCACAGGTTGTGTGGGCAGCAATTCTTTGGCAATAGACTTGTTTAATTTCCACATTATTTTCTGGATATGCAAAATTACACACAAAAAAAAAAATACACATGTGGCGTTACCAAAGCTCAACTAAATAAAAGAATAAATAACGCTTTAAATAAGAATAGTCCAAATGGGCAAAATATTTTGAAAGTCGGAAGTGATAATGATAGGCCACAAAATAATCAAATCATAGTCAGAAGACAATAAATGCTGGGTTCTGTGCTAAATAACAGTCGAGTAACAATTAGATTACTTAAAAAACTTTGAGATTAATAAGAAGAATTAATAGTCAAGCTGTGGAAAATAAAGTATTTTGCAAGGTAAATGCTACACGATTAGCAGTGCTTGAGCTTTAGACATCTCGAACAACATAAAATAACGTTTAACCCCCCAAAAAAATCAAGACATAATGCCCTATGTAGTTTAATATGCTCTTTTAAGTCTGTTTTGGCATGGGGTGGAAATATACTATGGTTCAAGGAGAAATTTGCGGCATGACAGAGAGGTTGCAAAGAATTCATCAAAAAGGTGAATGCAATCGCAAAAAAGAGCAGATGAAAATCTGTAGCTGGACACATAAATGAGAATATCGAAGTAATAGATCCTTAGCATAGAATCTCAAAGATTATTTCCAGATATATGCAAGATCAAATAGCATATATAAGAATGAAAGCAACCTTGAAGAAATACATAAAGAGACATGATAAAAGGATCTAATTTTGTACTCCAGCCCACCCTTGATCTTTTCAAGGAATGAGAATTGAAGGCAGGGGATGCCAAATGGGATGCAAAACCCATTTAAGCCCATTTAACTAAGCCTTCCAAAGCCCAGCCTGAACTTCGACCAACCCAAATGTATGATGAGCTTTGGTGGGATAGTCATTGAAGTCTATTTATACATTTAAATATTATATGTTTCTCCAAAAAAAATTTAATGAGAAAACTCAGTTTTTTTAGACCAATGCAAATTAAAATAAACCTATTTGGTTTGAGATTCTAGCAATTGTTTAACGTTTTGAATTATATTTGAGTTTACAATGACTTAAAAAAAAATTGGAATCAACTAAAAAATTAATAAATTATGGAAGTTTGATACATAAGATAATATTTAAAAAATAGTTTTTCAATTGGTTAGTGTTTAATTATGTTTTTCGAGAGGTTAGGAGTTCAAATCATGCAGTCAATATCATTTTATTTCCAATTATGAGTTGATTGACGAACATTTATGTGAATTTTGGTGAGGCTTTTAAATGACATTAATGGATGGGACCGGGGAATAAGGGCCTAAGCCCATTTAAGCATGTTCACATCACAGCTTTCTGAACGTTGTGGTCATAGGCTAGCCTAACCCACTTGATGCACATTTGCTATTCTTCAATTTCACAAGTTTCTCCTCGGGCCATGAACTCACCAAAGGATCAGTGCCAAAAAATAAAGGTACCAGGTATGGATATCCCAAAAGAGCAACTTTGAATACATGACAATCAAAATACAAAATGTCACTAAAACATTTTCCAAAATTATCAGGGCCATGGAACAATATATTATATGATTTAAACTAATATTGACAAATTAGAATAACTGCACAATGGACTTAGCATATTAGAAATTCTCCTTCACAGATCGATGAAGGGCATAGGACCTCTGACCTATCTCAGTGGAACCCACAATTAAAGTAAATAATAATAATAATAAGCAAATACAAAAAGTCAATCACCACACGCCTATCAAATTTGAAATGTATATTAAATGCAACGTAAATATCATGCAATTAGGGCACTCTTTGGGTTTCCTCTAACATAAATAGAGCTTAGAGTATTATTAAAAGAATCAACTGCACTATCTTTCAAAATCAACTTGGTTACTCACGCTAATTTTTTAAGATATCCCAACAAAGTCGAAAGAGAGAGGCCCTTACATGCAAGAGGACGCCTAAACTTATACTAGGGGAGTTGACAAAAGCCAACAATGATTGGCTGCAATAGAGGATCAGACATGTTATTCAGAGATCCGATGACACAAGATTTGACTAGATGCTTGGTTTTACCAATGTTTATGGCCATTTAAGATAAATATTCATTCTTGAGCCACTCCTGCTATAGAATAAGGTATAATAGAATAGTAGTAAGCTCCAAGTGGGAGCTAATAACATGATGTTCGACAAGATATTTGGCTTAACAATTGTATAAAGCCTTCAAGGTCATTTATAATAAATACTTGCATTTGGGGTGGCTTGCATATAGGGTGAGATTATAAGATCCATTGTTCTGCTTTCCCCTCATTAATTGCTATAAATCCTACTTGCAGGCCCTTCTAATATTGGAATGATGGGAAGATATATACGCATAATTAATAGTAAGCACTGAGCCCCAACTCTCAGTCTTTAGGAAGTGATGACAAGATGTACGAGAAGTTATTTTTCTTCACATTTGCATAAGGCTTTCAAAGCCATTTACGGGGCATATTTGGTTTACGAAATTGGGCAAATTCACAATTGGAGCACTCGGGCATATGTCTCTACCATTTGGCCCATTAGGGTATAGGGTTTTTATGTGTTAACCTAAAATCCCAACCCACACAGCATGTTCTACCCAAATATCATGAGATGAAAGAGTGTATTACCTCATGTTTAAAATACATTAAAAAAAAGTGTTTGGTCATTTTGAAATTTTGGCATTAAAAAATCTAGGAGTTGAAATACTTAATTGTAGACCAATATGTACCTTTGTAAAAGCCAAATAATGTTTAGATGACAAAGAAAAAAGTTAGTAATGATAATAAAGAACAAAGTCCTGTCTCTCTCTTGAATATTAAAAATTAGATGACCAACAATGAAAACTAAAAACTTAACCCCAAAAAAAAAAAATAATAAGTTAAACTTACAATTGGGGCCTAAATTAAAATGCTGAAAAAGAGAGGATTATGTTTAGATCTTCTTAGTCGGTCAGCTACAACAATATTGAAGGCTACACTATGAGCCACAACATTAGGAGAGGTAGTACATATGATTGAGGATGTGAATTGAAGATCCTTTCATCCTTTGTGAAAGAAAGAGTTCCCTATGATGTGGTCCCTATGATGGATCTCTCCATATATTATGCATTACCTTAGTAACTTGAAGTAGAAGAAACTAAAAAATAATCCTTAGTTACTTAGCTTGGGAGTAATCTTATATAGCATTTTATAAAATTTCATAGGCAAATACATCTTTTTCTCTTGTCTAGCATCCTAGGCCAAAAGTTATTAAGCATATTTAATTTTCATAACTAGAAGATTTTTTTTGTCTTATCTAGTTTTTTAGGATAGAAGTAATCATTCACTAAATCTTAGATAATTTTTTAAAGCTAAAAGAAATCTTTTCTTAGGCTAGAAGAGATCTTATGCTTTTTGCTATATAAAAGAAGAAGATTATCAACCCCTTCAAGGGACAATATCATGGTGAAAGCAGATTATTTAGGAAAAAGAATGTTTGGAGGAAAGAATGAGCAGGAAGGACAAATGTAATTTTGAGAGCTTATATATAAAAGATTTTTAAGGTACCTAAATAGCAAGTGAGAGAGGAAGAAAAAAAAAAGGAGGGGTTCAATGAAAATCCTAGCTTGTAGGAGGAAAAAGTACACTGAAGAGAAAAAAATGGGAGAAAAAAAACTAAGGCTATAGAGAGATTAGGTGACGAAAAATATTTTAAAATAAAAAAATATATATATTGGTGAGATCCTGACATACTTTTTGTCTAGCAAAAACAAAACTATCAAGTACCTTGAATAGGTAATTTTACCTTTCTAAAAATTAAGTTATTTATTAATTAAAATTCTTATTTAATTAATTCTACCATTTTGAGCCACTTTTGTGATAATCATGCTATGTGAGTAATCATATCATTATCATATGCTTTGCTTGAAATTCTTATGCTTATGACGCGCTAATTGATATGTCTCAATTTGCATATCAATTAGACGTAACTTATATATCAAGTCAATATCATAAGAGAACTTGCAATGTAAGCAATACATTTATGATGACATGATCCTTATGAAATGCCTATATTTTTTGAAAATATTCAATGTGATTCATTTTACATGTGACACCTAATCAACCTTTGAAAAGAGCGCACCAATTTGAAAATATTGGACAGTGTATATTTTAACTTTTAACCATGTATTTTAACTTGGAGCGTTACCTGTTTTTTGCATGAAAAATCAACTCAGCAGTGCACTAATGAAGTTTTTTAAGTTTGATGAGGATTTCATTAGTGGTTATCTAGAGAAAGATTATCTGCTTGATGATGATATTGTTTCACCTACCTTAAGTAACAACTTCAGAATAAAAATATAATATATATATATATATGGGAGTCCATAATTCCAAATATATTATGAGACATTCGAGGGCTCTAGAAATGTGTATTGAGGTTTTTATGACCTGCTGATACTAGTTGCTAGTAAGACTTGAGGCCCTATTCTATATGTTTTGATAGACAAAAGAATGAAGCTTATGTTCTATAAATGCCCAACAATCCTTTGTATCTGTTTCATATTGCCTCCGACAATAGTCATAATCTTGCATGGCGTTCGCTCAATACTTCCATAGTTTCCATATTCTGTTTGAAAAGGTCATCCATTTGTTTATCTTTCTGAATCAAGGAGTGACCTAAAAGTTATGAGGAGACTTACCAAACTCGACTATTATGCTTTTTATAATTCATTCAAATGAAAGGACCTTCGCAACCTCAAAAGATCTAATAATGAGATCTTGATATTTAAGTATATCTCTTATATAGCGTCATTGTATTTTCTGGAGATTTTCTACAGGTGTAACTGATTGGTGCCAAGGATCAACTATGTAATAATATCATTGAATTAATCAAATTTAGGTTTTTTAAAACATTTCGAGCTTTGATGTTAACAGGACATTAGAAGCTCAACATGCCTCAAAGCGTGGATACCACTGGCCCGTCAGGATTTGGGCAACGAAAACAATATCCAGCAGCATAAAATAAAACCTTAACTCATATCCCTCCCTCACTGGACTCATTCAATAATCACGTAAATTTCAGCAGTAAGATTATTTGAATCAATGTTGCTCTAAGAACAGACCTAAGCAATTGAGGATACCATCAAAAACTACAGTTAGCAACAGTTAGCAAGGGTACCTTTGATCTGCACTTGTTCATTATATCAATAAATTCATTTCTACCAATTCCTGTAAGCCTCAAAGCATCAGCAGCACTGAAATTAGGGATGCTGTCATATGGTTGCTCTGCATGAATTCGTCAAGAAATCAGGTTGCAATTTTAAAATTATTCATAATCGTGAATAGTCAATTTGTGTAACTTGAAAAAGACATTCCGAACCATCTCAACCAAGAAGCCATTAACTTCTATATTTTAAAAAGAATAGATGATAATATATTGCCTGATGAATAGTACAAAATTTCATACCAAGCCAACTGGTAAGTAAGCTGCAAAAAATCAACACAAGTGAAATATTTTTGTGAGAACAGACTGGATGAAGTTATGCACCTATTTCAATTGTAAAAACTTCGTAGTGCTGAGGTTAGTATTGAAAATATTCAACCCTCATCGTTTCTACTTAGTTTTTTGTTTGGTAGTCATTAGTTGGCATTAATATAACAGTTCCATAAAAAACTTAAGAAATACAAATGCCAAAAGGTTTTGATCAAAAGAGCTGAACTTTTTCATTTCTCTGTTCGTTTGGATAAAAAGCATGATCAAAAGTATCTAAAGTATGTCCACATGGCAATACAATGCCTCAAATAGCGCAGTATTTGTTTAAAACTCTAAAACTTTACTTCATAGCTACAAGGAATCTGGATAAAAATGACCAAAAACCTAACCAGAAATGTAAAACCTAGGCAGTGGTCTCTGAAAGTTCTTTAAGTTCTTGGTAAAAATTATAGGTATCGGCCAAGTAGGGCCAGGGAAACGAGGGGTAACAAGGCTGCAAATCTAAAGTCAAATGAAACTTGCAGCACAACAAGAACCAATGAAAACATTTTAGATTACAAGGCGGACAAGGGGTTGTTAAAGATAGAAATGATCATACTTAATTTCAAATTTGGATTTTGGGCATAGAACTATAGAATCCACATTTTAGACATTAAATAGCAATAAGGTACATTTAAGGAAATATTAAGATCCAGCTAAACTATGGCTACATACCAGTAAGCTTGAAACTTAAAACAATTTAGAAAAGACTATGATGTAAAATTATCGAGAAAGGAGAATCATATATTAGGAGATAAAGAGGCCTGAAAGAGGAAGAGAAAGATAAGAAATCAAATTCTACTAAAAAAAGAAAGAAATCAATTCTATTAAAAAAAGAAAGAGACTACAAAATTTATTTAATTCAATCCATTCTACACATAATTAGAGGCAAGCATCGAATTAGAAAGATAAGGCACAAATATAAGGTCAATTCTTCAAATTCAAATATGTTGAAATTTGAAAAGGGCAAAAACTTGCTTGCATTAGCATACATTCAAATGGCATTTATACATAGAATTGTTCATTTCTCTTTAGAAAGAGTAATAATAATGATAAAAATTTCTCTTAAAGCTCCTTGAATATGTGTTCTTCATATTTCCATTTTTTGTCTGTTTCAGTGGATCTGTGGGCCTCTTCCTGTCTTCTGTTACGAATCTATGGGCTCCTCCTTCCTTTTTCTTGTCCATCAATTACAGTTAGATGAACCATCAATCACAGCTTCATACTTTACATCTCTAGCATGCAATTGCCCATAATTTCTTGTTTAAATTGTTCTTACAATTGTTTCAACCCTTTTAGCATTGGCTGTATCCAACATTATCCAACAATGCCCCTCAAAGAGGTCTAAAATTCTATATTTGCAAAATATTTTTGATACAGGATTGCAAAGGTCTTTGGAGAATGTATTGACAAGCTTATTTCTTGTTGGAACATAAGGGTACAAATCAACCCCCTCTCCAATTATTTTATAAATGGCTTCCACCTCCACAAGTTTAGTTTGATCATGCTATGCAAAATTATGAACAATGCTAATTGCAGAATTATCATCATTAATGATCTTATAGTTCCTCATTTAATCTTCAAGAATAATTTTTAAACATAAAAGTTCACAATATCTTGAGCAATTTATCATGGAGAGATCTTCCTTAAGTCTTTTGTGTGTCCTTAGCACTTCAATCCTAATGCTAAGCAGCCTAACTTCTTAGCAACACTAGGGAAGAGCACATAAAGTTGGAGAGTGGAGGCTAAAAGGGAGAGAACACTCTTCACTAAGAAAGCTCTTTACAAGGCTTGAAAACTTGGATGTTTTGGAGTGGAATACAAATGAGGGGGAGGGGTCCTATATTTGGATGCTTTGGATGCTTTAGATCATGATGGTAATCTAATTCTAATAAAAGAAAACCTTCATTACATTGAAGTTCTAATAAAAGAAAACCTTCATTACATTGAAGTGTTTAAGGATGGTAGATTAAGAATTTTGCCTTGATCTCATAGATGAGAGCAAGAATATTAATCTTTGAGCATATTTGTCTCTCGCTTCCCAGACTACATTTGATGTTGTGAGGAACATACAAGGCCCACTAATTTCGAGAAACATAGAATTATATAGTGATGCATTGATCATGAAGTCTCCTTCATCAAAGTGTGAACTTTAGATCTCAATGATTCATAAGATGATTAACATGGTGGTGAAGCTTCACTTTTAGTTTCAAGAAGGCTTCACAATCTGAGATTACATTAGATAATTCCTTCAATTCAGTCAGTCTACGACTTGTAACCCCTAAAGTTATCATGTGATTGAATTGGTTTGGTTCTCATTATTCATGATAAATGATTCTCTCGTGGAGAAGTTAGAACACTCAAACATGGAGGGAAAAAAAAAACATAAAATAATTATATTGAAAAAACCTATAGCTTTGATACAGTAAAGAAAATAGGAGAATGACAATACCTTGCTTGCATTAGCATATATTGAAAGGGTATTTATACATATATTGCTGGTATTTATATTGAAAAAAACTATTTTTTTTTTCCGGAATTGTCCATATAGTTGTCTACCCACCTTTATTGCCTTGGTTGTAGTCATCATTCTCCAACAAAATCTAAACGTAATAGGTCAAACATGGAATTATTCAAGAACGATAATTAATGCTGATAGAAAATAAGCAAATCTAAGGACCAAATTTACATTAAAAAAAACTTTTGAAATACTAAAAAATAAAGTTAAATCTAATTTTTGTGTTGCATCAAATCCCATGGGGCTGAGAAAACTCTTCTCTTGAAGAATTGAAATATTGCAAAAAGAGAAATTCAAGATGTTGTATCATTATTAAAGTGGAATGAGGAGATCATTTTCAATGTTCTTTCCAGTTTTATTGATAGTAAATTCTTCAACGGTGATATACTCAACTTTATAGATCTTACATTGTAACACCATTTCGATGTTCATTAGATAGTAGCACTCTTTAATAAATGAAACTATTTCACTCTTCTTTTGGAGAATACAAAATCAACCTTTAAGACTAAATAATATTTTATAATCAATAAAAATAGTCTATCATTGTACAGATTTGATCAAATACTAAATGACAATAAAATTGGATAAACATAAGTGGCAATGATTGAGCACCGGAGATCAAAATAATCTACAAAATGCCAAAGCGGAAGGTGTGTATATGCAGTGGCTTTGTCTCAAAGAGAAGGTTGTGAGCGACACTAGATGTAGGGGCTTCAAAACAAGTTAACGGGTTATGTTCTGGTCCGACATGAACCCAACAGTTTGATAAACGGGTTAAAAAGTGGACTCGAACCCAACCATCTAGCAACCCGAATGACCCAAACCCAATCCAATAACCCATTTTAATTAAAAAAAATTATAATTTCTTAACCATAGGTTTTAGGTTAATTGATCAAAAATAAAAAGAACATACCAACAAATAAAAAAAATTAAGAAAAAATTATTAAATGGGTAAGTTTTAGGTTAAAATCAGGCTGGCGGGTCAACTCAAACCCAACCCGTTTAATATATGGGTCAAAATTCCATATCAAAACCCAGCCCATTTGTGAAAAAGGATCAACCCGGACTGAATTTTTTTAGTCAAGTCGGGTCAGTGACACCCCTAACAAGATAGATTGGGGATCTCATAGAAATAGAAGATAACAGTGCTATGTTATGTTCAAGCGTAGAAGCTAAACAATTTGTGGAGTGGCAACTAGATCAATGTGGAGATGATTGCAAGCAATGGAGTGACAATACAAGGTAGACCAAAAAGTTATAAGTGATGGGTTATGAAAGCTTGGAAGACTGGATTAGGGCAAACAATGAGTGGATGGCATGCTCAATGATCATCAAAACGAGTTAACAAGAGTCAAGATTCATGTCCTCTTATAGTAGTTTGATTGATGAGAAATAAGGTGTTGCTCTAATGCAAATTGATGAAAATATGAATAGTAAGAAGAAGCAGGTATTAGAGATGGAGATCCCAGAAAATAAAAGAAAGAGGAGTCATTAGAGTTCCCTAAAATAGAGAGATTAGAAAATATGTCTAATTCAATTCATTTGGCAATTGACTAAATACAACTCTGAATTCAACATTTATAAAGATAGGTTTACAGTAACAATAACAATAATAAAAATACTTAGAGATAAGATCATTTTTTTAATATAAATCTAATACTATCTAAATTAAATTTAATTCAAATTCAAGCCTGAAATTATCCAAAAACGATAATAAATGATAATAAAATAAATAAACAAATCTAAAATTCAAATTTAAATAAAGCAACTTCTAAAAGCTAGAAATAAACCTAATCCCACTTTTAGTTTACACTGGTAAACTATTTGTCAGTTTTTTTTAAATAAACAAAACCCTCATACCCAACAACACCAGGTTCCGAAGGTCCTGTCAACAACGCATGGCTATTCAAGTTTCAATGTTGATAGCATGCAAATAAACAACAGCCTCATAACCAACAACACCAGGTTCCGAAGGTCCTGTGACTCCTGTCAACAACGCATGGCCCTACCAGTTTCAATGTTGATAGCATGCAAATAAAGTTCTGATTTAATGCATCAAAGACTCGTATGCCCACCCAACATGCTTCTAGGAAACAGAAAAGGACCTCAACGGATATGAGCATTAAAATCTCATGCTCTAAAATTATTCAGATGAAGTTGATTGTCTAACCCTTTGAAATACCTGAATCATTATGATGAATCAAATTATGATAAAAAGGGCAAAAGCAATCACCTTGCATATAAGTTATTTTGTACTAACAATGAATTGGTTTTCCTCAAAATTATTTGGAAGTAGGCATGAAAGAAGGAAAGAAAACCTAAATAGAAAAATAGAATAAACTTGAAAATATAAATTTAGCATATCTTACAATACTTTGAAGCAATTACCATTTCTCATTACTTCAAAGAGCATATCACAGTAAAACTTGAAGGGTGAAATCCTCATTACTCGACAAACATACTCTGCAAGGTGATAAGGGAACAGCTGCAAAGGAATCATAAATTAATGGAGCCAAAATAGAAATTGAGGAACTCTTAAGCATTAGAACTCTTGAGATAATGTGGAAACTTCTATCATCAATTGCGAGCCAATCTTAAATAGTTATGAATGCTGCCTCAACTGTATGCATGAACTCATTGATACGAGTTCTAACATAAATTTGACATTGAGAGAAGGAAATAAAGAATGAACATGTTTAGGTAGGTACCGCAAGATTCTTAAGCAGATAACGCATCATCTCTTCATAATATTCTCCTTCTTTGCATATTTTACGAGCAAAACACGTATTCCATTGTAGCCGCTTTTTTATACAGTTCTCTATTATTCTGCACTTATTGACAAAGTAGATTAAACAAATCACTTTCTCCAAATTAAACCCGGCAATAAAGAAATGCTTATCCAAAAGAAGATATCAAAATATTTATGAGACAACTGAGGAATGAAATCTGAAGCTATAAAAGGAAAAGTGTTTGAATGCAACTGTCCATGGTAAAATTATATACTGGAGAGCAAGAATGAAAGGTAACAAAGAAATTTTGACAGAAAGTAAAGAAAGAAAATTTTATGATGCAGCAAATAGACCAAATAAGAATAAAAGGTAGATGAGCAATGAAGACAAAGAACAAGAAGAGACGTACGCATGTTTACCATTCAAAATAAATTACTCCAAGTCTGTGCAAATAATGGATCCAAAACAGTGGTTGGTTTCTAAAAGTAATGTGAAAAAAAATGAAGAGAGTGCTCACATTAGTGGTTAAGTCAAAATTCATCCCGAATGCAGTATAACAGTGATCGTACAATGTTCTTGACATATTCCTCTTATTCAAAATCATTTCAATTAAAAATGAAATCTGAAGCTATAAAAGGGAACAGCGTTCAATGCAACCTTCCATAGTAAAATTATATAGTTGAGAGCAAGAAAGAAAGGTAACACACAAATTTTCGCAATAAGGAAAGAAAGAAAATTTTATGATGCAGCAAATAGACCAAATAAGAACAACAGGTAGATCAATTAGTACAAAGAACGAGGAGAGATGTACACATGTCATGTTTAACATTCAAAATAAATTCCTCCAAGGCTGTGCAAATAATAGATCCAAACTAGTGGTTAGTTTCTAAAAGTAATGTGAAAATCATGAAGATAATGCTCACATTAGTGGTTAACTCAAAATTCATTCCAAATGCAGTATAATAGTGATCGTACAATGTCCTTGACATATTCTTCTTATTCATAATCGCTTCAATTATTTTAAAAAAAAAATCCAGGTAACCGTACAACTGTCATTATCATACATTAGTTTGTCGTAATGTTAAATCAAATAAACATACCAGCTGATACAAAAGGATCTAGAATAAATCTAATAAAGTATATATTCATGTCTATCATGAATAATGGAACCCAGATATATGCCATTACTGAAATCAAAACTTGCATTGAATGTGATGGAAGAGAAAAAACAATTTTCTTGAGCAGGGTGGCCAATCCTTGAATTGAATGCAAAATTTTGGAGTTTAGTCTAACACAAATCAGCTCTAACTTAAATTGCAACTGGAGTCAATCTGGCTCACCTTGAACTGAATCAATTGAGGTAATACAAACTCAGCTTCTTAAATCAAAATTATTAATACATAATTTACATGAAATTACTTTCACTCGAACTTGAAACTGACTCAGTTTGAAATGATTCATAATTAAACAAAAAAATATATATTTTTTATTTTCAAAATAAAATTATTAGTGATGGTGAAATAGACGGGGATATTATTAGCAAAATTCAAGTTGGATGGTTGAAGTGGAGGCATGCATCGAGCTTGTTGTGTGATAGAAAAGTCCCTCTCAAACTTAAGGAAAAAATTCTATAAAATGGTAGTGAGATCTGCAATGCTTTATAGTGCAGAATGTTGGCCATTAAAAGAGTAGAATATTAAGTTAAGTGTTGCAGAGATGAGGATGATCACGTGGATGAGTGGCTTTATTCTTAGAGACAGTATACGAAATGATCATATACGTGAAAAGATTGGAGTAGCTGCAGTGGACGATAAGATTAGAGAGAGTCACCTTAATGATTTGGCCACATAAAACGGCGGCCTTCCAATGACTCGATTAGGAAAATAGATGTATTAGATTTGACTTATGTTAAGAAAGGAAGAGGTAGATCTAAAAATACTTGGTTAGAAAATATTAGAAATAACCTTTCTTTATTAGATTTAGATGAGAATTTGACTCTTAACAAGACAATGGAGAAAAAGGATTCATGTAACCAAGCTCACATGGTGGGATAAAGGCTTATTGTTGTAGTTGTTGTGCACAAAAAAATTTAACTTTCCTACAAAATAAATATTAAAATAAGATTTTATATATAAAGGTTTAAAACTGTGCCATTGTGTATTGAGAAGTTTTTCTTTGGTAAAGTGAGGCGTAAGCCTCAAAATTCAAAAATTATGTAAAGTGAAAATAAAAGTTAAAAGTGAAAAACCGGGTCACGGGTCGGGTTCGGGTCCAACCTAAAATTGACCCGACACTGTTCAACCCGACCCGTTTTTGCAAACGGGTCGGTTTTCTGAACCCAACCCGACCCGTTTTTGCAAACGATTCGGGTATATTTTATTAAATTTTTTTATTTAATTCAATTTATTTAAATCTAAATCAAATTAAGGTAAGATTTAGTTCAATTAATTTAAAATAAATCAAGATTAATTTAATTTGGGCAATAATGTTTATAATTTTTTGAAATATCATTTACTTATTTCATAAAAATCCATTAAAACCCTCCTAAATTAATTAAAAACGGGTCAAATCGGGTTGATTTCGGATTTCCGGGTCAACCCGAACCCGACCCGGTTGTTCGGGAAATTTTCGGGTCGGGTTCGGGTCGGGTTTTCGGGTCGGGTCAAATATTGACACCCCTAATAATCCCTAAATAATATGTTAAAGAATGACATATTAACTTTCTATTAAACTATGAAATAATAAATTGACATACATATAAGACAAAAAATTGCGTGAAATAGAATTTAAATCTAGATATTACAAGAGCAAAACAATATGAAATATATAAATTACGTAAAAGTGTCCTATAATATTAAGTTCAACTTCAATTAGTTCTTCATTTACTTTAATCAACTCTCTCTTTCATAAATATAAATCATTAACATCAAGATGAGAATAATACTTCAAAATTTTTAGAGGAGCAAATTTTTTAGAGGAGGAGGTTATATCTGGTGAACCATCCACTCAAAATCTACTAAAAATAAAAAGAACTCCAAGGTTTGCTAATAAAACTAAATTTAAAGGGGACATCACAATTACTAATGAGTATAAAGAGAATTTTAAGCTTTGAATGGTATAGCACTATAGCCAACTTGCAACAATATCATTGCACCGTCAAAATTTTGATTTTGGCATATTTCTTCACATGCTCTGCCTAATTGAGGAAATTCAAACAACTAGCTTCCTATACGAACAACTAAAAGGTCAGCCAACAAGTACGATTCACCTATATGCCCAAACAAAGAGATGCATAAATTTCTTTGGTTGAAGATCAAAGAACAAAATCTTCAATCCCATTTTCTTGTTAAATACAAAAAAGTTTGACATGTGCTTGTAAATTATTAATTGACTATCAACTGCTTTCCAGATGCTCCAAATTTCTTTATAGCATTTCAACTTCGCATTTGAACTAAGGATTTGCAAAGTCAAATGAAACCTAAGATTCAATAAATAAGATATATCATGATTTATTCCAACTTGATGACTTGGCACATCCTCTCATCACTCTAAATTGATCAAAGCTGTGCCTTCTATAAGTTTTTCACCATTACATCATCTATAACCTATGGTATTCACTCCCCTAGGATAGAGATCTTCATCTCTACAAATCCATTTTTCAAAGTAGCTTAGGCTTAAAATGATGTTTTAGGTTATTTCAATTCTAATGGAGCATATTTTTAAAAACATAATTTAATGCTCGTTACAATTTTCCCTATATTCCATTCCAAAAAATACCATTTCTTCACCAAAACTAAATTTAGAAATAAGATTCATAACATTTTTTTTCTAAAAATAGCTAATAAAACCAATAACTTTTGAGTTAGCTTAGGTGGCATACTGAAAAGATTGACAACACCCATTTGCTGAATTTCAAATAATTCTCATAGATTAAAGTAAGAAATAGAAGTTGAGTGACTCCAACATTAAATATGATCATCTCCAACGTAGTACAATTCAGCAGCATGATTGATCATTCATCGATGAACAAAACACTTGTGTTCGTTAATTTCCAAAACAAACCATGTTTAGCAAAATTGCAAAAAAAAAAAAAACATACTGCATAGTAGTGCAGCTATTGTTGTATTGTTAGGTGTTTTATGCTATGTATTTTATGCTGCATTGAGTGAATATTGACAGTCTTGTTCACTTGATTTCAAATCCCACATTAATAAAAAGGGAGATTTACATACATACCACCCTATAATACTATATTTATATATTTAACACCTAAAACTTTAATATTACATACATATCACCCTTAGTTCATTTTTATATCAAATATGAGTGGTAGAAATGAAATATATGAGTGGTAGGAAAGAAATATGAGTGGCATATTTGATATTAAAATAATATAGAGTGGTATGCATGTAATATTAAAGTTTTAGGTGTTAGATATGTAAATAGGATGGTATAAAGTGGTATGTATGTAAATTTCCCTAATAAAAAAGAATAAAAAACTACTTACACCCCGATTAGAAAAATGATAAATGCCTCAGGCGGCAGATAGGCAACGCATAGTAACTCATCTACTATACTGCGACAATTAACCAAACATTAACTGAAAGATAATCTTCAAAGAACATATTGAAAATCTGGCCAACAACTAAAAGAAAAAAAAAACTAAAAGGACCACCTCCTGTGCCATTCCTCTTTTGTGGAGATCGTCGCCTGGAGCCTTTTGGGGAGGTTTTCCCAAGGGCATTCGTCCTTGATTGACTTGAGAATAAGCTGCTCCTCAATTGTGGCGTGAACACGCTGCATCTTCTCAAAAAGTTTTGAACCGCTAGCCAAGTTCAAGAAACCAAAATGAACGATCATAAACTAAAACCCGACCCAAAAAAATTGCATCATACTCTTGAAAGCTGAAAGGGCAAATGATAAGTTGAATACCAAATGAAGGTGAAAATCCGGTCGTAGTGCAAGGATGGCAAGTCTACAGTTAAGTTATAGGCTTCCGATTTGTGACGCAAAGCACAATAGAGCAATTGGAGTCAATTTGGCGAGATCTAAAAGTCCTTGTTCATCGGTGAAGAGCTTTGAGGTGGCCAAGAGAAGTAGCAGGAGGAAGAAGGCAGGAAATTGATAGGATTTGACATGCGCTCCTGTTTATTCTAACATTTGCAATGCTGCGGCGAGATCTAGAAGCAATTATTGTTTACGGTTGAAGAGCTTGGGGGTAGAAGAGAAGTGAAAGCAACAAGAAAAGCATGCGCTGCAGTTTACCCTAACATTTGTAATGACGCTGATACTCTTTTTTTCGGTTTTTAAATATTATATTATATATAATATAATTTTATGTGTTACTTAATATTTTAATATGTTTTTACTCACCTTATTTTAGTACTTTTTGTTAAAAAGTAAGCAATTTTCTGAAGGTCATCTTCAGTTCCTAAACACACACAACTCCTCTTGGCCTATTGGTTGAGAGCTTAGGCTCCAACTAAGAGGTCCAAGATTCGAGTCCATGTGTATGCGTTGTGTGTGTGAGTTTACCTAAAATAGCCTAAATGTTCCAAAAAAAAAAAAAAATTCCTAAACACAGGAAAAGTAGAAAATGAGGATTTTTAATATAAGAATAATATGATAATCAATATTATAAATATTGTGTTAAATACGTAAAACACTAGAAGAATAAATTGAAGTCTTCATAATCAATTACAACCCCGTATAAATAAAAATAAATTTCGAGCAACTTAAAATTAAGATTTTTTATTTAAATTTTTTGGAAGTGAGAGAAGATTATAGGATATATCCGAATTAAAAAGATTTTACTATTATAATTCAAGTATTACATGTTTTTTTTCTTGTAATTTAATAAAAAAAATTAATATATTGTAACATATGTGAATTGTAAAAGACTTTTTATATGATGATGGTAGGAGTTATGAGACATCAAAATTATTATGATAAGATGATTGATGTTATGCTTGATTGTTCTCTTTGAAGGTGGGGAGACCGGTGCCTTTGAAGGTAGACATCAATCTTGGTAGTGGCAATGGGCATCTACTTTGATGGTGAGGCGGGTGTTGACTTAGATGGTGATGTCATGTGTCAACCTAGGAAGTGATGATGGACATCAACTTTGATGGCAATGTTAAGCAATATCACGAGTTGATCTTGTTAACAATAATAAGCATTAACATTATTGATGATGGTTGGGGTAGACCTTATTGGTGATAGTTAGCATCTGCCTTGTCAGCTATAGCAAGTTTTGGGTGCTAATGGCTAGAGATAAAAGATTTCTTCGAATTAAGGAGTTATCTTCATCAAAATTCTCCATTGCTTCCTTCATCAAAGGTGTGGAAACATTGCATACTTATAAATTTATGGATGACTTTTTCTAATCATTTTAGTTATAATTAAAGTCACTATGTAGGACAGCCAAAGTTAACCCCCATAAATATTTAATATTTTCAAGTCATTTTAGTATCTTCGTGATATTATAATTGGCTAATATTGGTCTTGTCATATTCATTTCGTCAGAATGCTCATTGTAAATAGAAGCATATAAAATTTGTAGGTCATTTGGACCCTCAAAGTCTTATGAAACTTCTAATTATACCTTAGGTGCTAGATTTATGCCCTTTGAACTTGAATCAACATGTATATTCAGGGGCGAAACTAGTCTTAATTTTCAGGGGGGGGGGGGGGGGGGGGGCAAACTTATAAGTAAAAGTGTAGATATTTTTTCATAAATAACTTTGCAACCAAAATTTGTTATGGGGGTGCTACCCCTTGACCCTTATTTGTTCATATTCTTGATTTTTATATGCTTCACATATATGTAGGGGGTCCAAGGGGACAGCGCCCCCTTAAGGAAATTTTTTTATTTTCTTTATTATTTTTCTATGTAATGATATTTCTCTTTTGATTTTTTGTTGTAAGAATAACATCTCTACATAATGTGTTTAATTGTGTTGGAGTAACTGCCTAAAGATCATAGTATTTTAAAACTTTGGGGGGGGGGGGGGGCAATTGCCTAAAAATCCTTGTAATAAAGACAAAAAAAATAGAGGGGGACAAATTGCCTAAATAATCATATAATGTTTTTAAAAAAAAAAAATAGGGGGGACTTGCCATATAACATATTCGCCCCTTTGTGTTATCATTAGATTTGTCTAATCGAGATGCTCACTTCAACTATATGTTTATTAAAAATATAAATTATATGATCTTAGTATCAATTTTGGAAGTTTTGATTTGAATCCTTTTATGCTTTGGCTTTTAAAAATTGAGCCAATGCATACTTGGTTGGATGAATTTTTAGGTGACATATCAATAAAATTTACTCATACTTTATATTTATGCAAGCCATCACCCACCCTTTCAAATAGGGCTGTGACTTTATTGCCTCATTCAAACTTCTTTAGGGACTATTTTCTATGATCTATTATGAAAGGGATTCTCTAACATGCATGTTAAAATGTAGTTTCTTTGTTTACATTGCTATAATTTCTTAGTTTGCATTACTCTGCATAGTACTATTTTATTCAAATAATTCGAAGGTTTATTATTT
The DNA here is from genome assembly GCA_016618105.1 of Dendrobium huoshanense. NCBI lineage: Eukaryota > Viridiplantae > Streptophyta > Magnoliopsida > Asparagales > Orchidaceae > Dendrobium > Dendrobium huoshanense. Next base: position 68,360,063 of record CM028358.1, on the reverse strand, counting down.
CATGTCTCTTTTTTATCGAACATTCTTGCCTCATCTTTTAATACATAATCTTTTTTTTCTTTATTGTCACTAAATTTTACAAAACTCATATATCACTAATTGTTTTTAGTCTAGTTTCATATATGAATTGAATATGCTTAGTTGAAAAAGACATTGCCTACCACTCCTTTAATCGGCTTACCCTAATTAGGTACCATATACATCTCTTTATGTTAGGCCTAAACCCATGCTTATAGCTATTAACATATCCAACATTAGTAACAAAATCAACAATATGTTTGATTAATATACTAATACATTCTCTATGAGTTAATTTGGTATTATATGCACCATTTGAATCTAAGTACAATCAAAACAAACAAGCACACTTTTTTTTTTTTTTTTTGACGAAGCCTAGATTAGATCCAAACCTTAGTCTATCCAACCCCTTTAATCAATATGAAATCAAATCAATTAGTACTACCTTGTGTCAACATGTTTCATCACAATCCCATTTACAATAATTAGTAAGCTAGCCAGAACTCATACCTCATTTACTAAGATTTTGATTATCATAAATATTATTAGTTACGTTAATTGACAATTTAGTTATGTGTGTAGGTTATTGCTTCTACGCTAACAGTTCAAGTAAAATGAAGGATAACAAATAAAGCAATATTTGGCACACAGTATATATAATCAAAGGGGAGGAAATGATTAAGCTAGCTAAAATAAAAAATGCGAATACAATCAAAGACAAGAAGAGTTCAAGAAGTAAAGTGTGTGTTAGTCTGTAATTGATTATATTTTTATTTCTTTGAGTCTTTTTTGTATTATATGTATAAATGAGTATCAAGCATATAGACACGAGTGTAACTAAAATAGAAAATTTGAAAATTAATTAAAACATTTAATTTTCTAATTATTTTGTGCTATATGATATCATAATCATAGAATGAGAATGATAATTTTTTAAATTTAGGATAGGCAAGCAGTATTTATTAAAAGAAATTTAAAAAAAATCACAATTAATCATACAAAACAATAATTATTGTGTTAGACAACCTGCTTAGTTTTATTTCAATTGGTGTTTTTCTTATTCAGAAGCTAAGAAAAATACTTTAAAATTTTAAACAAACTAATTCAGAAGATTGATTTTGGTACATGCCCAAAATTAATCTCCTCTATTTGCAGTGATTAAGGCCTTCATTTGGCTAATTTAACTTTAAGGGTTAGTGAATAACCCTTAAATTCAAATTATCATGCAATCCTTTCCAAATGGAATTATGTTTCCAATTTTTGTGGATTGATTGTGCTTAGTTTAAGGGTTAAAAGACCTATGATTAGACCCCAATCTCATACTTAGTCTGAACTAAATAAATCACTAATTGCATAGCTACATTTGCCTTAGGTTATTAAGTTGCTAATCTTAGGGGGGCCGCCATGAACCTAATTTTAATAGGCTTGAAGTATAGGTCTTGGTGGACCAATGTTTCAAGTTTCACTACAATTGAATATCATTTGGTCTATCATTTAGTAATCCCAAATTTCACCTACAAAATGGACCTAGTTTTCTTAATTAATTCAAATAAAATTAAAAAAAAATACAAACTAAGGCTCAAATTGCTCAAAATTAAATTCCTAAGCCAAAAAAATTAAAAGCTCCATCACCAAATTTCAGAATTAATAATAATTTAAAATAAAAAAATTAATTAATTAAATAAAATAACTAAAAAAATACCAAAATGATCCCAAATACTTAAAATCACCTCAAAGAGACATTAGTGACATTTGGAAGAGTTTTCAAGAGGTTTGGAATTGATTTGGTACAAAAATCATAAAACTCCTCTAATTAAGCAATTAAATAAATCAATTAATGTGTTCAATTATTATAAAATAGAACTAATTATGAAAAATTTCAAACTAAATAGACTAAAAAACATTGAACTTATAATTGAGTCTAATATTTATAAAAAATATGAAATTCCTATAATTCCATTTAAAACACAAAGAACAAAAAATTGATCATACTTAATTCGTTAATTATAACTAAACTTTCAAAAATCATAACTAATACAAGAAAATTCAATTCACTTTTGACGCAATTGAATTCAATCAGAAAAAAAATCCTACTATTTCTTAAAATATAAAGTTTCAGAATTTATAATAAATTAAAAGTCTACCTAACGTCAAACCTATTTAAGGATATATATTAAGAATTTAATAAACCAAATTAAATCTCAAAAAATAAGATGATAATTAATATCAAAATGAGTAATAATGTAATCATAAATTAGGATAATATAATCATCAAACTAGATAACGCGGGCCTAAGAGCCTAATAAGTTAACTCTAAGAATGGTGAAATAAATCTCATGGCCTTGACATAAGCAAAGACAATTATTATTCAACTTGAATGATTACTAATAAATCATTAACAAACTAAAGCTTTCACACCCTTTGCTTGATTCCATTTGAAAGGAAAAGACGTATTGGATTGTAAGGCCTAAGGACTATAACACTTAATTAAAATCAAAGGCTTTAGAAAACAAATAATTAATCAACCTTAACATTTAAAACTCATTTTAAAATGAACATCAAAATAAGACTTAAACTCAAATTAAATGTCCCTTAGCCTATAAACAAATCAAAGTAAAGTGTTCAAAAGTTCTAAAAAGTAACCAACTTAAGGAATATCTAAACCACACAACCCACTTCCAAACATTATAGATTGCTTGCTATGACAACCAACTTTAGTTATAAGATATGATGCTGTTATTTTATGAATTTTCTTTATTTTGTATGTGAAGTGGATTTATGCTTTGATGAATGAGTGATGCTTTTTCATCATATTTTCATTTTTACATGATATATTGTGAGTTCTCTATGATCAATGAGGGGTGCTAGATTTTTCTTAGGTTAGGAATGATCCGGATGTTAACATATTTTTTTGTAGGTGGTTATGCTTATGTTGTTCTATAAAAAGGGGCTAATTAAAATATGATTAATAAATTGTATGCAGGTGTTCTTTATTTCCTTGCGTCCTAAAATTAAAAGCATGGTCAAGTTGATATGTTTGCTCAAAATGAGCAAGTGATTATTTTATTTGAGCTTTATATTGACTATTTTCTATATGAATTGTTCTTGTTAACTAACATGCAAGAAGTATAGAGTTCGTTTTAAATTTTCATGTGTAATATGATTTAAGATTTGTGAAAGTTCTTAAAATAAAGCATCTCCTTAGAAATCAAAGAGGAAAGAAACATCCTTACAAAGGAGAGTTCTTTCCATTTGGATATCCAAACTCGATGAATATAAGGACCCAAGATTGAAGGACAAATAGATGCCACTTGATTATTATTATTTTCGATATAGATTATGAGTATTGTATATGATTTTTAAAAATAAATACAGATGTCTACATTAATGTTTTGAATTATTGAATATTTTTTGTTGTTTATTACTGATAGATGATATTAGATAGCTTTGATTGTTGTTGTTTATTAAAAGATAAATGAATAATTCATCCAAATTAGATTATAGGGTATCACACTACCAACCATGAAGATAGGGTACAAAAGCATAAATAACTTTAGAGTACCTTGGGTTGCTACTTTATACCTAATAATCATTCATATGGCTATAGTTACAATGTAATTATTCCAAATCATTGCTTTGTTACCACTAAAGTACTTTCATAACCCATCGTAACACAACTCACTATACACGAACAAATCGCATCATATCGAGGCTATGATAGCAGACCTATTCTCTCAAGACCTAATTGAAAGAATTTTTTTTTCCTTTTTATATCTTCAATATTAACAATATAGTCTTTCTAATTCAGTAAATATGAACTTTAATTAAAATATCATGATAATCATCATCATTTCATTTGAATTATTGCAATATCATTTCTTTAACAAAAATATATATCATACCATGATTAGCAAAATAATTTTATCTGAATGCAAGACATACATATAATCACAGCTTTAGCCTTTATCAACAATCTTTTTTTAATAGGTGCTTTACCCTTTCATAAACATATATATAACAAATATAGGGGTAAGCTATATTTGCTCAGTAAGATATACGAGACCTACTTAAGAATGTAATATTTATTTTAAAATAATTGCATATCAGTTAAACATTGTATTAATATGAAAAATCAAATTTTTTTTTTTAATAAAATCACATAATTGGTTGTATCAGTTGTTGTTATGAGCATAATTGTGATAGTACAACTTAAGTAGTCACGAATATCCAATTAATAGCTCCACATCCACTTATAGGATATCTATTTAGGTAGGCATACAAAGACATATCGATAGAGTACATTCCTACTTGACACGCATTATACTAAAAAATCAAAATCATATTAAAATAACATTACATTTAACATATCAATAGAAAACATATATGTCATTTTCCGATTCTTCCTTATACCTCCATTTAAATCATGTTTCCCATTAGTCCCTTATAGCTCCACATCCACTTATAGCTCTACTTGTTCATCTTATATCTATTTAGGTATATCATAGGCTTAGATTTAGGAATAATATGTTCGCAAAAGTCCTTATAACTCAACTTATATCGCACATAAACATAAATAGATGTTGCTTACATTTCTCCTAGGAGTGTCAATATTTGACACGACACGAAAATCCGACTTGAACCCGACAGAGAAAATTCGGGTTTGACCCAACCTGATTTCTAAATGGGTCGGGTTCGGGTTCCAGGGATTCAACCGTAGATTGAAAATACAGGGTATAAAAGTTTGGGTTGACGACTACGATCCCAGGTTGTCGGGTCAACCTAGAAACCAATTTAAAATGAGCTGCCAACGCTGCCCGAGACTGCTTGCACCTGCCCTGGCTGCCCGCGCATCTGCCTTGGCTGCCTGCGCATCGCCTGTGGCTGCCTGTGCCCTACTCTCGTAGCTGCTTGCGTGCCTATTAGCAGCCCTTGCGCGCACGAGGTTGCTCACGCATCTGCCTGCTCGCACCCGCAGAAGCCAGAGCCTGCCCGCTCGCGTTCGCGCCTGCCCGCACGCACCAGCGGACGCCTGCTCCTGCTCGCGCGCACCCGCTGATCACCGGGTAAAAATCTCTCTCTACCCAACAATCAAGATAAAAAATGAAATGAAATTCAGGTGGAAAATTGTCATATGAAGTTGAAAAAAAAATTGATGCTCATAAATTAAAATATATTTAAATTTATTAAAGTCCTTAAACTCATCTGAAGAAGAAATTGTTATATGATTCTTCGCTTGAAGTTGAATAAAAAAATCTATTTTTTTTAAATAAATATTAAAAAAATGATATACTTGAACAAAATAAGAAAAATAAAATTAGTATGTTGATGATATATTTGTTTAAATAATATATTTAAAATAAAAAAGAGTTTGCTCAATCAAAATTACTTTAATAATATATTTCTAATATTAAGATTATTATCAAGGTGTTAGACATCGTATTAATTATTATTTTTTAAATAGAAATATATTAATATGTATCATATCAAGTAGCATATGATATGATATACTTCATTATTAAAATACACAGACTTAAAAAAAAAACTTCTAAAAAATTTAACTTATCAAATGATAATTTTACTAATCCTTAAAAAAAAAATTGGTTTTATCAAGATTGTGAAACGGACAATAAACTAATAGAATGAGAGGTCAACGGTTCAATGATTTGACTGTGGTCAAATTAGATCACATAATAAAAAAATACTTATTATTTTTAAATATGATAATAATAATGCAATTATTTTTTCAATATATAATAAAAATTTAAATAAAATCATTAAAGAAACATAATAAATAAATTAAATAAATTTAAAATTAAATATATTTATATTTTGAACATAACCTCCATTCGAAGTTGTCTATCATTTATGAGCTTCTTCAAATTTGAAAATATGTATAAAAAATTAGGGTTTTACAAAAAAAAAATGTGAAACTCAAAATAAAAAATTGATGTACTGAACTTGGTAAAAAGCATTTTTCCAACTCAAAATCAAAAGCTCAACTTAATAAAACAAGAAAATTTAACTTCTCCGAGAAGAAATCTTACATCTCAAAGTGTGAGTAGCGAATGCAAGGAGAACTCATGGTAGTGTGATGTCGAAGAGGAGTTGTTAAGTTGGCGCTTCGGCAAATTATTCTGTGCGGACACCGGGATTGCTGCGCTTTTATCCAGGGAGAAAAAATTATGGCATTGTTTTCTCTCTTCAGGAGATCGTACTCCAAAACTGGTCCTTACACTGATAAATTTCTTACCAAAAAGAAACCACCAATCCGCTACTTGTTTTCCTTTCTTCGTCTAGGAAACCAAATCGCCCTCGATTCCTTTGAAAAGGCGAGTAGCGGAGCTAGGGTTTCTCCCTGCTTTCAAGACCCAAATCGGTTTCCGAGAAGTTCGGATTTTGCCATTCAGTCGCGGTCAAGATTGTTTTCTTCCTCGGCGGGCGCGGTGGTGTCCGATCCGAAAACTTCCGACGGGATGACGGTGGCTGCCATTGTCGCCAAGAGATGGCCTATTCTTGATGAGAGCGAGGGGGATTGGAAGAGCCATGCGGCCGCCATAGCCCAATCCATACAGCTTATCAAGAAGCGATTGCAGGTGACTTATTTTATTTGACTTACTATTGTAAAACATTTCGGGAGATGTCAGTCGTTTGGTTGTGAAATTTCTAAATAATAAAGTTATAAATGCTGTGTTCAAAATTAGCTTATATTTTTGAGATTTTCACCCCTCTCAATATTTTACTTTTTATGATCCTGAAAGTATTGCAATAGCATTGAATCAAACGTATTTGACAGATAGCATTGAAATCTACTAAAACTTACCTCTAAATAAAACTTACCCAAATACCGGTTAGTTAGACCATATTCATGGATTAAAGCTCAACAAAAAGCATAGTTTGAGGTAGATAAATGTTAAAAGTATTTTTCAAAGGTGGTTATTTCCTGTCAATATGCATGAGTTGATCTGGCGGAATACAGGGTATGAACTTATCTTTTTGATGCATTTATTGTTATTTTTTTGGTTTCTCTATGTTTTATTCACATTTTAAATAGGATTATAGAGAACTTAAACATCTTTTAAAGAAATTGGCGAGCAACACAAATGCTATCATTTTTTTATGAGGGGCTATTTGAATGTAAGTACTTGAAGTATAAATTAAAGAAATGCAGTTTGATTTTTCTGATATTTGGTTTTAAGCAAATGAAACACGAAGCATTTATTTTAGGGATTTGGAATTTTCACATGATACCTATTTTTGATGAATTTAGAAATTGAGAATTTATACAAATCGAAAGAGTTCCAAATATAAGGAAAACTCATAGCGTGTGGCCCACCTTCATTGCCCATGGATGTTGCTCGCCACTTGCTGATATTGCACGCCATTGTCAACATTTGCTCGCTGCCTTCACTGTTGCTAGTTGAACTCAGCTACAACCCATTGTTGTTCGCTGTATTTTAATGCATGTAAAATGTACCATAACAGCACAACATTATTTCAATTTATTTGATTTGCTTCCAACCAAACAACTCATGTCTTTCTAAAATTCATGCATTCGGATTACTTTGCATTTCTAAAATACAAGCATTTTAAAAACATCCAACTAGACGTCCCTTAGATATAACTATATAAGCTTTGTTGAAAAAGCTCAAAATGGTCTCCTGAATATTCATATGTAGCCAATTTAGTCTTAAAATCTTATTTTTCTGCATCCTCCCTTAATTATATAAAATTGATCCTAAATGGTATCTCAGGTGCTAAATTAACATCAATCTTGTATAAGAGACTAAAGTGGGTTTAATTTTGTATCCTAATTTTTAGCAATTTATATATGAACTATGAAATTTTAAGATTTTACAAGATAGTTGGGGAATCTCATTCTATGGACAATTGTTTTATGTTAAAAGGACCTGATGTTGTTTTTTGCAGCCTAAAAAGAAGCATATGTGAATGATATCAGAATTTGCATTTGGAAGAATTCTATTTAATTTCTGAAAGACATCATTGGACCGTGCTTGACTACTATTTCTTACACAACTTGTAATGCTTGGATTTAGAAATGTAGATATAAAAATTTGCTTAGAACTTCTCTCGAGGCCTTTGACAGCACTTGTGTCGTTCATGCTAGAATGGTGTTACAATTCCTGGCTCATGAAATGCAAATATAAAACTGTAATTTTACTGATTCTCTTCTGTATAACAATCAAGGATCCAAACTATAACCAACTGTAAGATGATGACCATTTTTGAAAGTGAACATGGAATGCCTTTCTAGTTTTAAGCGTATTGTTTATGGCCTTTGCAATAACCGTGAATTTATAAAACTGTACATTGATGTCAAGTATCTGATTTGAAGATGATGTCACTTATATTATCTCAATGTAGACAGTTTGTGCAATTACCTATCTTATCACCATTAATAACAGATAAATCTATTTTAAATTCATAACATTCTTCACAGTGGTTGTACGTGCTATTTACTTGCATGGCCTTTTTTCTTTACTACAATTTTATGCCTGACCTATTAAAAGTTTTCACTTTCTGTAAATTCCATCATTATTGCCTGTACTTATTATATTGCATGTGCTTGTTTTACTTTTTAACCCGGTGCCCCGATGATCTTTCTTTCTTATGAGAAGCACAAAAGGATTATAGTGTTAGTTTTATGACTATCATCTAATGGATGGCTATATTTTCTTGTTTCAGTGGATGCTAATTGTTTTATGGATATTTTCTTCATTTTAATATTTTTTATTGTTCAATAATAATAGTGCTCTGAAATACTTCTTGTAACTTTCAAAGTGCACAAGCATACCTATGCACATTTGTTCCTTTGAGTATTTAGTTATCATTTGTGCTATATTTGGGCATGAAATCAATACTTTATCTATTGGCAGTGGAAAAAGATGATGATCAGGTTAGAGCAGCTGTCTGTGGCATTAGACAAGCCAGATCTTTGGGATGATCCTACTTATGCATCCAGAATTAGCCGTGAGCATGGGGGGCTAATGAGCAAGATGAGAGAAGTTAATGGATTTGAGCAAGAGCTTCTTGAGTTTATTGATTTGCTTAAACTAGCACGTGAAGAACATGATAATCAATTGGAATTGGTAGGCTACCACTTTTAGATATTTATATATTCTTTTTAAATTCCAATTGTTGCTATTGGCCTGGTGGGAAGTATGTTCGAAAATCTGTCTCTTTTGTTTTATCTCTTTATGATAGAAATATTCCCTTATTTAATGAATATTTATTTTACCCAACGCCTCATTCATTAACTTGGTGGATTTTCCTCGTTATCCAAACATGCACTACAGTTTATGTGATTATAATCCTCAGTTGTCTTTAAATGTTTATTTTAGATAAAATATTATATATTGGGCCATTGGCTGCATTTTACCTTTCTACTGTAGTACATACATGATTTTCATGGGCTATCTGACAAACAAATTCTAATATCAAGTTTCAGCGTCCCATTTCTTCTAGTTATTTATGCGTCCTAAGATACTTTGATGTGAAACGTAAATGCCATATACTTGCCTAGGTGGCAAGATTAATTAAAGCTCAAATTAATTTGGGGAGAGAGAATGAAAATATGAAATTAAGGAGTAATTAAAGCTAATTCAAATTCAAATTTTGAATTGTCATTAATTGGGAGGATTAAATGATTAATTGATTTAAATCTGAAATTAAATTTCAGATTTAAATTAATGGTTATTGGCTTAATTGGAGGGACAAATTTAAGGAGTAATTAATGCTAATTCGAATTCAAATTTTGAATTTGAATTGTCATTAATTGTGAGGATTAAATGATTAATTGACTTAAATCTGAAATTAAATTTCAGTTTTAAATTAATGGTTATTGGCTTAATTGGAGGGACGAATTTAAGGAGTAATTAATGCTAATTCAAATTCAAATTTTGAATTTGAATTGTCATTAATTGTGAGCCTTTCCTAATTAAAAAATTTCTTTATTCCAAGGAGGAAGAGAGGGGGAGGTGGGGGTTGGTGGGCGTCGGCCTAAGGGATGGCCGGCGGGTGAATTTCTGGACGGGCCAACAGGGCCGGCGGCAAGGAGAACTTGGGGAGGAAAAGCCCGAGCTTGGTAGAGGATGAGAAGTTTGGGGAAATCTTGGAATTTCTAACCACGCTCTTAAACTTCAAGATCTCAAAGGAGATTGTAGGGATGTCGGAACTCACACAGAGATCCACGAAACTCTCCTCAAGAACTCACAAAGAGATCTTGAGAATCTCGGAACTCACAAAGTGATCCGCAAAACTCTCCTCAAGAACTCACAAAGAGATCTTGGGAAAGTCAGAACTCACAAAGAGATCCTAATGAACTCACTAAGAGATCAACACGAAAATAAAATTTTCCATTATCAATAATCCATCCTCCAAATACAAGAGAAGGGGCCTCTATATATAGACCTCAAGAGAAATTAAAAGACACATTCGCCCCTTGGGCTTACATAAAACAAGAGGGTAAAATGGGAAATTACAAAACTAAATTAAAATACACTTAATAAACGAAAACAAAGCAAAGTGATCTCGGTCGTCGATCTTCAGCTCCTCGAATTGGCATGGACGGTTGGATGTCCGCATCATACTTATTCCTTAAAGACATGTTTATCCATGTAAAATTTGAATTTTCATCACAAGATTCCTTCTTCAAGGGGTCTTTTAGCACTGTTTTGTGATCATCGGCATTGTACTATAACTTTTTGGGATTGGTTATGTATGCCTTATTCACCATCCATTCTTGACAAGCGCTGCATTTAGTGTTTCTACTTTTGTGATGATCCTTTTATGAAAAACATTAGATTAGGCGTTAATACACTCATCTTTCCTTGGCCTTTGAGATATGTTTTGATCGCAATCTGGTTTTTTCTTGTACCTCATCCACTAGAATCTCCTAGAAAGGTTTAGTTTATTTTGAGAAAATATTTCTTTCTTTTACTATTTGCATATCAGAGTTGTAGAATAAATTTTGAATTCGTTCATTTTTGTTCCTTCATTCATATTTTCCTGGGTTATTGAAGCTTTAGTTTGGCATATGTTGTTTGTTTGTTTGTTTGTCTGTTTTTTTTTTTCTTTCATTCTGCACTCTCTTTTCATGTGCAACGATGATAAGCTTCGTCTTCTCTATTGATTTGTGAAGGAATATATGAGTGAATTGCTCAATATGAGAAGAAAAGCAAAGGAGAAAGAACTCGAGGCTTTATTATCTGGGGAGAATGATCCCTGCTCTTGCTATATCGAGGTTAGTAGCGTCGTGTAGCAGAATTATATGTATTTTTGTATCTTGTTACAAATTCTGAATTATTGTCTGACATCCATTTCCTTTCTCATGGTCTTTCATTTGAACACCTTGATTCTTTTGTTTTGTTAGCTATTTTCTTTTACTTAAGCAACTCTGTTGTCTACTTTCTACACTTCTTACTATTGCAGTTGTTCCAATAGATTGTTGTTTCCTTTGAAAATCAGCTACAGGTAACAAAATAAGCGTTCTAGATTATCTAGATTTGTCATTTGGCTATTTGTCTTATGTTTTGTTGATAGCTTTGATATGATCTACATGTATTACATGGAACTAGTTTTTTTTTATTGCTGTTGTCTACCAGAGATGTCTCTGCTGGAGAAGTCTCCAAGATTCCTGTTAAACTCAACCAATGTGTTACATACAAATCAACCAAAGGCAAGGAGTGAGTCCTGCTCCGGGTAGTCCTTGGTGGTCCCTTTGATGTCAAATTTTGAATAGTGCTTTCATAGAAGAGAGATGAGCTCAGGGAAAAATTAAAGGGGTGATTCTAGAATGAATAATGTAACATATCGGCCTCAATATATATATATATATATATACACACGCCAAATTTTAAGGAGCTCATTATTTCTTAAAATTAAAATTAGCTTAAGGGAGCATACTTAAAAAATAATTTAAAAAAAGAGCAAAATCGTCAAATGTTTTGGTGCATTTTAAATACGCCAAATTATTTGATTTAATCTGAATACCTTTTATGATTTAGCGTATTCAATTTAAAATATATAAAATAATATAAATGGAGAGAAAGAGAAAAGGAGAGAGAGAAATTGGGAGAGAGAGAGAGAGAGAGAGAAATGGGGAGAGGGAGAGAGAGCCACAGGGACAAGAGAGAGATGGGGAGAAAGAGATGAGGAGATTTTTTTTAATATAATGTTATATGAATATTATTTTTATATAATATTATTTAAATATTATTTTTAACTATTATTTAAATATTATTTTAAATATTAATAATTTAATTTATTAAATAATTGTTAAAAAATTAATTAAAATAAATGATTATACATAATTTAATTTTAAAAATATTTTTTAGTCCATTTAATATACATGCAATATTAGATAAAATTAATATTTTATTAAAAGTTTAATATATTTGTATCAATATTTTATCATAAAGAAATTTTAATTTTTAAATATTAAAATTAATTTTAAATATCATTTTTTAAAATATCATTTTCTAAAAAATTTCATATCAAATTAATTATAAATTTTGAAATATTAAAAAAATTTTAACATCTTGAATTGTATAACTATTATAGTTATATTTAATAATTCAAAATAAAAATTTCTTTATGATAAAATTTTGATAAAAATAGATTAAATTTTAAATAAAATATTATTTTTATCTAATATTTCATATATATTAAATGGATTAAAAAATTTAAATTAAAATAATTTTATGTATAATCATATATTTTAATTAAACAAATTTTAAATAATTTTTTAATAAATTAAATTACTAATATTTAAAATAATATTTAAATAATATTATATAAAAATAATATTCATATAACATTACATAAAAAATAATATCTCCTCATCTCTCTTACTCGTCCTCGTGGCTCTCTCTGTGTCTCTGTTTCTCTTTATCTCCCTCCCTATCTCTCTCTTTGTTTCTCTCTCTCCATTTATATTAATTTATTTATTTTAAGCATAATAAGCTAAATCATAAAGGGTATTCTTCAATCAGTTTAAAATAAGTTGCATGGGTTTTAGTCATTGTTCGACACCATCTATTTATCGTAACTTCTATATCAAATAATCTTATATGAAATATAAAATCTAATGCAGAAAAATAAAGAATATTAAATTAAAATTTGTTTTTATTTTATATGTATAATTGAAACATTAAAATTAAATAAAATATCTAAATGACTATTGATATAGATTAATATTAAGTATTTTGATTTAAGTAAAACATTTTGTTTTATCTCCCGACAGCCTCACCTTGGCTATCTTCTTCATTTGTTATGTATAAATTATTTGACTATCCCTTACTATTAAAGGGAGAAGTTTGCTCAGAACTTATTACATAGGGGATTGCATAGGCCTATAAATATTAAGCCATCCTCCAAGCCACTGTCATCACTTGATATCTCTCCCTATTGATCTTAAAAGCTTCTACCATCTTTGTAGTTGGCAGATCACCATCAAACAGCATAGAGCAAATTTTCATTCTATATAGAACCAAGTAAATGGTTATAACTTTATGGTTTCATTCTCACCCCATTGTTATAGAATATTAGCTTATCTGCCCTTTGTATTCAAGGAAAGGCCATCACAAGATGTGCTAACTGCTCAGCAATTTGCTAGATCCTACAACTGTATTTAATGCACGAGACAAAAACAACATGCATGTAATCATTCATATCATATCATTGTAAACATGTACCAGTCAGTATTAACAATATCGATTCATATGAGCATCAATGTATTAAAATGAGCGGTAGTGATCAGTAAGAACATTAATTAGAAAATGGATCAACAATTCGTGTCTCAATCCTATACCCTGCATATCATGTAAATACTATAGGAAGGGATATCATGTGAATCAATGCAAACAATTTTATTCTATCAATTATCTTAATCCATCATTTTTCAATATATCATCAATATCTAGATACTATTTCTATATTAAAGTCATGTATATCAATATTTCTATTGCTATGCATGTCATGTCATGTTGATGTGTTTATCATATATCATATGTACAACTCTTGTATCAGTATATTGTATCATGTGTATCATATATGAGTATTGTGTATTCTATGTATCATGCATAGGGGTGTAAGTGAGTTAAGTCAACTCGAACTCGACTTATTAATGTGCTCACGAGTCGTGCTTATTGAGCCTATAGTCGAGCTCGCATATTATACAAGCTCGAGCTTAGCTCATAAGCTTGTTGAGCCGCTCGTTTAAATTAGAATGTATTTAAAATCTAATTTTAAAATAATATAATAAAATAAATACTAAATATTTTTAATTATTTCACGAGTCATGCTCGAGCTTTCTTAACGAGATCGAGTAAATGAGTCGAGCTTGAGCCTGATAATTTTCGAACGAACCGAGCTTGAGCTCAGGAAGAATTAAACATGATTAGGTAGATATTTGACTCGCTTGACTCGTTTACACCCCTAATAATTATCAAATGCTTCCTAGTTTTGGCTCAAAACTTTTCCACAAAACTTTTTTTTTTTTTTTTTTTTAAATTTGTGGAATGTTTTAGTTCTTAAATTATATATCTAAGGTTAATTGTAGGAGACCTACCATGTACCAATTAAACACTATAGAAATATACTATAATATTATTATAAGCATGCTCTATGTTGTATAATTACATCATGCCCCTTACGAATTATATCATATGATCTGTGGAGGATTTAAGATGGGATGTGACGAATGGTATGTTGCTCCCTACCTATATTCATAAGGATTGAGGTTTGCATAGAAACACTTGAAAGAATTTTTGAAGGTTTCAATTTGATTGATTTGGTTAAGACACCTTTGACTTGATAAGGTTAGGAAGTTAATTGACCAAACCTGTAAAACCCGAAATTCGTCAATTGAGTGCGTCGCACGCATATCGATGCGTCGCGACGAACTTAAGTGAAATTTCGACGTCGTCGGAATTCGACGAAATAAATTTCGTTAGATTCGTCTCGAAATTTCGAGCAAAATGGTATAAAGAACTTATACCTAATTTCGCTCGGCTTGGAAGATATAAATTGCCGAAGCTAGTTTAAGTAAAATTTGTCCCAAAGTTCCTATTTTGCCCTTCTAAGTCTTAAAGAAAATGTTAGGGTTAAGGGCACATGCGTAAAAATGCTATATAGAAATTACTTAAGTCCATTTCATGCCTAAGGGACCGAAACATTCGGTCCCTTGTTTCGTTTCCTTCGGCCGAACGAGAGAAAGGGGCGACGGGAGAGAGAGGAGCGGCGGAACTTCATCCCGAGCGGCTATTCCGGCGAGATTTCCGGTGAGATTCATTGGGGAAAAGCAAGAGGAAGACTTGGGATAGGTTTCCCTTCATTCCTTTGAGTTTTTTTTTAAGTTTTATTGAAAGAAAGATATCAGGGTTTGGTTTTTCTTGATTGTTTCTTTAGCAAACCTTTAGGGTTTGCATAGGAATGTATTTTAGTGAAATTTCAAGATGATTTCTTAAGGGAAAACCTAGGATCCGAATTTTAGGGTTTCTCTTTTTGACAAAATTTTTATTGGAATGAGTAGAGGAGCTTAAGGGAAGACTTTTGATATGAAAAATGTAATTTTTCATTTACCAAATTTGAGTGGAAAAATTAAGGAAAGTCTAGGGTTTTTCAAAACCTAGTTTTTATAGGACGCATGCTTCCTAATTAGGTTCCTAAGGGCTTCAAGAGGCCTCTAATGTCAAATTGGAGAGAAAAAAATATTTTTCCAAATTTTAATTTAATATAAATCCGAAAATAAATGAATATTATTGATTAAATAAATAAAGGGGAGGTTTTAGCATGCTTAAGGAATGATTTGGGCAAAAGATGAAAGTCAAAATTTTGGGTATTTTTCTTAATCCGAAAATTTTAGATTAAATGTTTTATTTACAAAATAAATGAATGTATAAGAGGGTATAAGATGATGTGTAGGGATTTTAGATGTTAAGGTTTGAGGCTAATAATCATTTATCACGTTGCTTTAGGTCTTGAACCGTAGAAGGAGACAAGACTGTTGTAGGGAGAGCAAAGAAGGTGTAAGGTAAGTGATTCTATTTGCTAAAACAAGTATATCTTTATTGTTCAAAAGTTTTATGCTATGTTTAATGTTTTCATTTCATACAAGAATACTTAAAGATGCATTTCATGGAACAAGGGTATTAAATGATACATTTCATGCAAGTGTTACTTGATGTTAAGCATTGGTACTTAGAATGAAAAGTCCAAAACGGTCATTAACCTATTATATGTATTTCTTTGCATTATACGCATGTAACATCGTTTGTGAATGTTGATGACGGAGTATCAAGAGGTTATATACCGCCTTTGAGGCAAGATGGAATTATATGAAAATGCTATGGCCATGAAAGAAAGAAATGTACCTGATCAGTACGTTCGATACTCCGGGACGGATGTTTATATTATGACATTACAGTTAATCTATGCATCACATGTCATATTTTAGGCAAGTAAATGGCATATCATGTTCAATTTAACATTTAGACACTTATTAACTCATGTGTAGTATATTATTTCACAAAATATGTTCTTTCATAGATATACAAAGTTTAGCTATAGTTATCACTTGCTGAGCGTAGCTCATTCCCGAGTTTTGGGAAAATTTTCAGGAGAACCTAGTAGAAGAGATGACTGAAAACCCAAGGTTCACTTACAGGCGTCGTACTCCGGGTGACAGGTTCTTTTTATTGTCTTGTAGTTGTAGTTTTTGTTTATGTGATTTTTGGATGGCATACAGAGTAAGTGTCAAAACTTTTGATATAACCATCTTGTTCATTATGTTAGACATATGTGGTGTTATGGAATTGTGTTATTAGAGGCGCTTTTTGTCATGTGAAGATTTTCTTTGAATACTATTATTTTACTTGAAGAAGGATGAATTACTTATTACATGTCCGATCTCGTTCCCGCCTCGTATCTACGAGCTAACCGGGCCGGGTCGCGACAAAACCAACCCTTAACATTTTTGGGTAACTTTCCTTATGATCCAACAATTTCTTTAGGACCATGCCACATTCACATTTAGGAAGATTGTGTTGGTAGCAAATACCCTTGACTCATTCAGAGCGTCGGTACACTGTCAAATAGTGCTTGAAATTCATGATGGATTTGATGTTCGACACACATCAAAATATTAATTGATGTGGTCTAGGATTTCTACAGCTGAACCAATTGGACCAATTTTGTTTAAATGTAACCACAGCAGATCACGACTGGCTGATTCATTTGATCTTCAATTAGTTTAGTTGGAGTAAGCCCTAGCCACTAGAGAGGGTCATTGCTAGTGGCGATGATGGAGGATGTTTGAGATCAAGAATTATGGTGATGAGATGGAGAGGGACCTCCTCCCCCTACACAACTGAAGGGCATAAACAGGTTGTCTCAAAACCACTAGGCGTCGCCTATGTCATCGTCATGCCATCCTTTTTTCAATCAAACATCCTTGGTGCAGGAAGGCTAGCATTGTTCGAGATATGCTAGGAATGCTTGGTAGTTGTGATTGGAGGCCACCATAAGGGGCTGGTTAGCTAGAAGTAGGATTTAATAAATCCTGCACATCTAGATTTAAATATTGAGGGCATGATAGTATTAAAGCTTGCTAAATTCTGATAAACTGTTTGGTTATTTGTTTCGAGATTTAAGATTTGTATGAGAGAGACATTGTTTAAATCATCTGAATGGTGGGATTCAACAAATCTTGGATTTAACTAATAACAGTATTTAAATGGTATACAAACAATAGGATTTAAAGTTTCTAAAATACTATTTTGCTTGATTTAAGCTAAATTTTTCTTAAATCCTGCCAAAAATAGGTTATTAAACGTCGCTAAGTTTGATAAGTGTGCCCAGATTGCTTGGTGGTGGGCTGAGGGAAGGCCTCTAGTGATAATCAGAGGGCTGTATGCACGATGGAAGGAAGATTCAATGACTTTCTCCTTCTAATGTCTTCATGGGAATTTTTTGGTTGGTAGTAGCAAACAGCGGTAACTAACCTTTCGGCATCCCTAAAATGATGGCTAACAACATGGCATGGGCTGGGTTACTAGTGCATATTGGGTAAGGTGGACTTAAGAAGTAAGAGGGCCTATTTATAAAAAAAAAAAAAAAACAACTTCCATTCACAGGTTTAGAGGAATCTGGATTTTCTTATTTGAACTATTTTTTGGATTTCTGATTTACCTTTTTTGAGATCCCTGTTTGGTATTCATGCCACTGATTCTGGACTATATTAGTTACTATTATATTTATCAATAGCATTTGTTTTTGAATCCCATATTTCTTTTGGAAGATACTGTGCAAAACTGAATTCTTCCCTACGTAATATTCTTGTCTTCATATTTTTACTTCAAGAATTGCTCTCCTGTTATCCAGTTTAACATCTGAAGAAGTTTATCATATCATTCAGGTTCAAGCTGGAGCCGGCGGTACGGAAAGCATGGATTGGGCTTCCATGGTTCTGAACATGTACGTTAGTTGGGCTAAACGCCATGGATATGAGGTTATGGTTGTGGATGAAATGCATGGTGAGATAGCAGGAATCAAGGTTCTTGTTCGTACTTTTATGCCTTTGCATAGTGACTTCTTGGAGACATGAGTAACTGAATTTGAATCGAAGTATTAGGTTTCTAATAACTTTTTCTCTCCTTTCAGCGTGCAACGATCAAGGTAGATGGTGAATTTTCATTTGGCTATGCAAAAGCCGAAGTTGGGGTGCATAGATTGGTACGGATCTCCCCATTTGACACTGGGAAGCGTCGCCATACTTCTTTTGCTGCTGTAGCTGTAATACCAATCCTAAACGACGGACCATCCCGTTTTCAAATTAAGGAATCAGATCTTCGCATCGAAAGGTTTCGTGCCAGTGGTGCAGGTGGCCAGCATGTTAATACGACTGAGAGTGCCGTGAGAATAGTACACATTCCTACAGGAATATCTGCTACATGTCAGAATGAAAGGTAGTGGCAATCTTCTCCGTGCCTTCTGTCCGTCTTTGGTATGTGTTCCATAGCAGCACTAATAATGATTAGTTTTGGTATTTCTGATTATGTCAGCAGTATGTTAATTTCTGTGGTTCATCATGACATTTATTGCATCTATATTGGTATAACTTCAGAGAGTTCACCCTTGATAATTTGCCTTTCGAGTTGCTTTAATTTTTTAATAATTTGAGCAGTACTATTGAAAAAACAAATTTAAAAAAAATTGCATTTTTTTTAATATTTAGAACCGGAAACTCTGTATGCTAGGCAAATAAAAAAATTGTTGTCCTCTAAAAACATGCCTGTAATGTTGTCTGTTAAGTATACGGCAATTTCATTCTGTATGCCAGACGACTAATTTTTTTAATTAATTGGGTATTTTTGTTATTCTTCATTGCATGTCTATTGCACCAGCCTTACTTGATCTGACTGTAGAAATTAGACGCGCCCTTCAATTAAAAACGTAACTTGAAAATGAAGGTTGACCAAAATTTCATAACTTGAGCCCCCCAAAAACATTTTTTTTTGGCTCAAGTTATGTCTCGTCAGCTCCTATATTGGCCTGTTCGCCGATTGTGGCTCAAGTTACGTTCTTAGTTCTTACCAGTTAACTTCAATCTCTCTGAATTAAAGGGCCCGTCTAATTTCAACAGTCAGATCAATTAAGGCTGGTGCAATAGACATGCAATGAGAATGTTCATGAGGAATGATTAGTGAGTCATGGACAGGTCCAAGCTCCAAATCCCAAGCACCAACGGCCTTGCCTTCGTCCAACAGAAGACTCGTGAAAAAAAAAGAAGATATGGTGACTGTCACCTGTTTAAATTTGATTCTGGCCCACTTTTTTTTTGGGGGCTAGTTATGTCTCATAATTCCAGCTCCTATAGTGTTCTGTCCTAAAAATTTGCCTAACCTTCATTGTTTTTTTTAAGAGAGATTGAAGTTAACAGGAAAGAACATAACTTGAGCCAAAAAAACAATGAAGGTTAGGCAAATTTTTAGGACAGAACACTATAGGAGCTGGAATTATGAGACATAACTTGAGCCCCCAAAAAAAAGTGGGCCCAATCACCCTTTAAACAGGTGACAGTCACCAAATCTTTTTTTTTTTTCACGAGTCTTCTGTTGGACGAAGGCAAGGCCGTTGGTGCTTGGGATTTGGAGCTTGGACCTGTCCATGACTCACTAATCATTCCTCATGAACATTCTCATTGCATGTCTATTGCACCAGCCTTAATTGATCTGACTGTTGAAATTAGACGGGCCCTTTAATTCAGAGAGATTGAAGTTAACTGGTAAGAACTAAGAACGTAACTTGAGCCAAAAAAAAAACAATGAAGGTTAGGCAAAATTTTAGAACAGGCCAATATAGGAGCTGGAATTATGAGACATAACTTGAGCCAAAAAAAAATAAAAACCTGGGCGGCTGGGCCCAATCGCCCTTTAAACAGGTGACAGTCACCAGATCTTTTTTTTTTTCCACAAGTCTTCCATTGGACAAAGGCAAGGCCGTTGGTACTTGGAATTTCGAGCTTGGACCTGTCCATGAACTCACTACATCATTCCTCATGAACATTTCCAACTTAACAATAAATTTAATAAAGAAATGACATTAAAAGCAACACTTTCCACAGTTTTCATAATTTCTTTTAAATGACCTGAAATATATTTAAATTTTTTCTCCAACTTTTCAAAATGATAGCTATAGGCGTCGGTTGCACAACTATTATTTTTTTAATACAAAATAGTTATTTAAACTTTGTTTTAAAAAATATGAGTCGGCTCGTGAGCCAATAAACTGTGTTTTATCAAATTTGAACTCAAACTTGTTTAGTGTTCGAACCCGACTTTATGCTCGAGCTTGTGGTTGTGACTTGATAAGCTCAATTAGCAAGCTCGTTAGCGCGTCGAGTTCGAGTCAGGTCGGCTCATTTACTCCCCTAACTTGGAATAAGTTTTCTTTTTTTTTTTTTTTTAATCTTATATTACTGAACATATGCCAGGCATTTCTTCTTTGAAAAATTCTGGTGAAATGAGAATGTAAGCTCAGCTTTTTTATTATTCATGATAGTCACATTTATTATGTAGATCACAATAAATAAATAATTAAATCATTGCCACGATCCTAATAGCTTTTATAAGTGGAGATTATAGCCAATGGGAGTGTCAAAATGGGTTATTGGATTAGGCTCATGTCTGGCCCAAGATTGATCGGCTTTGTACTCATATGACCATAAACTGACTCATTTTGTAAATGGGTTAAAATATTGAACTAGAAGCCGACTCGCTCTCAACTAGGTTGACTTGACCTGATCAGCTGATCTTATAACATGTTTAGTTTGAAAAAAAATAATATAGCAAGCTAAGACAACCAAGGAGCAAACAAATTTAAAGAATTTAAGCAAAGTGAAATTACAATTACCTCTTTCAAACCTATGCAGATTTTTTCACTATATTATAATCAAAATTTAATTAATCAAAAATTTAGTTATTGTATAATATTCCTATATACATATCAAATTTTCCAATGTGCAATTTGCGAGTCAAAATTAGGTAATTTTTTGGTTGGCGGGTTGACATGAACTTGAATTGTTTATTAAATGGGTCGAAAAATATGACTTGAATCTATCCCGTTTATTAAATAGCTCAACTTGAACCCGAATTTTTTGGTTGGGTTATTTGGTTGTCTTTTATTGACACCCTTAATAGTAAATCATACTGATGGGGACATCAACAGCGATCTCGACACATGTACCTTCAGGAGGTGCCGGAGATCGACGGCCACGATCATGATTTGTATTTTCATCATTTTATGTAGTAGTTTATTTTTATTTTATGTTTTTCCGTTTTTACCCTTATGGGTATTTGGTAGCTATTGTAGCCCAAGGGGCATTTTAGTACTTTATTTTCTTTGTCATTTTGAGGCCTATTTATATGGCCCATTTCTCATGTAAGAGGGAGTTTTGATGAATGAAAATATTTGCTTTGTGTTCTCTTTGTGAGTGCAAACCTCCACGATCTCTTAGTGAGTTCGTAGGAGAAGCTAGATCTCTTTGTGAGTTCTAGGTTCTAAGTTCTCTTGATCAATTCGTTGTTGTGGAGATTTGGATTGAAGCCACTAGTGGGAGATTGGAGTTTCATGCTTTGGATCCCGAGAGACATAAGCCCACCCTCCAAGTTCCCGGCGGTCCTCCCAGCCATCAAGCCAACGGCCTCCCATCCACAATCCATGGCCGCCCCACACTAACCTTGCTCCTAAAGTGAAATTCAATTTTCAATGCCTCAAAAACTTTCCTTATTTGCTTCCTGATTGGAAAGGAGCCTACCTGTTGGATTCCAATGGATCCAAGGCTCAATTCAATTTAGGAAATTCTCTTAGCTAAGCAAATTTGAAATCATATTTTCAGATTTTGCTAACACCGTGAATTAACCTCTACTTAATTACAATTAATTGCTCTCAGCTCTCCATATGGCCGGCCACCCATCCTCCTCTTTTCTCTCTCCACTCCACACTTAATTATTAATTAATTACCTCCTAAATACCTCCCCATCCCTAACGAGAGTTTCAGTTTTTTTTTTAGATTTTAAATCTGAGATTTGAAAACAAATCTTTCCTCTCTCCACTAAATAAAAATCTAAAATCAGATTTCAGTTTTTTTTTTTTTACCCGAGGTCCATCTGGACGTGACTTGTTTTTCTCCAACCCAGTCCATCCTCCAACGTCTATTTCAGATTTAGTAATCTTTTCTCTCCCCCTAAGTCCCGCCCAAAGCCCAAACTACCTCTGTCCTGACGTTTGGCTTGCTGCCCCCTTACGCCAGCAGGAAGACCCTGCTGTCCAGCACACTGGACGCCCACAATTTGATGTCCCGAGTTTCCAGCAGCCTAGAAGAGCCATCCAACGTCTCTTGCACCTTCAAGGTTGCTGTCCAAGATCTGTCCAAGACCAAACTGCTGCTGTCCAGAGGAATTCGGCATCTCTTCCTGCCGTCCAGCCAGTCGGGAGAGCTTCGGATGCTGTCCTAAAGTTTCCGATTGCTGTCCACCACATCAAGAAGGGTTTTGGTTGCCGTCTACTTCATCTCAAGCATTCAAACAGCCACTAAAGCTTCATGTCTTCTATTTCTTTGGGTAAACTCATCATCCGACCCTTTTATCTTTGTAGTTACTTCTCTATTGTTGTGATATCTTGATTCATGGAAATCATGCTAATCTTCTCCGCTAAAATCTAGTAATTGGATGAGTTGTGTGAGGGATCTTCTCAGAACAACTAATCTTATTGTTAGTCTAGGGATATTTGTGGAAAACCATTCATGTACGCAACGTTAGATTGACTTGATTGTTATATGATCTTAACTCTTACCCGTGTGAGTCAACCGTAAGCTCGTTTTTCCGTTCTTAATGTTTTATCTCGTCGTTCAAATTATTATAAAGATATAATTATTTGTTCTACCTAAAATTAAGCGTGCAAGCTTTCATTACGAAACCCATCATCGCATGTACGTTTCACATCACATACTCTTTGGATGCTATGAGTTTATTAAACTACACTGTCGTAGATGGGGAAAACCTATAAGAATGGTTTAAGATCAAGGAACATATTATAGGATTTGTAGAGGGTAATGTGACCTTGATGGGTAGTGTGATCTAGTTAGAGGTAATGTGACCTTAGTATGATATTAAACCTATGGGCGATAGAGGCAGAGCGATCTCAAGATGCAATGCGACCTCAGGAGATTATAGGATGAAGTCCTAGACTCAACGATCTAGACATAACACCTGAGGTGGGAAAAAGTGAATAATGAGATGAATTGATATTTAAAGCTGCATATAATAAAATGGGATACAACAGTCAAATGTAATGAGGTTTATATATCTTATATGTAGCAGTATTTTCACCTGTTATGTTATGATTTGTTATGCATAATTCCTTTATAATGATAATTGACCCTGTTCTTACATTCCCTTATTAATACATGTGGACGTTTTATATGTCTATATATGACTACTGTATAAGACATGCATATCTTTCTATGCATTTTATTGGTCATTAGATGATTATTCTTGTTGTTTTAGGTAAAGGGAAGGAGAAGGGTGAACCACAATAGTATCAAGTTTTGTTTGTAAATTTTTTTGTTATTTTGATCGTTGTATGAAAACTTTTGGAGGTTAGTAGCCTATTGTTAGTCACTTGTTTTGGTGTCAGATAGATGCTCTGTAAAAGAAAGTTTTTGGAAATGAAGATTTGACGGTTTCCACTTATAATCGATATTTTAAGTTAGAATGATGTGAAACACACTCGGAATTGCACGGAGACATAATAAGACAACGGAGTAAGCAAGTCGATATAAAGATTAACGAGTCACAATTAATGATTTAATGAAATCTCAGTTGCAAAATTGCTTAGGCATTGTCACAAGCTCATTAGGCACAACAATTTAAAACAATAACAAACATGCGAGTAATGACGAATGCACTTTAACAATAATCCGCGGGTTAATATTTAGAAAAGTCACATTGAGTTTCCCTCACTCAAGCTCTCTTGTGGTTAACAGAAGAAAGATATTAGCAATACTGCTGTGATCACCATGAGGAAGAGGGAGCTTACAATACTGTCCATGGGAAAGCTATTCGAAGCTGGAGGAGTTGATGATCAGTGCAAGCGTGGCCACTCGGATGGACGGTAGTATTCGTCGATGGCGGTTGATAGGGAAACTAGTATCCGATTCACGTAATCTTCAATGGTGGCGTCGATTTCTATGCTGACGTCATGACGAAACGCCGGCTTTGCTACGGAGAGGATCTCCTCTCCAAAATCTGAAATTGTTCCTTGCAAAAACTGAAGTAAATCTGGATTTATTCCAGCTCACAAAATCTGAAAATTTTCTTCAGGTTTTTATTCAAAACCTGAGAAAATTCTCAGGTTCCAAATAGTAGGAATTGTTAACTGGAACCAAGACTTCGGGAACTTTCTCGGGTAAGAAGGGGAGAGGAAGATGGCGGTGGAGCAAGGGGGGGTGGGTGGCGGCAATGAATTGATGCTAGGGAGATTCTTTCCAAATCAAATTCTGTAATAGAACCTGTGGAGAAATTTCTGCCAGCAAGGGGGAGAAAAAGGGATTAAATCTTACCTAATTGATTTCTTAATTACGGTAAGATATAAAAGGAAGGGGGGGGGGAGCAATTAATGTACAGGAATAAGAATTCTGTGAGAAATCGAACTGATGGAAAGCAATTAAAAGTGATGTCAGGATTTGGATGTGAGGGAAAAACTGTTACGAGAATTTGTAAATTAGCTTCCAAACAATATGGTAGAATAGGAAATAAGTATTAAATAAACCAAGATGGAGGTGAAGGGGGGGGGGGGGGGGGGGTGGGCGGCAATGCAGAGAAAGAGAAAAGGGAAAAATTAATTTCATTCCCAACAGTGGAATTTCGGTCAAGAGAGATTTAAGGTGATTTCAAATTATTTCCTAAGTAATAGATGAGATTAGGAAATAGTTTAAAAGAAATTAATGGGGTAGGGAGAGAGGGCCGGCGGCATGCAGAGAGAGGGGGAAGAGGGAGATTGGGGAGTGGGTGATTACTTTCCAAATGTGTTGATGCCACATAGGATAAAATTAATAATTCCGCATGTCATGAAATTCAAATTGGGTTAAGTTCAAAAACTTTCCCTTTTTAGACTTTTGCAAATATGGAAAGTTTGAACCTCAAATTTGAATTTCAAATTTTGAATTCAAATTTCTAGATTTTCCCTTTATTGCAAAACCCAAATTAAGGAGTCATTATGACAATTTGAATGTCATAATGACTTGGATCATGATTGTGGCCGGCGGTCCAAAGGAGGGAGGAGATGCCGCTGATCGGGTGGGGGAAGGTCGTGGGAAGGAGGCCGGCGATCGGGTGGGTGATGGTCGTCGGCTTGGGGAGGTGGAGCTAGGGGACGACTTGGGTGGATGAAGAGGGGAGAAAGGAGATGAACAAGAATATACGAGAAAGATAGAGATAATTAACGAACGCAAAGAGATCGTAAGAACCGCAAACCTCGGACTCTTCCAAAGATTAACGGGTATTGCAAATTACCCTCCTCGGGCTTCTCCTCTCATGAACTCACTAAGAAGATCACATGAACTCACTAAGAGAACATAAAGAAATTTCATTATCAATAATTCATCCTCTCATACAATGCATGAGGCCTCCTATAAATAGGCAAAAATGAACCAAAACTAAAAGACATAAATGCCCTCGGGGCTACAATATCAAAATGATCACCCATAAGGGTAAAACCGTAAAAATGAAAAATAAAATAAACTACTACATAAAAAAGACTCAAAATAAAACTCCTGATCGTGGCCGTCGATCTCCGGCGTCTCCTGATGGTACACGTGTCGAAATCGCATTGACGATGTCCTCATCATAGAATTTTTTTTGAACTGGTTATGTATTTAGCTTGGGTATTATAATGATTATAATAGATCAAATGTAAGTTATTCTTAGCCACGGTGGTTGCACTTTGCGTCGACTGTTTAACGTAGGGCTGACATGAGGTGCGACAAAATGTGGTATCAGAGCAGGCTTTAAAGATCACGCAAATTCTTGTGGAAGTAGCATCTGAGTTAATGTTTAGGATGAAATGATTAAATTTTATAGAGCGTAGGTGGGGTTAATTCTTCCAAAATGGAATTCAATTACTAGGTGAGATCATTATCCTAGGTAAAATGTAAATGGACTAACTTAAACCCTAGCAGGACCTACTTGAAGGTGATTTTTTTGTGTGTTTGAGTGTATATTTGAGATATGATTTAGTACCAACTTGTAATGTTCTTTATTTTCTACCAGAAGTTATGGCTGAAAGAGTTCTTCAGGGAACTAGTGGATGGTCAGCACTGCTTGGTCAAATACTAGAAGAACCTGAGAATGTTGCACCGGCTAAGAGAGGTGAACTTAGGGCGGAGAATATGCCATCCGTGTCTAATCCTGCATTAGTGATGTCAGGGACAATGATGCAAATGCAAATAATGCAGATGATGGAGAAAATGCAATCCTTAGTTGGGCCAGCTGGACTTCCTGCAACAGTTGTACCATCGCCAATAGTTGTGTCTGTAGCACCTACCATTCCTGATAGCAGAATCAATATTCCCTTGACTGTGAAAATAGATAAGTATTTAAAGCTATTTCAAAGTTTGAAGCCACCTCTCTTTAAGGGAGAAGTGGATGAAAAGATTTTAACTGGAATGAAATGCCCAAATGAAAGAGGGTGGGCGGGGGTTCAAAATAAGTTGGGTTTTAAGTTTTGGGAGCTATTTGGTTCTAGCTCATAAATGCTTAGTTTTTACTACTTTATCAGCTCATTAATGCAATTAATTAGATTCATTTCTCCTTGCTTTTGACTCTTTGGTTTCTCCATACATGCCTCTTCCCCTTCTTGTGTCTCTTTGGTTTCTTCCTTGTAAATAAAGGCTGTGTGCTGGTTTCCTTTTTAGTTTTCACCCTGGCTGCTTTCCCGTGATTCTCTCTATGCCGTTTCCTGTGTTGGCTCCTCGAGTCCTTCTGACTGCTTTCCCATGGCTCCCTAGCTGTGGTTCCCATGGCTTCTCTTGCCCGTTTTCTTGTGCAGATTTTTGGGAGCTGTTTTGTGAAATATGCCGCCCTTCCTCTTCCGCTTCCTAATGGGATTAATTGGGGTTTTACGTGGCTGTTCAGGTGCTGTTTCAGTGATTGTTTGGGTGGTTTTTTGGACTGGCTTTTGGCCTTCCATTTCCTGTTTTTAATTAAGATATTTAATGTGTTTTTTGTGGCTGTTTGGCTGCCCTCTTTCTCCTATAAATATAAAGTGTTTTGTATGTTTTAGGGGGTTGATATAATGTTATTTTTGGGAGCCTAAACCTGCGAGCTTCGTCGTGGAAAAGCTCGAGAGCTTGTTCCACCTCTTCTTCTTCTTCTTACTACTTCTTGGGAAGGTTTGCGAGCTTCTCCTACCTTCGTCTTGAACTTCTTGTCTTCTTCTTCTATCCGCAAGTGACCACTCCAATTGTATCTTTCTTTCTCGATCCAAGAAAAGCAAGTTTAGGTGTATTTTTATTTTGTGTTTGTAAGCGTCAAAAGTTTGTAATTCTTTTATTTTATAAAAATTGTAATTTGTCTATTTTGTCGTATTTTGTTTAGTTTTGAGTATTTCATGTATTTTCTTTTATCCATAGGAAGAGTTTCTTTTGCTTGCAAAAAATTAGCGGTTTTTCTAACTTTTTGCTTGCATCAATTTGGTATCAGAGCTTTGGTTGGTGTCTTCCTAGATTTTGTGTCTTTGTTTTAAGAGTTTAAATATGGAAAATAAAAAACAGCCAAGTAATTCAGTGGATACAATCTTCCAACAACAAAATGGATGCCTCATCATGCAGAATTCTTCAGATCCTCTACAGTTTGAGCTTTTAAAGATTTAAGAACATCTGCAATTATGTGACGAGAGATTCGAGTCTAAGAGGCGTTCACTTCTAGCAGAATTTGAACGAGAAATGGAAGCCATCAAACGAAAGTATGACATTCTAATTCAAGAGTTCTGAAATGTCGGATCTCCAAAATTTTGAAGACAACTCATCGGGAGATGAACATTTTCAACTAGAGGAGAATTGATATAGGCAAGGGGAGGGGGGAAGTTGGCAGTTAATTAGATTCATTTCCCCTTGCCTTTGACTCTTTGGTTTCCCCATTCATGCCTCTTCCCTTTCCTGTGTCTCATTTGTTTCTTCTTTGTGAATAAAGGTCTGTGTGCTGGTTGCCTTTTCGATTTTCTCCCTGGCTTCTTTCCCGTGATTCCCTCTGTGTCGTTTCCTGTGTTGGCTCCTCGGGTCCTTCTCTGGCTGCTTTCCTGTGGCTCCCTAGCTGTGGTTCCTGTGGCTTCTCTTGCCCGTTTTCTGTGCAGATTTTTAGGAGCTGTTTTGTGAAATCTGCTGCCCTTCCTCTTCAGTCTTCCCCTTCCTAATAGGATTAATTGGGGTTTTACGTGGCTGTTCAGGTGTTGTTTCAGTGACTGTTGGGTGCTATTTTGGACTGGCTTTTGGCCTTCCAATTTCCTGTTTTTAATTAAGATATTTAATGTGTTTTTGGTTGCTGTTTGGCTGCTCTCTTTCTCCTTATAAATATAAGGTGTTTTGTATGCTTTAGAGGGTTGATATAATGTTATTTTTGGGAGCCTGAACCTGCGGGTTTCGTCATGGAAATGCTCGAGAGCTTGTTCCACCTCTTCTTCTTCTTCTACTTCTTGGGAAGGCTTGTGAGCTTCTCCTACCTTTCGTCTTGAACTTCTTGCCTTCTTTCTTCTATCTGCAAGTGACTACTCCAATTGTATCTTTCTTCTCGATTTAAGAAAAGCAAGTTTAGGTGTATTTTTATTTTGTGTTTGTAAACGTCAAAAGTTTGTAAGTCTTTTATTTTATAAAAATTATAATTTGTCTATTTTATCGTATTTTGTTTAGTTTTGAGTATTTCATGTATTTTCTTTTATTCCTAAGAAGAGCTTCTTTTGCTTGCAAAAAATTAGGTGGTTTTCCTAATTTTTTGCTTGCATCAAGTATCCTTAGCAATCTTTGTTTAGAGGGGGAAGTAGAAAGGTGGTGGAGATGTCAGCATATGTCAAAGTCATTGTGAAGCTCAATTTCATTTTGCGTAACCCTTTGTTTTTTATCTGTAACCTATTTTCTGACCATTGATATATGAAAAATATTGTGCACATCAGATATATCTGCAGGTAGTGCTAATTTGTAAGCAACCATTCTCACTCTTTCAATAACTTCAAATGGACCAATATATCGATGATTGAGTTTTCTGCCTTGGCCAAAATAGAAACATACTTCATTGGTCTAACATTCAAGAACACAAAATCACCGCATTTCAAATTCTATCACTTAATGCTTGGGATCATGGTATTTATGTTGCCGGTCCTGGGTTGCTTTTAATCTTGCTATTATTAATTTGACTTTTTCAGTAGCTTGATCAACTAATTGTGGACTCAATAATTGTTTTTCACCAATTTCAACTCAACTTAAAGGAATTTTGCATTTTCTGCCATACAATACCTCATATAGAGCCATCTTAATACTTGATCGGTAGTTATTATTATAGGTGAACTCTATCAATGAAATATGATCTTTCTAACTACATCTAAAATCTAACATTCACAATCTTAGCAAATCATCTAGCACTTGAATTAGTCTTTCTGATTGACTATCAGTATGTGGATGAAGCACAGTACTGAGTTGCAATTTTGTACCTAAATTTTCATGAACACTCTTCCACAATTTGGATGTAAAATGCCCATCTCTGTCTGTACATTGACCTTAAGATTTTATGCAATTTGCTTATTTCCTTTAAAAACAACTTAACTAATTTCTCCATTGAATCAGTTTGACAAATAGGACAGAAAATGTGCTGATTTTGTTAGTCTATCAATCACAACCCATATACAGTCGTACCCTTGCCTTGATCTAAGAAATCTTGTAATAAAATCCATCGTTATATCTTCTCACTTTCAATCTGGGATTGGTATGGATAGCAACGCACCATTAGGATTCTGATGTTCCGCTTTAACAACTTGACATTTCTCATATTTTGTCACATATGAGAATCTAAAGCACTAAGTTATGGCTGGTCCATTAAATCTGCATAACTATGGTTGGTCCAAAAATGCCTTTAATTAGGGATGCTAATAATCTGATCTCAAGCTGGTCAAACCTTAACTCCAGGTTGGCTTGAAGTCATTTGAACAGATCTTGAGTTTAGTCAAGTTTAATTATAAGTTGACTCTATCTAATCTTGAGTCAAGCTAGACATGATTCATCAACTTCTACCTAATCATGATTTGAGTCCAAAAAGCGATGTGATTTCAATCTTATAAGGCAAATGCTTAGGTTAACATGCGTATAAATACTAATACATGTATAACTTCATGCATATAAATGCATAGACGCATTTATACATTGATTCAAGTACAAGTACTTGCATAAATATACTTCACAACTGTTTAGATTGGCATACCAATTCAGAATTTGACATATTTAGATTGTCTTATGTAAAAAAACTTCACAACTGTGTCATATGTGAGCCATGTTTAGCATTAATGACTTCACTAACTTTCCTATGGCCTGTGTTACACATCCCAATCTTACCACTATCGCTCTCATCTATAAGCAATCAAGGCGTGTTCGTCTTGCAGATCCCAGCACCAAAATAAAGCAGCAGCAATGGCGGTTCTTCAGTCTCGGTTAGATCAACTTGAGATGGCTCGTCAAGCCCAAATGAATGCGGAGCACACAGAGTCTCTCACTGATATCAGCTGGGGAAACCAGATAAGAACTTATGTTCTTCATGTAAGTTTTATTTTTTTCTCTACAACGTTCTTAGAAAGCGACTTTGTGATTATTCAGTTATATCTCTCTCTCTCCTACCTGCAGCCATACCGGATGGTGAAAGATCTCCGAACAAACTATGAAGTTTCTGACCCTGATTCTGTTTTAGAAGGAGATATTGATGGATTTATTTTGAGTTTTCTTTCTTCTTCTCTTGATAAGGAAGATGCCAGCTTGTAACCAGGCCAAATAAAATACAGTGTAATTCATTTTTAGTTATTTGTTTAGTTGAATGTACTGTAAGTTGAGCGAAATAAATTTTGTTATTTGATTGGATGTAAAACTGGAATCTCATACTGTGTTGAATTATAATGGAGAGCTTAAGTACAACTTCATTCTATTCCTTTCCCATCCTCATTCATTATCTACTAACTGCTGTGCAAGCTCTGTGTGTGTGCGCGCAGTGAGGGGTATGATTTTTTGCTTATAATAGGTTGGGTTGAGGGTAGTTTCAAATGACTTGTGTTGAGTTTAAGTTTCAAATTGAGCTTAAGCTCAACTAATTTATTGAGTTCAATCCCATTCATAAAAGGACTCATTTATTATGAAAGAGAAAAAATAATTATGATTTAAATTGTTGTAATAAAATGAGAAAAAGAATGATCTTTTATAAGAAATAACATGAGATAAGGAATAAAGATATAGTTTACAAGTATTTTTTAATAATTTTATATTTGAAATTTAAAATTTTAATGTATTTTAAGTATAATTTATATTAAGAATTTTTTTTTTAATGAGTGAACTCATGAGTTGACTAGCCAATTCGGGACTGATGTAAACTTGATTTGTTTGCTCGTCGAGTTGGACTCATGAACTGTTAAGCAATATTCTTCATGATAATTATTGATTTTGAACTTCAGCGTGGTGGTCAATGTGACATGATGAGTATAAGCCATATCATGTCTCTAAAATAGGTTGATAAAGTATTAATAATATTATTATGTCTATTTAAAAACGATACCAAATTATTTAATATACCTATTGACTCCCTTAGCTTAGTTATGAATACATCCATGAACCATTATTTTTTGAGTCCACTAATACCAATTTCCATTATCAATCACATCTTGTGTCACTAGAAAAGGTAAAATACCTCTACATCATGAATTAAAAAAAAAAAAATCCCATCTATGCTGAACACTTGCACTTTTAAAACCTTTAATGCACACTCAAACATAAATGTCTGTACAAGAAACATCATTCATTCTCCAGCTAAAGATCAATAATAATCATTAAAAAAATTTGCATATCACAATCAAGTAAGATGATAACTTTTGAAAGAATGCTTCACTAGGGTCCTTTTATAGAAGTGAGAGCTTGCTCTCGACACTGCCGAATCTTCTCATAAGACAAATTAATATATTGGTCCCTCTTTCATATGATATGACTATCTTAGACTTCATATTCAGATCATATACAATGAGATTGTCTTTGATTATATGGCTAATGAGCTATGATTAAGTTTGTTAATGGTTTTTCAATCTAACTTCTAACATACAAGTATGTTTTTATTCAAGGCTCGTGATCACTGACGTACTTGAGTTTACCAATTTCTTAGTTTGCAAGCTCCATAAGTAATTTTTTCAGAGCACAATAGATGCATCATACTTATTTACTTTATTTCGTCACCTTGCTTTAAATGTTTTTTTTTTTCATTACATGGAAATATAATACTTTATTAAACTTGCTATTTTCAAAGAGTTACCTAACTTGTAATTAACCAGATGATAAATTGAAGTATGATGCAATTATATTAGCAACCCTTGAATTGGAGGTACTCGCAGGCACTAACTCTCATAATATGGGAGCTATATTTGTATTTTTCATGACTTAAGTTATTTCTTTTAGCTCCGCAATACATGAAGAATTGAGAGGCCTTACCATTCACTAGAGTAAGCCATATTCGATCATCGTGCAAACATGTTTGAAGATTGACCGAATTATGTTTGAAAAATGGAACGATCAACGTTAGAAAATTCTTTAATCCATGATCAAACTATACTCGAAGACATAATCGTACATTATTCTCACCACATTATTAAAATATTTGTGCAAACTATATTAAAACTTTATTGAAACCATTGGAGGCACTTGCAGGCACCAATGCAATCTCTCTTGAGCAAATAAAATTTGCACGAAGGTATAGTGAGGGCTGTAGAGGGGAAAACAGAAGCGGAAAGAATGAGGCTTCATTTTTTTTTTATACAAATTATTTTGTGTTTGAAAAAAATTTTGGGCATCATTTCTAATTTTTAAAAAATACTGATCTATTTTTTGTAATTTTTTTTTATCGTAAGATATATAAATTCTAATTTCTTAATTACAAATCGTTCCATTTTTTAAGTTATTTTTTATACTTGCTAAAACGACAACCTTATAAGACCCTCGTTAAAAAAAAAAAAAAACATTCCACCGATCCACATGACCACTGTGTTTTTTTTGGGGAAAAACATGACCACTTTCTAATAAAGGGACCGCTGCTCTCCCCCAACTTAGCAGCCATACATGATCGCTCCGCAATGCTTTGTGTTATGTATTGGAGAGAAGCTCTCTTTTATCTTTGGGAGGCCTTGCTTCGCCTCCAAGGATAGAATGTCGCTCAAGGAGAGGTTTTCGGATCGGTGGAAGCCCTTTGAGCGCTCGCTCCAGTTCTGGGTGCGGGCTGTGGACATCTATGTCGGCTATAAGGTTTGCCAACTCCGAACAAGGTTAGTCAGGGATGCCGGCGAGCAAGAGGCCATGTGGGAGCGGCAACACGTGCTCGCCGCTGAGAAGATGTACTTACTCTGTTCCGAGCTTGGTGGCTTTTCCTCAAGGTAATCGATTTAGAAACGTGGTTGCGGTTTTCTTTTGGTTGTTTTGTGTCTGGTTGCTTTGTGTTTCTGGAGTAGATTTGCATTGAGCAATTATGAATGGCGAGCTTTCTTGTTGCGGCTAGTCTCGTGATGGTAAGTGCCGAGGGCCATTTATACACGAAGAATCATCAATTATCCAATTATAGACTGTTGCTATTGATGAACCCTTTCCTAAATGCAGTTAGAGAGGGACTTCTTCTTTGTTTCACTTGTTTTTTGTTTGGTGGCTCAATGTTTGGTTGAACATAGAAAGCAGCGACATGAGAGAAAAACACAGAGCAAGACAGGAGAGGAAAATCTTTTTGTTTTTTGTTTTTTTCACCATTCTTTTTGTTGTATATCACTTTGATTAACTCTCTTGGCGTAGAGAACCATGCTAGTGCCGAAGTGATACGGACTTCAATTTTTCCTAGTGCCTAAGTGATTGGGACTTTTAGTTTTTGATAAGTTAGATGCCTTTGACCTCCATGATTTGGCCTTCGTTTGGCTTAGCTTGGCTTATTCACTATCCATTTATCCTTGAACTATTCTCGCTGTGTTGAAGTAGCCATTTGACATTTTTTTTCTTAGGCCTATGACAACAAACTAATACTAACTCTGTTGATCTCTTTCACAGAAGTAGTGCTGAGGCTTAATAAGGTATGAAAGACTCTTAATGATGCTCGATTTTCTCTCATATGAGTATTAATAAGAAACCGTAACTATTAACTTTCTCATGCAAGAGAAAATAAATAAAACAAAATATAGTCTTACTTCTATAACAAATGAGAAATAAAAGACTAAATCTGTACTATCTTTTCATTAAGGAAGCTTCTATAGATTATGATGATCTGATCCGGGTTGTCTTTAATGAGTATTCCTTTTGTCGCTGAACGGTTAACTGCTTGCTTCTTCATGCTGGAAGTACATCAAACAATTTACAATAGAATAATATTGATGTAATATTTATCAGGCCGCACAAATCTTTGGTAAACCAGATTTGGCCCCAGCAGCATGGGTGAGAAGACTTGTCACTTTGTGTGACAGAGCTCCTGAAACACCATTTAAAGTAGTTCAGCAAGTGGTTGAGGAGGAATTAGGAAAAAAATTTGATGAAGTCTTTGAACGATTTGATGTTGAACCAGTTGGATCTGCTTCAATTGCACAGGTTTGTCAACATTCTATCCAATTGAATTACATATAAGCTCAAGCTTTTATAGAGCAGGTTGGGTTACTATTTCTTTTTTTTGTTCACTTGAACTTTATGTGATTTCCTTATACTTTTCCCGGATTTTCTTGACTATAAAGTTGGGGAGGATATAGCAACAATCATCATACTACTGGGAAGTGTTTACTTCTCTGTTTGTGTTTCCACACATGACACATGTTACATGTATAAATAATCTAGCGAAGGAAAGGGTTTAAGGCTTGAAAGCAGTAGACATTATGGCTTCATGCATTCTTTCAAGGTTTAGGCTTAGGTGGCTTCAACATTTGCGATGAATTGGTAGAAAATGCTTAATTAGATTGATAAATAAATTTGGATCAAAGGATACAATGAAAAAATGGGTAATCAAACCTGGATAGGAACTGTTCATAAAGATTTGTGTAGTATATATTTTACACCTACTGCAGCACTCACCACAATGGAAAATGAGGATTCATACCTAAAATAGTTTGGATAAGGCAAATGATATGATATTTTTTCATGTTGTTGGATAGACCACGCCCGATCTATCAATGGGCAATGTTTACAAATTTATTATAACTTTAAAATAACTTCACACAAAAAATAATCCGCCACAATCTAAAATTGAATATCTTTATATATACTAAACTAATCCACTTGGTTCCATGAGATGACACTTTGACCCAGTATATGGCTGCTATATGATAGTTTTGAATTTGAATTCGAATACATTTAAAAACTATCACATCATGCATGCAATTATTTTTAAATTTGAATGGTACATGAGATAATTTTGATTTTGAAATAACTATTTTAATTTATACTTGAGTATGGCATTATGGATGTCATTATTTTTTGAATTTCAATTCAAATTGAATGCAACAACTATTTTATTTAACATTGCAGTTGTCAGGTCCCAAGCTTTGGATGAAAAAAATGAAGGATTGTGTTAGGTAAAGACAACTAATATAAAACTTGTCGAATAATTATGACATAAATCATTATTGATAATGTGTTAATGCTAGGGCGTTCTCTGAAAGTGAAGAGATGCATGACCTGAATATACTGCGAAGTGTGTAAGGGCTGCTGCATCGGGGCCCGAGTGTAATGTTAAATAAGTAAGGGTTTCCACAACATGGACATATACGAGCAAATAAGCTAGTCCATAAAATTAGAATCAGAATAAAAACTTAGAATATATGTATTCTTATAGGCAAATTTGTGAAATTAATAATATTATGATTTATATGAAGATAAATATTTTATGTATTAAAAAAACTAATTGTGTTGAGGAAAATGCTAAAGAGATTGATAGTTCATGATTTAAACTTTAATATTCAGGTGGTAGTCATACTAGAAATGATGGAGGTGTGATTATAAATAATTGTTTAAAATTTGAAGAAAAAGTTTTTATTAGAGGAGATTTAAATTGATATATTATAGTGTGATAGAAGATTTTAAAAGTAATTAATGATGACTATAGGTTTGGAGTGACTAATAAAAGTGGTTGAACAATATTAGATTTTACTCTAACTTATGATTTTATAATTGCTAAATCTTTTTGTACGAAATTTGAGGAGCATCCCATTAATTATAAGAATGTATATTATAAAAATCAAATTAAATATTTTTTTTATAAGAAAATAGATCATTTAGATTGTAAAGATTGTAAAAGTATTCTAAATGAAAGTTTATGTTTCCAGCATTGCTTATTAATTTTGGAATTTAAGATGAATTGGTAAAAAATGAAAAATAAAATGATGTGATATTTAAAGATCACAAATAAAAATATTTTTTATCGTAAGATTTAAGTCTTAAGATTTGAGTTATTCTTGAGGAAGTTAATATTATGTGTAAAAAAATAATTAGTGATATTAAGAATATTATAAAGCATGTACTTGGAGTTATAAAAAAATTCTTAATAATGAAAAAATTGACGGTGGAATCAAAATGTGCAAAAAAAGATAAAAAAATAAGAAGTTTTGTTATAAAAATTTATTTAGATATAAAAACTTGAAAAATTGTGATAGTCTGATAGATATAGAGCGGTCTGTAGGGATTCTAGAAAAGTAATATGTAATGATAATAATTTTGCTTTTAGTGATTTATATGATAGATTAGATACGAAGAGAGGCAAAAGATGTATGTATGAGTTAGTTAAGCAAAGATATAGTATTAGTAAAGATTTATTTGAAATGAAGTATTAAAGATGAATATAAAAAAAGTACTTTTTTTAGAAGAGGATATTCAACATAGGCGGATGAGATATTTCAATAAATTTTTTAATGAAGATTTTAAAAATATGATTGACTTTAATGATCTTAGCATGCTAAATAAAAATATAAATTTTTTTTATTATCGTATTAATAAAACAAAAGTTGGAGAGTCATTAAAGAAAATAAAATATGTAAAAGTAGTAGGACCTGACAATATTTCAATAGAAGTGTGTAAATGCTTGGGAGATCAAGAAATTTCTCAGCTTACTAAACTTTTTAATATTATTTTGAATACTAAAAACATGCCAGATTAGTAGAGTGTGTTGGTTTTTATTTTTTAAGAATGAATGTGATGCACATGATTGTGCAAATTATAGAGAAATTAAATTATTATG
Organism: Dendrobium huoshanense; assembly: GCA_016618105.1. Lineage (NCBI taxonomy): Eukaryota > Viridiplantae > Streptophyta > Magnoliopsida > Asparagales > Orchidaceae > Dendrobium > Dendrobium huoshanense. The sequence continues at coordinate 68,322,003 of CM028358.1, read as the reverse complement.
TTATATATTAAAATTATGGGAGTGGACAATTAAGCATAGGTTATGACATGATATTCATGTTTCTTAAAATTAGTTTTGATTCTGGCTGGGTAGGTCTATTATGGAAGCTATATATTTTTTGAGGGATTTGATGGAGAAGTATAGAAAGAGCAAGGAGGATCTACATATGATATTTATTGATTTAGAGAAATTATATGATAAAGTTCCAGGAGAAGTGATATGGAGAGTTTTAGAAAAGAAAAGAGTTAATAATGCTTATATTCAAGTTCTTAATGATATGTATACAGAAGCTATTACTTTTGTTCAAACACAATGTGGTTTGATCAAATATTTTCTTATTTTTAGTTGGATTATATCAAGGATCAACTTTAAACCCATATCTTTTTTGCTTTAGTTATGGATGTTGTTACTAGATATTTGCAAGAGGATATACCATCGTGCATGCTTTTATTGATGATGTTCTTCTCATAGATAAGACTAGAGAGAGGTTTGATGAAAAACTTGAATTATGAGGTCATTTTAGAGATTTTTGTTATACATATGAATGATCATCTCTATGGCTTGAGAGGAGTTTAAGATCAATTTTGACATGATCTAAGAATCCTAGAAGTGTGCTAAGATGATAAACAATTTTTAGAAAATTTAAAAATTAGAGCAATCAATTACTATTATTATCATTATTTTTCTCAAAGCTTTGTAAAATGCCAAATGTGAATTTAATTAACTCTAGTCGTTGTGAGATTTGCAATATAGACCTTTAAGGGTTTGTGAGAAGTTTGACAATAATTTGGGATTTTCTTGATTAATCAAACTCAAATTTTGGCATTCACCAAAGCTTAGGAAAATCCATGAGTCCTAGCATGTGAGGCACACAACATTTTCTTTTAGATTAATTTTGTTTAATCTATGTCCTAAGCATCATGCGACTTGATTTAGTCAAGTGTGTAGCCATTGGATTTGGATTTGATGGATACGAAAACCTACGGTTCATTGTAGGCGAAGATTTGGGATGTAATATGAATGCAATTTCATACGTGGAAGGTCATTGGCACGAGTCCAATGACCTGACACTCATTGCCTCCCACTTTGGATGCTCAAAAGAGAGCAACCCATTGGAAATCACTATATTTTCATGAGTTGGCGAAGGGGATAATGGGTGTTGTTAGGTTTGAGATCATCAAATGAAGTTTCTACAAAGATCTAATGTTTGTGGGATCATCATACACAATCACAAGGGCCGGGAGACCTAGGCTTTCTAAGCTTAGGAGTTTTACCTTACTGGAGCTAATGTCTGATGACAACCGGCTTTAGTACCTTCATCTAGTAGAGACGAAGGCAATTGTGAGAAAGAAAGGTCTGCTGTTCGATTGCTTTGGATGTCGTTAGCGCTTCCAACTCACCGGAGTTGATGAACCTTGAACTTGACAATAAAAGGACTCTTGTTCTCTTAGGTAATATTATTATTATTTTTCTCAAAGCTTTGTAAAATGCCATATGTGAATTTAATTAACTCTACTTGTTGTGGGACTTATATTATGGGACTTGCAATATAGTACCTTCATCATATAATTTTATTAAATATGAAGGTTCTTTATATATGGAGAACGGTCTTTATCCTTTGGGTCTACCCTAAAACATTGCATTCAATTTCTTATTATAAAGAAGGGAGAGCCCTAATAAATAATATACACCAATTTCCTCCTTAGAAAGAAGCTAAGTGACACGGAGGTTTAGTGTACAACAATCAAATCCACTTCCTAATACGAAAGTTGGTGCTTTGATTGAACCATTCTATTGGTCATTTTGATCAGCATTATCTACCTAACAAACCATTTAAACTAATAGCCTAATTTCCCTATTAAGGTAGTTGTCAATTTTCTGAAAGTTTCCTTGAAAAAAAATTAAGTTGAACTTTGAAAAAAAAAGTGGCCCTAGCAGTATGGTTGGTAAAAAGATATTGTTTTCAATTTCTCGTGAAGACATGAATGGTTATACCCCTTTACTTGGTCTCCTTACCAACATAGTCATTCATTTTTCGTATGCTTTCTCCATGACCAAGGTTCCTATCAAATTTGTTGTGTTGACTGCTTTGTTTTGGCTCCTTGACTTAATTACCTTGGTTTACCATGAATGCCTTATTTGTACATGTTAAAATCAAATTTTGGTTCAACAAACTTAGCATATTTGTTGCAGACTTTTTGCTTCAATGTTGGATTGTGTAACTTCTATTTATTCTTTACTTCTGAGAAAAATCTGGCCTATTGTTGAACTCATGTAAATACCAAGCGTTAAATTTTAAATTTATTGAATCTGATCAATTGACTGCATCATGATAATGAGGTTTGTATCTTGGCCCCATCGTACAACTCAGTGATCCCAACTTATTTAGTAGCTCGTTAAATGGAGATTTACTTAAACAGCATTCTATGTTTAAGCTGTAAAAAGGTATGGGCATATCTTTCAAAATTTTCTATCATCTAGGTAAACCTATTATACCGTTATAGGATATTCTTATTATTTCTTAATTGATCTTAGCATTTTAAAATATATCTTTTTCTGAGTTATAAAGTCAGCAGCATCTACAATCGTAGGTACATCGTGCAAGATTAAGAAATGCTAAGACTGATGTTGCGGTCAAGGTGTAGTACCTCTAGTCTGTTCCCTTCTTTTATTCGTGGTTGATGCTCTAGCTGCTTCGTTGCTTTTAATTTAGGTTCAGCATCCTGGTGGTGAGCTTCTGATGATGATAGATATCCATAACTTGCAAGCTTTTGCTAAATTCTTGCAAAAGGAGATCAATTTTGATCTATTTTCTCTTACGAAGGAAGTTGAAAAGCAGGTACCTGTTATTTTTGTTATTGTGTATGTCTGATATTCGCTATATATTTATGTTTCTAAGTGTAAAAAGTTAACTTGTGGTTGTTATACTGCTATTTTTGATGATGGCCTATTATTGAGGGTTGTAATTCGCTGTGAAAGTTTATGCACTTCCACCCGGAAGTTTGCCTGCCAAGAGAAACCAACTAATAGAAAGTTTGATAAAAAGAAAACCATCGTAAGTCTCAGGAGCACGGACAATTGGAGGAAACATTTTTGTTTTCCTCTAGTTTTATGACTTCTAACCAACTAGGGGAAAAATGGGAAGGATGATAAAAGTTTTACAAGGAGATGTCAAATATTCTGGCCTGGCTTAATTAAACAGATATTACTGTGGGAGTAGGGGGATGGTTTTTTTTAGACTTGGTTTTAGTTTTTTTTTTTTGTTTTGTTTTTATTTATTTCGGAAGATCTTGATAATTCATATTTAGAAATGACAGTCTTTTTTTGCTTAATTAACTATTTTGAGAAGTTTGAACTGTTTCATTTCGATAAGCAAGATCTAATAAATCATCAATAAGAAATATAACTGCCTTGTATTCTCTGAACTTGGGAAATGGTATAAGACGCTACTTTGGGGCTGTAAATGAGATGCGTTACAAGTTTGCTTAATAATTTTTAGAGAACTTGATTGAATTTTAGCTCATAAAAAATGTCCTAGGCCACTAAAAGATAATGCTTTCAGGAATTGCTAGCATACTAATTTTCTGACGTGAAGTGAATGCGGGACCATGCCAGAAAAAGCTTGTGTTGAGCTTAACTTAGTGGTTTTAAGGAACTTTTCTTCACAAAGTCGATGCATTATATTGCTGGAAATAAGATTGAGCCTTAGATTCGAGATTTGGGATATTCTGCAATCAATTTATATGGTGAATTTTAAACTGTTTTCTGGAGCAATTTCTAGAACTGAAATTAAATAGAGCAGGCTAAAAAGAAAAAAATGCTGACAAAAAGCAGATAATAAGATGAATTGAAAATTTACCACATTGATTTGTTTGTATCACTATTAAAATTTCATATGCACTTCACCATGAGAAGAACGGCCATTCCTTTTTCTTGCTTGTGAATAAAAAAAGGACGAGTTTTAATTATAGCCTAAGGTGCTGTTTGTTTGAAAGTATTTAGAATCCAAGTGTATTTTGATTGTTGGTTAAAATATATACAGTGTGTTTTGAATACTCAAAATTGTTTGGCTGTCTTTAAATTGAATGCAAGTGAACTATTTTTTCTATTTCATTGATGTGATGTACAAAGAAAAGCAGAAAATCTAACATTTGAGCAACTTGACTATTTTCAATGTAATAACCCAAATTGACGATTGTCAGTTTCGATGCTTGAAGTTGTGAGGAAGATTAAGGGGACTGATTTTATTGTTTGGGGTCATGAAGGGAGACAAACGAGCTTTCAATTTCCGTTACCTTGTGTCAATGAAGACGAGAAATATGCTTTTATTTCTTCGTTTGGAGTTTCGATGGAGGCCACCATCACTTGTGTTGCGAGAAGACGAAAGGAGGATTCAATCCTTTAAATTGTCTAGAGATGAGAGAATTGAGAGAGAGATAAACAAGGAAATAGAAGCAAGTGGTGACGAGTTCATCGACGAGGAGAAGAAACCTGTGAGTGAGCCATCAAGCTAGGACAGGGTTCGGTTGCTGCCATCATGTGCGAGGTAGAGTAGGGGCTTGAGTTTCATCAACTGGAGCGTGCATGAGAAGGGTTTTCATGCTTATGAAGGAGATGAACGACGAGCAATGCAACGAGGAGAGGGAGAGAGATGGGTCGGTAAGCGAGGGATAGGTTTGTTAATGAAACTATTTATTTTAGAAGTTGGTATTAGTATTTTTTTTAGAAGGAGAAGAATATGTTATAAGCTGATTCATTTAGATTATGAGAAAATTGTTTAGAGGGAAATTCAAATTCTTTTGTATTCCTTGAAATCATTACATATATACACATTCTAGGAGATTAAATAGAAAAAGGAAAGAAATTTAATCTAGTTAATTATAATAATTATATTCCACGGATCTCCAACTGCAGCCCACGGATTGCTACTCACAGATTGCTGACATGGCTTCCCCTTGGCTGTGTGATTTAACATCCCATGGATCTCTAACTGCTGCCTACGGATTGATGACGTTGTTACCCCTTGGCTGCATGATTCAACAATTTTAAATTAAAATTTTTTAATTAAAATAATAATAAGCTGTGAATTAATAATAAGCATAAAATAAAAAGCAAATTTATATATTTTAAAATAGATATTTATTTAATACAATAACAATAACATCAAACCTTTATCCCACTATATGGGGATGGCTACATTAATCCTTTTTCTATATTGTGTCATATTAAGAGTCAAATTCTCATTTAAATCTAACAAAAAAAGTCATTTCTAGTACTTTCTAAGACTTTTTAGGTCTATCTCTACCTTTCTTAACATATGTTAGATCTGCTCTCCTAACTAGGTCATCGGAAGGCCGAAGTTTTATGTGACCAAATAATCTAAGATCTCTCTAATCTTATCTGCCACTGGAGCTACTCCAACCTTTTAATGTATATACTCGTTTCACAATCTGTCTCTAAACATAAAACCACTTATCCACTCGAGCATCCTCATCTCTACAAAACTTAACTTAATTTTATACTTCTCTTTTAATGCCTAACATTTTGTGCCATAAAGCATTGTAGGTCTCACCACCATCTTATATAATTTTACCTTAAGTTTGAGGCATACTTTTCTATCACATAAGAGACCCGATGTACACTTTTTAATGACTTGATCACCCAAAGCCACAATCCCCCCACTAGATCTATTACAACTAAAATTATACTTCAAGTATTCAGTCTTAGATCTACTCAAAGGAAAACCTTTAGACTCTAAGCTTGACCTTCATAATTCAAGTTTTCCTTCAACTTTCTCTCTAGTCTTATCGACAAGAAGAATATCATCACCAAAAAGCATACATCTGGGTACATCCTCTTGCAAATCTCTAGTAAGAACATCCTGACTAAAGCAAAAAACAATACAAGCATAAAGCTGAACCTTGGTTTTATCTATAACTAAATAGAAAAATATTTGGTCAAACACCTCGTGTCTGAACACAAGTAATAGCTCCTATAGACATATCCTTAATGACTTGAATATAAACATTATCAACTCCTTTCTTTTCTAGAACTCTCCAAAGCACATCTCTTGGAACTTTATAATATGTTTTCTCTAAATCAATAAATATCACATGTAGATCCTCCTTATTTTATTTATGCTTCTTTATCAAATATCGTTTTCTAAGAAAATCACCTTTTGATATTCATCCTTAATGCACTTCATTTGAAATAAATCTTTACTACTCTTATCTCTTTGGTTGGCTAACTCATACATATATGTTTTATCATCATTTGAATCTAATCTATTATATAAATCACTTAAAGCTAAATTCTTTGCATAACATATTGCTTTTTTAGACTCCTTACAGGTTTTTCTATATTTTTCTCTATAATAATTTTTAATGTTATGTTTCTATTCTCTAATTCTATTAATTTCTATAATATTATACTTCGAATTCTTATTTATAATCACACATATACCATTTATATCAGGCTTTTACCTAAATATTATAATTTAAATCCTAAACTATTAATATCCTTTTTCTTCTCTCCAACCCATTTAGTTTCTGGAATATATAGATTATTTATCTTTCTATAAATCATAATACCTATTAATTTTATTAATTTGCATGTAAGAAAATTCCAAGTTCTATCTTAATTTTAATATCATGAACTAACTTCTTTACCCATATGTGTCCATGATGTGGGAATCTTGCTTATTTAACATTGCACTTGAGCATCAGTGCAGTGGCCCGTGTTGTTTCTTACTGTATTCAGGCCATAAAATCCATCGGTTGTAGGGAATGCCCTAACATTAATAGTGTATTAAATGATTTATGTCATGATTGCTCAATAAATTTTACATTGATTGCCGACTACTTAATGCAACCCTTTACTTTTCTCATCGAGCGCTTGAGATCTGACAACGATAAAATTAATAAGAACAAATGATGAAGAAATAGTTTGTAATAATAAAATAAATTGAATTAGATTATGATTTTTTCTCTTTATATATATAGATAAAGAGAGAGAAATAAAATTTATCATTATTAGTGAATTAAATTATTATTATGTTAAGTGATAAAATAAATTTTAGTAATTAATTAAATACCTAAATATAAAATGTATGAATTAATAATAATTTTTTCAGAAGATGAGACTTATTTTGGAGCATTTAATAGCTAATTAGGAAGATAGAGATTATTAGATATATTATTTAAGATAATAAAGATGCTTTACATAATTTTATGTGATTATAGGTGCTCAAGTTAGAAAGTTTGCGGGTCAACAAGCTATTTAAATTCAAGATGAGTACTCATATTTCTAATTATAAGAATAATTTTGTTTTCTTCTAAATTTAATGCATAGAAGGATATTGACACATCTTTATTTAGTTATTATTGGAAGTTAAATCATGATTTATCTTTCTCCTGTTCAATAATTGGTCATCTTGGAATAGATGATAATTAGCATATTATGCTTCACTCTATTGTATTAAGTTAATGAATATTATATGACTGAAATGTCTAGATAGAAATACTTGTATACTTATTGATGAAGTACACCCTCTTATGAGACTTGTTGGAGATGCAGTGTACCCATGTGCATGAATAGAAAAAGATTTTGAAAAATGTTATGAAAAAGGAAACGAAAATACCTTCATTGGTACTATTTAGACTGTCTCCTGTGATGATTTTTTTAGTTTCAAAAAATATTATGACAGGATATAATTATTATAAATATGCATAAGATATGATATAGGGTCATTTCAAATTTAAAATATTATTAAATAAAGTTACTTTATATTTTACAACGAGCATGCAGGTTGAGTAAAATGGCTGTATTATTGTAATTTAGCAGAATGACGTGCTCATTAAGTTGAGTTTTGACTCCTCATATATTTGCAAATGCATATAGGTATTTTTAAAAAAATTTTAATGAGTGAAATAGGAGAAAACGTGTATCGTAGGCGTGATGCTTCAAGAGAAAGTTATTTATAGTAATTCATTTTAAAAATGCATTTGAGAATTTAGTTCTTTTTGGTGTATTTAAAATAGTTAGTTAGTAAACAAAATTTTAATTAATTGTTTGACCGTTTGTTTCCGCTTTTGTTAATTCGAACCTTCATGTCGAGTCGTGAAATATGATGTATTGAATCTCATTATAGTAGTAAATAAAAAAATCATAGTAATGTAGAAAATGAAAAAAAAAACAAAAACAAAAACAAAGTTGTTCTCTGAAAGGAGGAATTAAAAAAAAAAACAAACAAACAAAGTCATGCTACAATGGATGGAAGTTGATGCAATCAACATTTAGCATTGAAGATAGTTGATAACTGTGTAAGGGCTGTGGAGGCAATGGCCGATGACACACGTGGGAAAAGGGGAAACACAACGGGCTAGTGACCATGAGAAAAGAGGGCTTTTTCATTGCAATGGGAATGCCCTAAACTTTGACAGGGGGCTACGAATGCCGACTTGTGGCTGTGAAGGATGGGGGGCCCTTCATAGAATGCAGTAAAATAGATTGCAGTACACTCATTTTACTACCAAATAAATAGCCTCAAGTGATTTGCTTAACCAAACATAGCTTGCATGCAAAATATTCCCATCCAACAAGGTTCTCTTTGACCATTACGTAGAATTAGGCTTTAAAATTTGGTCAGTGAAAATGTTTTTTTATTGGAAATTATTTAATATTTTGTTTTTTTTGGGCTATATTGTTTTTCTTATGTGCCTTTTCTGCTTGTTTATTCTATTAAAGATTCGGTATGAATTTGATTTTCGGCGGGAGGCAGAGGCCATGGAAAGAATCAGAAATTTTTTTCGCACTAACAACAGAGCTGCACCTGTTCTTGTGCCCCGCGTTATTAATGGCATGGTAACCAGGTATGTGCAATATGACTAGAATCTTTGAATGTATAGAAGCATGTGTGGGAAAAGTGCTGAATTTATGCCCTCATGCTGTTGTAACTAAGGCAAGATAATATACTTAATTCTACCTTCGTCTCAGTGGTAGCATATAGACTATGACTCTCTATAGGCTTACTCTTGAATAAACTGAAAGATGCTTATGGAAGCAAAAGCTTTTTTTGAGATTGTAGTGTAAATCTTGAGCTGTGTGAAGCTACCTGAACTTTAGATTATTGCAAATCTGCAATTACTAATATTCAGAAGATAGGCTTAAATTTTGCATGTGTGCATTCACCATGATAACCATTGTTTAACATTGTCCCAACCATGTATTTTCGCAAAACCATTCTCATTTTATGCTGGCTGCATAACGAGAGAAATGTTGTGTCCTCCATTTAAGGTATTTGAATCGTTGAAGATGAAGCTTAGTTGTGTTCAAGAAATACAACTTAGATACTTTTCAGTATGCATATTTGCTTGATGAATGAAAAAGTTTGTTCCCTTTTCATTAATAAAATTTGTCTAGCAATTAAGATTTACGTTATCGATTAATGCTAATCCATTTCATCTTTATCGAAATAATTGCATATAATGTTTGATCAGGTCCAACTTTTCATATCCCCAAATGTGTGTTTGTTTGGTTATTATCAAATTGTTTGGGAATCATGAGATAGTAACTAAAGCAATTAATAATAGTAATTACAAAGTAAACACATTAGAAATATGTTGGTTAGGATAGTATTTGTGGATTGATAGCTAGTTTAATCCTTTCTTTACCTTGTCATTGGAGAGTCAAAGAGAGAGACATTTGCAAGTCAGAGTGGATATCATGTTGAGAGAGAAAGGAACCGAGTGAGAGAGATTGTACTCAGAGGAGAGAGAAATCCAACAAGGGGGAGAGATATATATATAAAGTTGGAGATATGCAAATTAGAAATGTTAATGAGAGGATAAGTAGAAATGTTTGATATCAAAGCTGCAACTAAAAGGAAGTGAAACTTTTACAAAATGATAAGAAAATTTATTAAGCTTTTGATAGAAATCAAATGTATACATGATTCAAATTTCATTGCTGTTAACATTGTTCATGAAAATGGTAGGATATCAGTAAATCCAGCTTACTTCAATTTATATCACCTGGTTGCAATTATTTTAGTTGATATGATGAGGACATCGTCAGCGATTTCAACACATGTACCATCAGGAGACGCCGGAGATCGACGACCGCGATCATGAGTTGTATTTTTAGTCATTTTAGGTAGTAGTTTATTTTATTCTATATTTTTTCCACTTTTGCCCTTATGGGTATTTGGTCACTATTGTAGCCCAAGGGGCATTTTAATATTTTGTTTCTTTGTCGTTTTGAGGCCTATATATATGGTCATTTTTTCATGTAAGAGCAGTTTTGATGGAAATGAAAATTTGCTTTGTGTTCTCTTTGTGAGTTCATCTCTCTCCTAGATCTCTTAGTGAGTTCGACGGAAAAACTAGATCTCTTTGTGAGTTCTAGTCCTTCTTCCCGTTGTCCTTGTGATCAATTGGTTTGAGAAGTCAAGGTGAATCCATCCGTGAATTTTCTTCTTAAGCCTCCTTCCCACGACCTTCTCCACCAAGTGCTTCCACCGCCCCTCCCTATCAAACCGCCGGCCAGCAGCAGCCCAGCCACCCGCCGGCCTGCTGCCCATGCCGTCGCATCCCCCCTAACCCGCCCAGACCGCCGGCTACCAGGCCGCCGCCTCCCGCCGGCCAACCAACCCCCACTCCGTGGCCGCCCCCTTGCCCCCTCCTCTAGCCGCCGGCCCCCCCTCCTTTGAATTTCAAATTTGAAATTCCAAAGTTTCATGTGCCATTAAATGTTTCCTAATTTGACTCCCTAATTTATGTAATCAATTTAATTGAATTTCAATTTCGAATTTGAAATTCAAATTAATCCCATTGATTGTCTTCCTATTAGGAAACTCCTATTTAGAAAACTGAAATTTAATTTCAGATTTTTGTTAAAATTGAAATTAAGGTTGTGGTCCCCACTCAATTGAAACTCAAGCCCCCTCTCTCTCCATATGGCCGGCCACCTCACCCTTATTGCTCCTCTCTCTAATTGCCACCTCATCACCACTTAAACACCTCCTTAATGCCTCCCTCTCACAAATTTAATTTCAGATTTCATAGATTTTAATTTCAGATTTCAAAATCTGAAATTTGAAATTGATTCTCCCCTCCTCCTCTCCAAACCGGCCACCCCTCTCCCATCTTGGGTACTCCTTCAACCCTTGGCGAGGATGCATGGCGGAACCCGAATGGAACTTTGGATTTGTGCATGACGATCGAGATCAAGTCGACATTCTCCAATCGCAATTCTTTGATGTGGGCTTTGACTTCGACAACACCATTGAAGAATACTTCGACCGTATCCATTACACCTTAGTTGACGTGATCGACAAGCAAAGGTCAAAGGGATGTTGGATCATCATTGGACGACAATCATCCTCCACCACTCCGGCCACCTATCCAAAAACGACGATCCTTGGTTCCTTCTTCCTCGGAGTGACCTCGATTCTAATGTGGAGACTCTTCTTCCGCTGAAGCCTAGACTATTTGAGCGTATGGGCTCCAAAGGTGAAAGTCTTCCTTATTAAATCATGGCGTCGTAGACTTGAATTGTTTGGTTAATCGAGCTCTTCTTTGCCTAGAGCAAGTTAAAGATTAGGAACTCCAAATCTTTGTTATAAGTGGAATTAGTTCTTTCTCTTTATTTCTTAAACTCCTGTTTGTTTCATCACGATCGCTCTCTTTTAACAATTCTTAGTTTACAATAGTGTTAAAAAACGTCGTAGCTTTACAATCAATTTAGACTTTCAAGTTGGAATCTACCAGCACAATTGCGCTTCTTCTTGAGACTTGTGAGGGAGGAAGTGTTTGGAAGCAACAGCAAATTTAATTAATCTATGTTGACTAGCAGTCAGCTCTTCTTTGCAGTTTGTAATGATTTCTGCAGAGGGAGGAGAGTGAACGAAGTATTATGGTGGTAGTTCAACTTAAGAGTGTGGATTAGGAACTCATGGGGTCGGTTGAAATTAGGACTACAATGGGGCCTCTCTGACTTCAACCACATGGGGCCGGTTAAGTTTATTTCATACAATGGGTTCCTTTATTATTGCTTTTGGTTGCCTCGGTTCAGGTTTGAATCTAGAAAGGATTACTTTAAGTTAACTTGTCTGGTATCTTCTTTGCCGAAGTGATTGATTATGCTTAGATTAGTGGAAGCTTGAAATTTTTCTAGGATTTGGTTTCTCTTACCACCTCCTACACCTCCACAAAAAGATCAATCCCATTTCACTTTCTCTCTATACCTAGAGAGAATTTTCTCCGTGAAAAGGAGAGAAAACCCACCATATCTCCCTCTATGCAGTTCCCTCTCCACCTCAAACACCCCCTCATTCTCATTTTATTTATCTCTCTACCTAGAGAAAATAAATCACCCTCCTCTCTAAAATTGGAGGGAAGGAGAGATTTTCTCCCCCTTGCTACCCCTGCACAACTACCACATTCCTCATCATTAAGTGTTGCATCTACTCTCCTAACCAGGTCACAGGAAGGCCGACATTTTAGGTGACCAAACCATCTAAGGCGACTCTCTCTAATCTTGTCTGCCACTAGAGCTACTCCAATCTTTTCATGTATATGCTCGCCACTCATTCACTTTAGCATCCTCATCTCCGCAACACCCAACATTATGCACCATAAAGCATTGCAAGTCTCACGATCATCTTATAGAATTTTCCCTTAGTTTGAGGGGTACATTTCTATCACGCAACATGCCCAATTCATTTCTCCAGTTCAACCATCCAACTTGAATTCTACTAATAATATCCCTATCTATTCACCATCATTTCGAAAAATATAAAAAATGAACATAATTTAAATTAAAGACTTCAAATATGTGTGATGGGGACATCAGATTTCGACACGTGTACCATCGCTGACGCCGGAGATCGACGACCACGATCATGATCTGTATTTTCATCATTTTATGTAGTAGTTTATTTTAATCTTATGGGTATTTGGTCGCTATTGTAGCCCAAGGGGCAAGTCATTTTGAGGCCTATTTATATCATGAGTTAGTTTTTTATGAATGAAAAATAAGTGCAAACCTCCACGACCCAGCTAGATCTCAGTTCTATCTCGATTTCTCTTGGCGTGGAGATTCGGATTGAAGCACTTGTTTGGAATTCACTCCTTGGTACTTCTTCCTCTCCTTGGATCCTTGCCGCCGCCCCTTTCCCCTAGCCAAACCGCCGGCCAGCCTCCCGCCGACCAACCCAGCACGCCATGCAGGAGCCAATCCTCCATCCGGCAACCCGCAGAGCCACCCTATACCGCCGGCCCCCATTTGGTTTCCCTTTCTAGTTTGGACTTTCCTAATTAATTCACTTAAATTGGGGAATTAATTAAGGGAGTTACAAATTTTTGAAATTCAAATTCCCTCCCAATTTTCTTTCAAGAAAGGAGTTACATGACTTAATTAAAATCTGAAATCTAAATTTCAGATTTTAATTAATTAATTGTGGTCCCCACCTATTTAATTCCAAGCCTCTCTCTCTCTCCCATATGGCCGACCACCTTCTCCTATTGTTTCTCTCTCTACTTGCCACCTCATCACCACTTAAACACCTCTTTAATACCCCTCCTTCTCAAGTTTAATTTCAGTTTTTCCAGGATTTTAATTTCAGATTTCAAAATCTGGAATTTAAAATCAATTCCTCTCTTCCCCCTTGTGAAAGAATCTGAAATTAGATTTCAGATTTCTTCTCTCCCCCCCCCCAAATAACTTCACCCTCTCTACTTCCACCCGCCACCTTCCCCTTCTCCTCTCCTTCTTGGACGCCACCTTACTCCGGGCAATGGTGCATGGCGGATCCCGAAGTGGATAGTGGTTTAGTACTCGACGTCTACGGAAGTATTCATATAACACGCTCGCCATTCTTCGACGTTGAGTTTGGACCCTGACGACACCGTCGACGACTATTTGAATCGCATCCTCCCTACGCTCGTGGATGTCATAGACGAGCAATTTGAAGACTACGATTGGACCATCCGCGGACACCCACCGGCCTCTCCAATTCCGGCCTCCTCCCCGACGACGAGTCCCCTCTGCATCACCTGTCTACTAGTGGCATCGCTAAGCCTACTTACAATTCTCCTCCGCTAGCCACCACTTTCAAAACGAGTGACGGACCTCCAGGTGAATGATCTAGATTTTAGATTTGAGGCTTTGTTATCATTAGCTATTTGCATTACTTAAATATTTAGTAGTTATTTTGCAAGTTACCGTAATTTCTACATGTGATCTATTGCCGTTGCTAAATCTCTCAACCTCAAATTCTTAACTCAATCTTGAGCAAGCAAAGAGTTAATTATTAGCAAGATGAATTCCATCGCTCTTATTAATTTCTCAAAGGCAATTCTTGTTCATTGCATGTTGTTTCACATCAATGTGTAATTTTTTTTTTTTTTAAAAGTATAATTTTATAATTTTTTTAATGTTTTTCTGAATGTGTGAAAAATGGGATATGATTTTTTTTCGGTGAAAATTTAAGCTTACCTTTCATATTTTTTTGGGTATTTTGGGTTGAGAGGACGAATCAAATATATTGGACTTTAAAGAACTCATTCGTCATCCAAATTGGGAATTACAACCTGAAGTTACCATATTTATGTTTAAGCTTACATTTAATGTTAGCTAATGTGCTAATTGAGGTTAGTGCATGTATGAGCTAATGTGTTTCAGGTGAAGGTTGAAAGTGTACACTACTTGAAAAACCCTAGAGAGTGAGTTTCTAGAGAGAGAAAAAAGCGAGTTCCACAAAAATTCATATTCTTCTTTTAACACCATACAATCGTCATAATTGTAAATTTGTTTTTAGAGCCTTGTTTGATTTGTCTTGAGAAAGAGAGTTTGGATCTCAAAAGTATCTTTGTAAGAGTTTGATTACATAGCATGTTATGCTAGGAATAACTTGCTTCTCATTCTTATATAGACGTGTAGGGTTTCTCCGTTACTTATGATGGTGAGATGCTTCTTTATCTTGCAGTAGCAAAATAGAGGATAGTTGAACTAATTTTGAGAGGACTTAGTGAGCGGTCGTAGGCTCGTTGTGGACAAATCATGATAATCTGTTTGCATTCTTGTTTCTCTTATGCACTTATTTTTTCAATATTTAGGAGATGAAGGAATTTTGTGACTCACGAAACTTTTCAATATTATTTTGATGACTTAAAATATTCCAGATGAGTGGAGGAGTGTGTTGATTTTCATTTTTAAGAATAAATGTGATGCATAAGTGTGCAAATTATAAAGTAATGAAGTTAATATGTCTTACTTTAAAACTATCAGAGAGAATTATTGAGCATAGATTACGATGTGATACTAATGTTTCTCAAAATCAATTTGGCTCTACTATGGAAGCTATACATTTATTGAGAGGTTTGATGGAAAAGTATAGAGAGAATAAGGAGGATTTACATATGATATATATTGATTTAGAGAAAACTTATGATAAAGTTCCAAGATCAGTGTTATGGAGAATTCTAGAAAAGGAAGTGGTTAATAATGCTTATAAACAAGTCATTAAGCATATATATGCATGAGTTGTTACTTGTGTTCAAACACAATGTGGTTTGACCAAATGTTTTCCTATTTTAGTTGGATTACATCAAGGATCAGCTTTAAGCCCACATCTTTTTTGCTTTATTCATGGATGTTATTACTAGACATTTGCAAGAGGATGTACTTTGGTGTATGCTTTTTGCTGATGATATTCTTCTTGTTGATAAGACTAGAGAGAGAGAGAGAGTTGAAGGTAAACTTGAATTTTGGAGGTCAACCTTAAAATCTAAAGGTTTTCGTTTGAGTAGATCTAAAATCGAATATATGGAGTGTAATTTTAGTAGTAATAGATCTAGTGAGAGGATTGTGACTTTTAGCGATTAAGTCTTTAATTAGATAACATGTTTTAGATATCACGGGTCTACTGCCCAGTGTGATGGTGAAATAGATGAGATATTATTAGTAGAATTCAAGTTGAATGGTTGAAGTGGAGGAATGCATCATGCATGTTGTGTGATAGAAAAGTGCCCCTCAAACTTGAGGGAAATTCTATAAGATGGCGGTGGTACATGCAATATTTTTGGCGTAGAATGTTGGCCATTAAAAGAGACATAAAATTAAGTTAAGTATTGTAGAGATGAGGATAGTCAGATGGATGAGTGTCTTTACTCTTAGAGATAGAATGCAAAACGAGCATATACATGAAAAGGTTGGAGTAGCTCTATTGACATATAAGATTAAGGAGAGTCTCCTTAGATGGTTTGGTTAGGAGAGTAGATACATTAGATTTGCCCTATTTTAAAAAGGTAGAGGTAGACCTAAAAAGAGTTGGTTAGAAAATACTATAAATCATTTTTTTATTAGATTTAAATGAGAATTTGACTCTTAATAGGACACAATGGAGAAAAAATATTCAGGTAGCCTGACCCCATGTATTGGAATAAAGGCTTGATGTTGTTGTTGTTTTTTAATTTTTGCAGTTTTCTATTATAATAGCTTACTATGTCTTGAATGATTGATTGCATTTGACGATTGATTTGAGAATTTTTTTAATAGAATATGCTGTGATATACTTGCAAAAAATTACATCATTTGGTAGCACTTGAATCTTGAATCAATTATCATGAATGTGCCACTTCAATTTTTTAAAATAGAGTAGTATATTTTGTTTTCCCTGCCCCCACTTCTTGGTTCTGGTATAATAGTCAATTTATAATATAACGTTCTTAAATCAAACACCTAAAACATCCTTAAGAACACTAATGATTTGATGAAATAAATAATTACACTAAACCAAATCAAATAGCAACAAGAGCATGACGAAAAAGTTAAATAATTGACATCCTAAAATATAGGAGTATTACAAAAAATGAATGATGCAACTGGTGATCAGATGAATTTTTGTACTCTTGTTGATGGCCCTCCGTGAATCTGTTCTTTTTGTCCAAGATGCAACTGTAATCTTATTATGAATGATTTTTTTTTTCTAAAAAAGAATCATGTGACGGAAAATGCAAACTCAAATAACCTTTTTCCAGAGTTATCTACTTATTTCTCTATCTCTACCATCTATGAAAATTGAAAATTTTTCCTAACGTTGTTAGGAAGGTCTTAGTGATGGAGTTTATCCATGGAATTCCTATTATGAATCTTGGAGATGCGATTGCTCAAAGAGGTATAGATCCTTGTGGTAAGCTTGCCACGGCAGCAAAACAGTAAGCAGCTATTATCTCTTATGTTTTGTTTGGAACAGTTTTCTTACTGCTTTTTTTTAAAGTAACTTTTAAGCACAAAAATTTATTGAATTAAATACTTTTTTACTGAAAAGTTTCTTTAGAAAACAGTAAGAAAGCTATTCCAAAAAAAATATTAGTGGACAACTTTATGCTTTTGCTTTCTTCAAACTTGCGTAATCATCCCAATTCTTATTTGTATTATTAGTTTGAAAAGAAAATTCTTGACGACACACTTTGCTCACATTTAAATAGCTTTTTCTACTACACGAACTGGTTCTTACAGCTTATATCAAATTTATTTAGCTATTTTCTTATTTCTAGTCTAAGTTACTTTCAACTACTGATGACTGAAACTTAGAAGGCTCTTCCTGTTGCAAGAATTCCTGCATCCATTTACTCTGAGTTGTGGCCAAATAGAGTTTGGCTTTAAACTATTTTGATAGTAGCGCAGTCAGAAAAGAAGTGAAACTTACAATAATTAGATATCGTGTAGATGACAGTGCTATTTACTTTCCACTGTAAACTTTAATGCGAATCAGAAAAGAAAGAAACTAAACTTGTCTTGACCAAAAGAGAACACAGCCATTAAGATATCACATTCATTTGAAAATGAAAATCTTGGTGAGTGAGTATGAAACATTTAAGATAGAACTTCATATTTTAACACATTTTGCTTCTATGAAAACAGAACTCATATTTGGGTTTCTGTGCAGCATATTTGATGGATTCGAGTTTCCAAGAATGCTTCATGAGAAATGCCTCAAGACTTTTGAATTATTTCTAGCATTTTATATCATTTTAATGTATTTAATTTTTATGAAAAGACATATATACCATTAATTTTTTTTTAAGGAATTTTTAAGTTATAGATTTATCTCTTTACTAGGGTATATTGAGATTAAATTTGTAGTAGTTTGAATTTTTCATGTGTCTTTATTTCTATAAGTAGTGGTGAATTATTTTGAATTAACCAAGCCAAATGTTGACTCAATTTTTGAGTTAACTAGACTCAAATCGAGTCCAATTGGGCCTAATTGAGCTCCGTAGACTCAATTGGGCCTAATCAGATCTGATTGACTCATTGACACTAATCAGGTCGTCAGCACCAATTTGAACTCAATGGGCTTCCCAAATCAGAAAATCTAATCGGACGACTGTGATTTTCTTAAAACTCAAGGAAGAGGTAAGAGCGAAAAACCGAGGGCAAATTCTTTTTCGTTCCTTTTCACAAAACCGAGAGACGAGAAAGTTGAGACGATTATTTTTTGGGAGATTTACATACATACCACTAAATACTATTATATTTACATATTTAACACCTAAAACTTTAATATTACATATATACCACCCATAGTTCATTTTCATACCAAATATGAGTGGTAGAATGAAATATATGAGTGGTAGGAAAGAAATGTAAGTGGTATATTTGATATTAAAATAATATATGGTGGTATTCATGTAATATTAAAGTTTTAGGTGATAGATATGTAAATAGGATGTTATAAAGTGGTATGTATGTAAATTTCCCTTTTTTTTTGGGATATTTAAGCCATTTAAGTCAAATTCACACGCACAATGCATACACATAAACTCTATTAACTAGAACTCTTAGTTGGAACCGTAAGCTATCAACCAATAGGGGAAGTAGAGCTGTGTAAGATTGAGACGATTGGTTAGAGATTTTTCATTCTGGCTTGTGAGAGGAGCGAACCACGAGACAGCTTCTTCGTACTTGCTGGGCCGAATCGAATAGAGAGCCAGGGAGATGAGCTTCTTCTCGTTTGTGCACGCCAGAGATGGGAGCTATTCTCGTGTGCATCCAGAGAGAAAAAATCGAGCGAGAGGGAGTGGAGAGCCAGGTCTCGTGCGTGCCTGGACAGAGAGGATCGAAGCCTGCTCCTCTCACGTGCATCCAGAGAAGCCGAGTGCGAAGGAGGGAGTGGCCAGGAAGCCGCTGTGCATGCGACCTAGCAAGACCGAATGGATCTGGGAGCTTCTCACGAGTATATCTGTGGTCGGACCGAAGCCTGGACCTATTCAGTGATTCGACTAGGAAATTCGAAACCCCCTGTGAACTAGAGAGCTGAGTAAGGTGTTCGTGTATTTGTTTTCTCCTCTTTCCTTTGACTTTCAAATAACCGAGCTGTTGTGTGTGATTGGAGGGAGTTGTGGCCTGTTTGCTCTTTTCTTCAAGATCGAGAACATCAACTGCAGCAAGAATGCGGTGTTGACGACATTTGCAACATCTTCGAGCTACTTGGACAGCGAGCTCGTTTGTATTTCAGCCGCCTCTATCTCTTCAATATAAAAGTGCTACTGCCGGAGCCACTGGACGCTAGGTTCGGTGGGTATATACCTAAAATTCAGCAAATCCTAGGTCTTCAAGCCTTTGTGGATGTGTGATCCTCCCAAGCCCCATGTCCTTGTGGAAACTCCATTTTATGCGCTCACAAATCCAAAATATTGGTTTTCCTTCCCACAAATCCATGGAAATCCACTGATTTTCCACGGTTCGCTCTCATGTGAGAGCCCAAAGAGAGTAGTGATGTGCTCCGGGTTGTTGGAGTTCTATCCAATGGCCCCTACAAATTTATATAGTGTTCCAAGCCTTTGCTTATGATCAAACCTTAGGTTAGTTGCTGCAGTCGATTCTAACATGAATGGTGACACATAGGTTTCAATTCACATGGTATGTATCTCTCTCCTAGCAAATCATAAGTTATAGTTATAACAAAATTTACTTAAAGATTCGAGAAACTTGTGCTTTTAGCATCTATAATATCTCCTAAATTTGTTGAATGATTAAAATGAATTCATTTAATTTGGAAAGCTTACAAACAATTTGTGGGGTTTACATGAACCCTCAGATTTGTGTTTTAACTCCCATGATGAGTAGAATTAATTGAATTCACTTTTAATATTTCTCTAAATTTAGAGAATTAGAATAAATGATGAATAACTCAAATCCTAAAGCAAACTCCTAAAATTCAAAAAATTCATCCAAGCACTTCATGAGCCTTTAGATTTTGACAAAGTTAATCCTAGGACTCTCATGAATCCATAAATATGGTCCATCCTATTTGAAATGAATCCAAATCATTCTAAAAAAAATTAGAACTCTTTTAGGAGTCCTCCTTGCAGCGATGTTTTGGAGTCTCCAAAGGCTTCAATTATCTCATTGCATGAACTATAGAATTCCTTAGGAGCTACCATCATCTTTAGATAAATCCTAGGATTGTTCTGAGTCAAATTGAATCCAACTTTACTTGACTCGGTCTATCATATGATCTTTTGTTTGGTGCTTCTTTAAACTTGCATAGAGGTTCCCAAATGACCTCTAAAGAGTTTAAGAGAGTATTAGAGGCTTCTAAGTCCAAATCTTTAGTCATATTAACTCATCTATTGAGCCAAAATCAATAAGTGATATTCCTTATATTTAGATATAGGATCCAAATCCTAGTCTCTTTTATTTGTTTAGCCCAAATTAAGCAAATGAACCTTTATCTTGGAACAAAAAAAATTCAAAGAGCTCGTGATTGATAGCCCTAAACTATATATCCGTCCTGATCATTAGCTACATTTGTTTTACCCAAATTAAGTAAATCAATAACATGCTAATTATGATCTAATCCAAAATGATCAATCATTTAGTATGTGAAAGATAAATCATGCTCTAACTTGCAATAAAGACTAATTATGCTTGTGCCAATCTTCTCCCTAACCGTTGCCAAATCTTGAGCCCTAACCCGCATGCATATGACTCCTCCCTGATGGCTCTCTTATAGGTGTCATCTCCTTTGCTCCTTGCCTTTCTCTTACTCTCGGATTTATAGAGATGAAATCCCTTTGCCTTCTTCTAACCAACCGACGAAGCTGACAATAACACTGAGCGACTGAACTTCTTCAACTCCCTCAATACCACAATGGAATCGACGCTATTTGAGCTTCTTCGTCTTTGTCTCCTTCGTTCTTCCCTTCTCACCAAATGACCAAACGACCAAACGACTCATTGTCTTCATCTTCCTCTCTTTGTTTTCTATATGATGAAAATAGCTCCTCCTTTGACTCTAATCGACGAAGCTGATTGTGACTGAAAGACCGAACGACATCGTCTCTCTTCATCTCCTTCAATACTTGGCATTTGAGTTGACGAACTCCTCTTTCGCTCCATCTTCCTTTGTAAGAAGGAACCCTAAATGACGAACCATCCCTTTTGTCTTCACGTGAAGGGACCTCGTTTATGGATATTATACAATCCTTTTAATGTAGGATTGCAACTCTAGAGTCAGGCTGATTTAATCCCATGTGAGGTTTCAAGTTTGTAACTCTATTTCATTCCAATAGATTTTAGTCAAAGTTACTACCTCTCTGTAATTCTCATCTTAGATCTATGGTCTGAGGTTGGTGTCCATTCAGTTACATTGTAAGCCCTCACGTTTCGAGGCATTTTCTCTAATTTGTGTTGTTGGAATAAAAGTCCCAACCTTCTAAATTTAATGGGTCAACTTCAACCTAAATCTAATTTTAAAAAGTAAAGCCCAATATAGGATAATTTGAGTACATATGAGTATTTTAAAATCAAGTACTCCTACCTCTTCTTTCTTTGGCTTCCATTCCAAAAAATTATTCCAAGTTGATAATCATCTTAAAAATTCTCAAAGACCAAATCTTTGACAAGAATTTCTAAGAGAAAAAACATATAAAATGTTAGCCAATGTTTTGATGAAAAGACGTAAACCACTATTTTAATAAAAAATGTTTTTAAGAGACAAATGCTTAAGATGTAATTAATCATAAGATTTTGCCCTTATGGGAAACTTGCACCCCAAAATAAAATAAACCCTATCCAATCAAATATATTGGATAGGAGAAAATCTCTAATAAAATATAAAAAATGTAAGTTTGTTATTTAGTCCATTGCAAAATAATATTTTTATTCTTCGGAATAATATATTATTTTCTATGTCGTATTCAACCACAAAATATTTCAATCTATTTAGGATATCAAAATTCCACCAGAAATGGTCAATTACTAAATAATTCTTTCGACTACTGATATATCAAGCTTAAGTAAGTGCTGTTTAAATGATTTACAAGAATGATTAATACGAATGATCTAGCTAATTTTCTTCAGCAGATACATTCTTGGTTTGATAATTTTATCTCTTTTCATATTAGCAGTAGGCATTAGATTTAATCCGGAGCTCACTGATGAGAGAGAGCAGTGTTCATTATGTTAAAAATTATCTTTTATCATGTAATTACTGTTAGTTACTTCACATGATATGAATCTAGTTATATTAATTGATGTTTGGCTGACAAGTTACCCACAAAGTCGTGATATTCTCTTAATTCATTGTATTTGTTATTTTTTGTCTACTGTGAAGTTTTGGTAAAGAGTCTTAACACGACCTAAGCTGATCCAATACTTTCCAGTGGAGATTTATATTTTCATATTGTGTTTCTGTAGATTTATTACATCCATTAGAGATTGATTGTCCTATGTTCTAGTAGAAATATGGATTACAAAAATGCTTTATGATGTATCTAAAGTTCTTTGTAGTTTATTTTCTGTTGATATGGCTAGGATGCAAAGAAATTCTATGAACTTCAGTAATGTTTGATGAGCGTATTAAATGAACCGTAACCATAGAGTGGCTACTGTTGTGTGAATGTTCATATCATGATTTCACTAATTTCCATTTCCTTGCATCTAAGTTGGGAGAAGGGATAGTTACTAACTTGATATGAACATGGAATCGGAGATTCATACCTATTTCCAAATGATAAACTTAAGCAGGAAGGCTTGGTGTGCATTTACATTAAGTCAGATAGTGGAGTTGCACAGTAATTTGCTTTCAAAGTTTTAAAGCTTATAATTCTATAATATGAAGAGTTAAGTAAAATAAACTCGGCATTGCGATTTTATGATGGACAGTTTTTCCATGTTCTCTTCATGTAAAGTTGTAAAGCACAAGTTAAGAAACGAATTACTGTGTTTCAAGAATGCGGAGGTTCATGCTTTAGTTGATGGAGGAAGGATAAGTCAATTATTATGAATTTGAAAGAACAGAAACTTCATTACATGTTCAATAATTCTTCTTCAACTTTATTAGATGTTCAATAATTCTTTAATTTGTTCGGTCATGTGTACCAGGTACTGGTTTATAATCTTATTTTCATATGTAATATGGATTTATAATATTTATGAATGCAGGAAGATTTTGGAAAATCTAACACTTGGTTATGGTCAAATGATATTGAAGAGCGGATTTTTCCATGCAGATCCACATCCAGGAAATATTCTTATCTGCAAGGATTCAAAGGCAAGTTATCTATTTATGATGTTGAGAATTTGTAAGATTGTATATCTTCTTTGATCCATATAGATGAATTCATTCATACGTAGATATTTTTGTATGAATATTTAAAATTTTCCTACAGACATGCATGCTTTTTTAAAGCGTGTGCTCCACTCATTTCAAAATAAATTACTGCAATCATTCAGCCTGAAACATTGTCCCAGTCCACTCCTCCAATGACCGCTACTACTTGTACATCTGAAAACAGATCACAAATTTGTTGCTAAGTTGTATCCTTATCGGAAATATAGAACTGAGATTATGACAAGCTGTTACAAACCCATCACTGCATCTGACCAAAAGGGATGTAGTTTTAGTATAAAAATTAAGAAGTTTGATCATGTTATATTGGAAAACAATGCTTCTAAATAAACTTCATGTATAATTTGATACATATAAAAAGTTTTTAATTTATATCATTCATGTCCTTTTGATGAGACCGCATAGTATATAAAAGGATATGTTGATTACGACTCTATACATAAGTGTACGTGTCGCAACAAACTAATACAATGATGGGTAGAGTATCATTCTCGCAATGATTTATTTAAGTCTAATTTGAAAAGCTAATTACTAATTTTGCAAATCACTAGAAGTTATCTTGCCAAATGAAATTGAACTTACAAAAGTAAAATCTACCCTACCATTTCTAAATTAATAATATTCTTGATTTCATGCAAATAAAAAATTCATATTTCAATAAGTTAATGTGAATCCGAGCAATAGTAATTCTTTGCCTTTGTCGTGCTCTTATGGATACTAACTATTGTTGCATTTTTAAATGTCTCAAGATCCCAAATATTAAATTAGCCTATATCTAGGGTTTAATTAACAATTGTTCAAATTCCTTTGTTGATTCTACTACGCCTTCGCCGAGGTTGTGTATCACACTAGATTTTAAAAAGTGAGTGACAAACTATACAATTAAATAAAGCATATGGAAATATGAAACATAACATAGCATTTCTCAACAAAGAATTTTTTTCTTTAAACATGCATATAATAAGTTCACAATTGGTTTAGAAAAGTATATTTAATCACTGAACATGCTTAAAATTAAAATTCAAACTATTTTGGTACAAATGCAAATAGGAAACAAGAGTAGAGGTTAGGAATAGAACCAGTATCATTCAGGGAGGCTACTAGAAATCAGATTTGATTATATTTGGTTCCTCTATCAGTATTCTCATTATTACCTACCTCTCTCTCACACTTCCAACACACAAGGAAAAGAAAGTACGCCCATAACAAGCTGCCCTTGACATAAGGAATGAGCCACCTATGAAAAATTTGCTCTTTATATTAGAGATTGGTATCTCACTGTAATTATAAGATTCTTCTCATGATGAATTTCATTATTTTTATCACCCCCTGGTGTCTCAATGCTCCATGAATAACCTAGAAGCAACAATTTTTCCAATTTATAACAATTCTTAAATTAACAGCTTAGTCTAACACAAAATAATGTCAAAATGGCATTTTTACCTCCAAAGAATTTCTCCTAAGTCAAGCCTTTAAACTCTACGACTCCAAATCGATTTAGGTATGAGCAATGTTTAAAATTGCGTATTCGAGTATTGAGGCGTTTTTCATTCGTGAGGCGAGGCGTAAGCGTCAAGGAGTTTTGAGGCGTAAGCCTCAAAATCAAAATATTGCGTAAACATAAAATGATAAATTTGTTATATACTAATGATTGAATAATATAAAACATAAAAAAACATAAGATATGAAGTGAAATCAAAATATCTCAATAATAAGACAACATGAAATATAATTCAACTCAAAATTCTATCTTTCTAAAATCCTAGTATTCTTTTCATTATCATATAATTCTGATTTCCAAAAATAGTGAAATATAAGGGAATATTATTAGTAGAATTCAAGTTGGACGGATGAAGAGGTGGAATATATTAGGTCTATTGTGTGCTAGAAAAGTATCCCTCCAATTTAAGGAAATTTTTTTTAAGATGGTGGTGAGACCTGCAATGCTTTGTGGCGTAAATATTGGCCATTAAAAGAGAAGCATAAAATTAAGTTAAGTGTTGCAAAGATGAGGATGCTTAGGTAGATGAGCGGCTTTACACTTGGACACATAATGAGGAATGAGTATATACAAGAAATGGTTCGAGTAGTTCTACTGGTAAATAAGATAAGAGAGTCATTTTAGATGGTTTGGTCATTTAAACGTCGATCTCCCGTTGGTTTTGTTAGTAGAGTAGATGTATTAGGTCCGGCCTCTGTTAAAAAAGGTGGAGGTAGATCTAAAAATTTTTGTTAGAAAGTATTAAAATGTCTTCTTTTTAATTAGATTTAAATGAGAATTGACTCTTAATAGAACATAATGAAGAAAAAAATGATTAATGTAGCCGACCCACATAGTGGGATAATGGCTTGTTGTAGTAGTAGTAGTTAAACTAATTATATAATTTAATATAATTACACTATTTACATATACATCTACATAAAATGATTGTTTCAAAATGTAGAATTTTATAAAAAACTTATAATAATTTTCAGGACGTGTAAAAAATAGGTTATAATTTTAAAATTTAATTATTACCTTTATGTAAATTTGGTATTTCAACTGCTCTTGTAGATTTCACCCTCTAAGCCATTTTCTTCTCCTCTACTAGTTACATTGCGGGAATATGTGAGAAAATTATGCTTCTTTACGTAGCATTTGTGCATAATTTCAAGATGATAGACAATAGCCACGACATGGCAAACCCTTTGATAAGTTTTTGGGTGCATTGAATTGGAAAGCCTCCTTTTGAACAATGAATGTTGCTTTGACAATGGTTTCTGCACAATGTAGAAAGGTTATGGAGTCATAAAAGCACATTGTGAAGCACCAACCTGTGTTCAGTTTTTTTTTTTTTTGAATTTCGTTTTTCAAAGTTTATGAGCATTTTAATTTAAGCATGAATCATCTATTCTATTGAGAAGTGCATTTGCTTAAAAATACGGATATCAGCCTTTAAAACCTTTTCAATTATCTTTGGACATACTTATGAGTTTCATTATTTTTGAAGGTTGCGTTACTTGACTATGGACAAGTTAAACAACTTCCAGATTGCCTAAGATTAGGTTTTGCCAACCTTGTTGTTGCAATTGCAGAAAAGAACCCTTCAAAGGCAGCCCAGAGTTACAGGTCTGAACTTGACATCGAACTATTATTTTGAAAATCTTTCCTTAGCACCAATTTGTGAGAAGGTCGTACAAGCTTGTTAATAGAACTCATAAATGATTCTCCTCTTTTCACTATGCATAGAAGTTGGTAAATCATTCATTTGGCGTCATTTGCAAAGGATTTATAATTTTTCTCTAATGGTGTTATATAGCGAACTTGGCATAGAAACTTTAAATTCAGATAATGATGAAGAAGAACTACTTCAATTGGCCATGAAAATGTTTGATACTAAACTTCCCGGTGGAATAACAACACTATCACCATTTTCAGAGGAATCTTCCCTAAAGAAGATTTCTGTCCAGGTATGTCATTGCAACTTTGTAGACTGCCTCGTGCAATATCCCTTACTGGAGGAATACCATGTAAAAACTTTTTTTCTCGTTTTCTTATAAGAAGACTCTATGTTGAACTTTGCTAAATAAAGAAGTCATCCTATAAGAACAGTAATTTTACCTAAAGAAGATTGTTCTCCAGGTATGTTGTTTCAATTTTGTAGGCTGCCTGGTGCATCTTCCCAACTCGCTATAGAACGGCATATAAAGATTGATTTCTGATTTTCTTTTAAGTCTGGAAATTGCTGCTTGTCACATTTTATTGCATGGGTTCTTAGAAGATGGTAGGATCTAGTGAAACTTCCATAGCTGCATCTTCAACATGCACTCATTGGCTCATTGCAATTTAACGCTCATAATTCTCGTTCTTTTTTTTTTTTTGTCATTGCTTCACATCTGGTTTAAAATAATCTACAATGGGGAGCCTAAGACGTTAAGGTTGGGGAATTGGAATCTTTGCTGCTGAAGGACAAAATCCACTATTATTATCAGCATAGTAGTTGAGAATCAGTGTTAGGATGCAGTGGAACTTCCATAGCTTTGACCTTCAAAACATCCTCTTAGCTCACTCCTATTTGACGCTCCTTATTCCTATATTCCTTTTGTCATTGTACCTAACTGGAAGTGAGAAGTGATCACTATGGATTTTTTATGGGTTTTCTTAGGTTTAGGCAAGGCCATGATACTATATGGGTAGTTGTGGACAGACTAACAAAATCTGTTCATTTTTTATCTATGAGGCAGACAAATTCAGTTGATAAGTTGGTTGCTATACGTGAAGAAATTGTTAGGTTGCATTTAATTCCTAAAGTTATTGTCTCTCATCATGATGATAGATTCACTTTCAAGCTGTGGAAAGAAATTCAAGAATGTATATAGTTGATGTTGTATTTCGGTACTACTTTTCACCCCCCAGACGGATGGACAATCAGAGAGTTATTCAAGTGTTAGAAGATCTATTGGGACTATATGTTCTATATTTTGGAGAAAGCTAGGAAGATCACATTCATATGTTTAAGTTTGTTTATAATAATAGTTTCCGGACAAGTATTGGTATAACTTCATATGAAGTCTCATATGGGATGTGTAGAATTCCATTGGCCTAGATTGAAACAAGAGAAAGAAAATTGACAAGTTCTTAGCTGGTAGACAGTGCTACAAAAAAGATCAGATTAATCAAAAAGAGATTAGGAGAAGCTCGGGATAGACAAAAAATATATTTTGATTGTAAGCATAAATCTGTTGAACTTTAGACTGGTGATTTTGTATCTTTAAAGGTCGGTTCGATAAAGAGTGTGAGCAGGTTTGGAAAACACAGTAAGTTGAGTCTTAGGTATATAAAACCTTTTGAAGTAATTGAAAGAATTGAAAAATTGGCTTACAAGATATTCTTGCCATGTCATATGTCAAATATTCATAATATATTTCACATATCAATGTTAAGAAAGTGGGTATCAGATTTTAGTTAGAGAGTTTCTGAAGATCAAGTTGAAGTGCTACTCAATCTGACTTACAGAGAAGAGCCAGAATGAGTATTAGCTTGTGATGTGAAATAGTTGAGAAAGAAACAAAATTCCATAGTGAAAGTTTCGTGGAAGCACAAATAAAAAAAAAAGTAGTTTGGGAGAAAGAAATTAGGATGAGGTAGCTATCTTGGGACCTATTCTGACTACTATGTGTGCTATAAATGTCATGGATGACATTTTCTGTAAGGTGAGGACGATATAGGCTTCATTTGGGACAACTTTCTAAAGTTGTTTTTTAGTAAAAAAAAAAAAATCTTGAACTAGTAATTTTTGTGCATGGAAGTTGCTTTAGAAAGCTATCCCAAATGAAGTCATAATACCTGTTGTTTCTAAACCCAAGTAATCCACTTGATCTTATATGAATTCTTACTTAATCATGATTTTATTGTCAATTATAAGTCATGTTGTGTCCAATTAATCTTTAATGGGCTTAGTGGCGTAGCGACATTGTCTTCTCTAATTGAGCCGGGGATTTTGGGGAGTGCTATGGCACTGTGTGGCGTTGTCGGGATACTCTGCTCTCAGGTTTGAAGCATTTGGGAGCATATGCAAAAAAAAAAAAAAAAAAAAAATTCCTCTTAATCGTTATAAATCATTAAAGAATAATTTTAAACATATGCACAAAACATTTAAACATTAAAAATACTTAACCGTTGGTGTCAGTTCAATTCAACTCCAACAACATTTTCAAATCTCTGTCACAATCATTTTCCATTAGTGTTAGAAGAAATCTAGATACTTGAAAGATCTCATACCAAAGAAACAAGAAATGTAAGAATGTATATTGAGGAGCTTGAAATTTTATTACTCCATACATCGAGTCATTGAGTGCGATATTTACTTATCATCCATTTATGGGTATTTTAGCTAAAAAAAAATTTGTTGGGGATATTTATCCAAATAAAAATGTCAGGGATAATAGGCCAAAATTATGCATTAATTAATTTGTTTTTCCCTTTGCCAAATGCATGGTCAAACATGCTGGATGAGCTCATGCGATGTGTGCGAGCAGGCTTCTTTTATGAGTAGTCGATAAGAAGAAATATGACGAAAATACTGTCGGGCAAATGAATATAAGAAGCTGTTTGTTTGACAGTTTAATTCAGTTAATGCAGTGTTATCTTGTTGCTTTGTAGTGTCAAGCATGGCTCTAACATTACAACTTCCATCGGAACTGCAGAGCTTCCCTGAAGAGCTATTTAGTGTCCTAAGAACAATGCAACTGTTAAGAGGATTAAGTGTTGGAATGGGCATTAGCTACTCCTGCGCCGAGCAGTGGAGACCCCTTGCTCAAGAAGCTTTGTACCGGGCCGGAAGGCTGAAAGGTGATCCTTTGCTCCTCACTTCGTATTTGGCTCCAAGTTTTTTTTTTGTTAGTAACATTAAAATTCTTAGATCTACTTATCTATAATATAAATTTTGATTGATTTTTTATATATTATATTCATCTCAAAATTTCCGATTAGGAGATTGACCTGAAATGACTTTGTTAGA
This sequence comes from Dendrobium huoshanense, assembly GCA_016618105.1. Lineage (NCBI taxonomy): Eukaryota > Viridiplantae > Streptophyta > Magnoliopsida > Asparagales > Orchidaceae > Dendrobium > Dendrobium huoshanense. Next base: position 68,291,862 of record CM028358.1, on the reverse strand, counting down.
AAATATTAAAAATGACATTTCTTTATTAGATTTAAACGAAAATTTGACACTTAACAAGACACAATGGTGAAAAAGGATTCATGTTGCGGACCCCATATAGTAAGATAAAGGCTTGATGTTGCTATTATTGTTGTTGTGTATTCATCTCAAAATAAATTTAATAATTTAAAGATTAATTATATAATAAAATTTAGGCTTCGTTCGGGACAGTTTCTTTGCTGCTTTCTAATACGGCTTTCCAGTACAAAAATTTCTTTCCAACAATTTATAAAATAACAAAAAAGCTGTCCCAAATGAAACCTTAATTAGAATAATCTAACTCAAACATTTCAGTTTCTATTATAGGCTAAACCTTCGCTGCAATTGAATACTTCGGAAAATAATCAAAGATTTGCCCTTATATCCATTCCTTCGTTCAAAACTTTTCAGATGGCAGTTTCAAGGCACAGCAGAAAAGTGTTTTCCTTCAAAGAGTATTTCGGAGAGGGAGGATGTTCAATCAACAGCAATAGTTGATCTGATTTTGTTCTAATTAAGGGTTTTACTAACGAGTGTGTTGTGGCTTTTAGATAAGCGAATTTTTCCAACATCCAAAGAATAATATAGAAAAAGATGGCATGTAATCCTTCAGCACCCACAAGTTTGTATTTTTTTTTTTTTTTGATTATTTATTGTTTGTTTAAAAACAGATGTACATTTACATATTTTTAATATGATTGGTTGAACACATTATTTTAAGTTATTCAAAGGCTTCATTTGGTTTTTGCTTTTTCACACTTTCTCATTCAAGTAAATTTAATTTATATTAAAAAACTTTACTATACTACTAGAATAAATTTTCATCTTAAAATGGTTTTTTTTTTTTTTTTGGCATTCTCAATATTCCATTTATGCGGCATAATAAAAAAGGTTATTATATATATATATATATATGTTAGAGCTAATCCAAATCTTATCGTTGATTATTACAGGCCAATGGGGTAGGTAACAATCATATGAATTATAAATATGTCAAAACTTAAATAACCTTATATGACATTTTTAAGCCTATGAAAAGTATTTGTTTTCCTAGGATCAGGACATATTGAATTGGCTCAAATTTGATCTCTCTTATGTTTAAGTTTTTGAGCTTTAGCGGCGTTTAGAGATTTGGGAGAGATATATCCTCCTCTCGAATAGAGGATCAATTGTATCTTGTTATATGAAATTAAACTAGGATTTGATTAGTATAATATATTAAATGATTAGACACTTACAAATATATTTCATTTAGTTTAAAGTACCATGCTTATTATTTATGCTTGTGTCATTTAATTATTCAATTATGAATGCATACCTTTATTTGATATTTATTGCACTAAGCTAGTTATTTCCAAGATTGTTAATACAAATGTCAATTTAATTGACTATCTTGGCTTATTGTTTTCTTTCACTTGTATTTAAACTATACCTCATAGTTGTTCATCCCACTGCACAATATCTTATTTTAATCCTTTTTTTTTTCTTTTTCCTTATTTCACATTAGCGAAAAGAATAGATTTCTAATTCCAAAGAATTATTGAAAATTTAAGTCTCCAAAGTTTATCCAAAATAGTATACCCCATTTTTCATACATTCTAAAATTCAAAATTAGTATTTTTTATAAAAACTTATGAATTATAATGATTATTTTAATACACACACAAACAAATTTTTGATTATATATGCATATATAAAGTAAATTTTACTATATCAAATTACCAAAATTAATCTTTTAATATTAAAATTCACAATTAAAGCAATGTAGAAATCCAAGTTTTTTCTGGCAGTGATTAGTGAGAAAACAAAGGGTTGTGATAAAGAGCTCTTAAGGGCATATCAAGAATAATATAATTACTAAATTTATTAAGTAAAATTATCTATTAGTTGACCTCATTTTTTTTTAATGAGGTTAACTCTTCCTTGGATTCTAATATTAGTACTTAAGTTTCCTATATTAGTGTAGAAATTATCCCCAATACCTTTTTAGGGGGGATACCTAAATACTTTGCATTGGCTAGTCCTAAAAAGCTTTTGCACCTCTTAAGACACTTCACAGTGACCCTAGATAGGTATTATACTCACCAAATCAACCCTTAAGTTAAATATAGGTCAAACCTTAAATTTGCCTAAAATTACAAAAAATCCAATACCCTAGGTCTTACATTTAAGTAACCATTGACCCTATGTCTCCACCTAGAGTCATTGGTTAAGGAGTGTTGGTCAACCCCTTTAATCCTTGGTCAAAGGTAGTTTGACATTGACAAATGTCAACCTTTATATCCTAAAAAATCACGTAAAAATTTCAAAATGGTAATTTAACTTGAGAATTGACTTGTGACATCCTAACCCATCCGAAAAATGGGTAGACTCAAGGTTTGATCTATTGTCAAACCATTTCGACAATAGTTAAACAAAGTTTGAGTAAAACCCTAATGAAATTTTAAACCTAACACAAAAACGCAAAATAGGCCATTTGCCCTTGGGATTGATTTGAAATAATTTTCGTTCATGTTTAGAATCATTTGAAACCTGTTTCCACCATTGGTCAACTCATTTGTTAAAAAGTGGAAAAATTTACTAAATACTCCTAGAGTATTCTACAAGGGTTTCTTAGGACAAAAGTCAAAACCCAATGGATAAGGTTTTAAATGTTCATAATCTATTTTTTGATCATTTATAACCATGCCTACCCATGGTCAACCTATTTGACTATGTAAAGTCAAAATTACCAAAATCCCTTATAAGACCCATGTTGGAACCCATAGGACCAAATCCTAGATTTTGGGTTGGCATTGATCTTAAATTACTCTAAACCCTTTTAGACACTTGGGATAATTTTCGACACATAGTCAACTCATTTGACCATAAAAGTATACATTCTCATAATAACCTTACACCCTTACCCATGGCCTTCTTAGGTCCCGATGCATTTGATCTAGGAATTTAACCAAGATGATCAAAGAAGAGTCAAGGGACACCCTTAACTCATTGTCAACCCATTTTAATCATGATTAGGATAAATTATCGAAGTACCCTTAAGCTTCATAAGCTTAGGTTTCTTAGGTAAACTTACCATTTGGCCTTGACCTTGAGTCCAAGTGGTTTAAGCCCATTCAAGAATAACTTTAACTAACCCCTAACCCATGGTTAACCCTTATTAACCATGATTTAACAAAAATGCCCAAAATACCCCTTGGGTACCCTCCGTGCTTTCCTTCGATCTTGACCTTTCAAAACCTAAATAACCTCACAAAACTTTGCACAAAGCCTCCCAAAATCCTAACCTATTCACCCTAGGCAGCCCAACCATTAGGCTAGCTGAAGTGGGTTAATTAGGTTGTCCCAACCAGGCTTATAACCTAATTAAATACAAAACATACCAAACTAGCTCAACCTAAGGTATTTCCCAAGTTCTTAGAACTCCTTGGAAGCTTTTCCAGCTCAGCCAATTAGCAGGCATGTCCTTGCTTATAAGCCCAAGCAATGGTTGAACGTCTTAACTATATTCAAACCTTCGAACAGCCTTGTTAGCTATCATCTAGCCCTAGGAATTGACCCAAGACACTTATGCATACCTTATTTTCCCTTCCCAAACCGCCTTAGTTAACTAGAATTGCCGAAATGTCGATATTTTTTATCATATACCTTAGCCCAAGCTTTACTTACATCCCCCAGAGTCACAACCCAACTCCATCAGAATAGGTTTTATCGTGTTAAGCTATGACAAACAAATCCAAATATATAGTTTTGAAATTATTTTAGTTTTTTTACCAATATTTATTAAAATAAACTACAAACTACATAACTACTAAAATATCCATATATTGAAAATAACTCATCCACATTGTTTCGTTCATGACATAAAAATAAATATCTACATTGCAATACATAGCTACAGACAAGAGCTACAAAACAAAAAATTTAACTAGTCATGATTGTAGAAAAAATAATAAAATACCTATGACATCAGATCTGATCCTGAACTACTAGTCTACAATCTACTTCCCCTTCCCAAATCTCAAAAATCAGAAGCAATATATATATATATATATATATATATATATATATATATATATATATATATATATATATATATATATATATATATATATATTTAAAAAATGAATAACAGGTATTCTCTGATTTAATAACAATACTAAAAAAGTGTGCTACAACAACTCAACAAGCCACATAAACCAATCTAAATTTTTAAATATTCTTTTATCAAATATTTTACTGAATATCTAAAAATAGTTAAATATAATTTAAATAAATCACAATACTGACAGATGTAATAAATAAATAACAGTTATTCTCTGATTTAATAAAAATAATAATAAATAAATAAATTAAAATTCATATCACAGAGCAATTCATATCACTTTCTAAAAAAATAAATACTTTCTTTTTCTTTTGTACACCACCTCTACTAAACATGTCTTCATTCAACCCACCCCCTCAGCTCTCTCTTCCTTCTTTCCTTAACAAAATTCAATCACAACCTATTGAATTTGTCTACTTACTGTGTTCAGCGGCTGTTTTCAGCAACTGCGGTAGTATTTTAGCAAAAAAAAAAAGTAACCACCATTACCTAATATCAACAAACACAGCTTTTCCTCTTCCTTTCCTCACTGGTTTCAACAATTCTAGCTGATTTCAGCATTGTACAACAGCCTTGATCACTCCCCTTATTTCAGCACACAAATATAGATTTCAGCAACAACAAACACTGATTCAGCCCTTACTGTAATGGTTTCTGAATTTTCAGCAAATTAAAATATGTTACCATACTAATTTCAACAATTTAAAGCCCGTACCTAACCTTCCCAGCAAGCAGCCGGTATGAAGGAAAGGCTATTGAAATGCTAGTGCTCCAAGTACTTAATATCAGAACATTAATACTCCACTGCAGCACTCCACTAACCCTCCTCAATAGCTTACGGGAGCTAATCTCAATCAGACCAATGCATGCCTAGATAAGTGGAGCTACAGGAACAAAATAAAATAAGGGAATAAATTGACTCATTAGTTTTACATTTAACAATTAACAACTAATTAACATATAAAATTACTGCTGTTTAAGTAGTACATTATTATTCATTTAATAGTTATACCGATACACTTTAATTAATATTTAAATACTTCTATATATTAAAATGTTGAGGATTAGAAAAATAATAATAGAGTTTTAATGAAAACATTTATGAGAAGTTTATACTTACCTTTATTTTGAAGATTTTGGGTATTATATTGTATTCCCCAAGGTCTACAAACACCTCATCAACAAGATGACATATGTGCTCCCTAACTTCAATGGGAGAAAATCTTCCCTCACTTAAACCCCATGTATGGTCAGCACTACTCTCTTATAAATCCCTTTGCCCGTCTCCACCTTCCATGTACCCATCACCACTCTATAGCACCCTGCATCTACCAATGTCACCCCTAATTGGTCCACGACCTGGTTAGAGATGAAATTATGGATAGCCCCACTGTTGATCAACACCACCACCTCCTTGTCTGCTATTTCCCTCTTCACTTTCATGGTATAACTCAGAGTGAATCCTACCACTATGTTCAGGAAGATCTCCGCCACTTGAACTGCTGCCTCTAACTCCCCTCTCCTGGTACTTCTGATCCATCACCAGTTGAGCTAACTCCATACCTTCTCCCAAGTCACAAGGTTTCATGACTCACACTGCTGCCCGGATCTTTGATTTGAGCTCCTTCATGAAATCCCCCTCCTTTCCACATTCATACCCAAACCCTTATTCCATTTCCCCCCTTCTTCTGTCAAAATCAGCACATCTCCGACCACAATCATCATCCCTTCTTTCCCAATAAAACCCCCTTTGCTCATACCCCGCATGTCCACGCCTCTCACCATACATTCCCCCTCTCTCCTCCCTTTGGAAAGGGCCTAGATGGGGTCTTCTTCCCCGTCCCTCTATGATTTCCACCTCATTTTCATCCCTACGAATTTCAGAATTCGTATTTCTCCCTACCGGCCCTCTTGCCTCCGATGCCGCCGTTTGGTTTTGATGATCCCATATTTTTTTCACTCTCCTAAAGATCCGAGAATTTTACTTATATGGAGGAAATTCTATTCTCCACCGTTGCTTTGATTTGTCACATCTCTCCCTCGAGTCTTTTTTTCAAAGCATCCATCTTTTTGGCCACCATAAATACTAGGATTTTTGTTAGACTCAAAAATCTGAATCTCAACTCCAAAAAAACAGCAAAAAATCACGTTTTCAAACAAAAATTTGCTGCAAAATTCACCGAAACAAACCCCCAAGAGCTCAAAAAATTGCTCTGATACCAATTTGATAGAAAACACTTAGTTTTCAAGTGAAACTTATCAATCTTGGGAAAGAAACGAGAAATCTCCACAAAACTCCAAGCGAAACCAAAAAAAACAGTAGATATTTTGTATTATTTGAGGAAAAAAACAAGAAAATACCAAGATACAATTGATCCTCTATTCGAGGAGGATCTCTCTCCCAATTCTCTAGATGCCCCTAGAGCCCAAGATCTCTAAGCACCGAAACAAAAATCAGCCACAATAAACAAAACCCTAACCATGATGCAAAAATCTAATTTAAAGCAAACACAATAATTCCCCTCCCAAAGACTAAACAACCCTTGTATTAAAACAATTTCAATTTGGTGATATCTATTAAAAATCCTAACTAGATATATATATATATATATATATATATATATATATATATATATATATATATATATATTGCGTAAAATCAGCTTAGTTACCAATATGCAAGTCAAAGAAAACGCTAATTCAAAGGGAAAACTGAGATTAAAATTAAAATAAAATTCGAGTATAATCATATTTTTGAAACAAGTTACACAAATGTTTAAATTAACAGGAGCTCCTGAAAGTTAGAACCCACATGAGCCTGTTCAATATATATATCTTCAAACTGATAATACTTAATGAACAGAATAATTATCTTCACATAAAAACTTTAGTAAGTGTGCTGAGGATCAAACCTCCTTCTGCCGTCTCTCTTGTAGTATGGTGTTTCATCAATTGTCCTCCTCACGTACTCAACAAAGGGCTGAGGTGTTCTTGGAGAGAAAGGACTGTTGGCAAGGGCTGATGGAGGCTGTGGGGTTGAGGGGCCTGTTACGGCTGATGAGGAAGGGGCAGTTGGCCTTGTTGTTACTGGTCTGGTTGGTCTGTCTAGTAGCTTAAGAAAAAGAAAGAACGTTAAGATCAAAACAATAACACAAATGATAACTGCACTCCAGGTTATGCTACTGGATCGTGCTGAAGCAGCACTTGTTCCATCCTCATAGGTCACATCAACTTCAGCCTTTTGACCTGCAAAAGAATATCTATTAAAATAATGCTAAGTTGATTGGCAATGAAGGGGTAAAAGAAGATTTTAAAATGAAAAGAGCTTGGGAAGTCATGAGATATTATGACTCAACAGCTACTTGTTAAAATTTTACAGTAAAGCATAGTCCATTTCCTTTCACTATGTTTACTTTTTTTTACCAAATCATTTTCTTAAAATCCAACAGAGTCGACAGGCCCTTGTTAAAAGACGTGAAACAAAAGCCATTTTTATCTTTACAACAAAGCATTTCTTTTATCAAAAAACAAAACTTTTGGCATAACAGCTTTACAGCTTTTGTTCACCTAGATTCTGCTCCACAATATATAACAAACCAAATTAAATGGCAAGTATGATGAATGGCATCAAAATAGGCATATAGATCATACCAGTCGCAGGAAGGACAAAGATAATTTTATCCTTGAAACTTTGACTTTTAAGAACTTTGACCTGAGGTAAGCAAATGCATTGAGGAGGTTTAAGGGCTATTGAGAAATAAATATGAAAATAAAAAAAGAAAATAAAAAGACTCACGTCATATTCCGCAGAGCCTCCAATGCCAGAACCCTCTTTTGAAATTGAAGTGACAAGTAAAATGTCTTTCAGATTCCAATATAATTCCAAATCTACAATATAGAACTAAAATCAGTACACTTTGATAGCAAACTTCCTTAAATTATGAAATACCATCAGAATAGCTTCTGCTTAGACATACCTGTATTCCCAGTTACAGTTATCCGGCTCTGATTGTAACTACGTGACAAGTTTAGCTGCATCACACCAGACCAGCAATTTTATCAAGGAAAAAAGGAAGGCTCGTCTCTTGATTTTTTGCCACTATAAGAATACTAGTGCTACACTTAAAATGAATAATTATAATACCTGCTCAATTTCAGTTGAAAAACCTCCTACAAATATTGCATGAGCGGAACCCGTAACATATGGAGCTTCTTTAAGTGAGGCAATGATGGTAACATACATGAAGCCTTCGCTGTTATTTATCTCTTTTGACTGCAAATCCTTGGATTTGGAGAAGTTAATTTGCAGGTGCTTCGGTGTATAAGGAAAGAATAGACAACAAAAGTCACCTACAACATCATCAATCCATGGCTTTGCGTACCTAAGGTATATCGGATTATAACAATAATAAGGGCATAGAAGAAAATACAGACCATGCTTATGGTTAAATGCTAGAGGCAACATACCCAAGCATAGGAGGATCAACCCTACAGTCAAATGGAACATCAAAATGATCCCCAGAGTATTTGTATTTGTAACCACTGAGATCACTTAAAATCAAAGAAGAAACAGAAATGAATAAACCCTAGTAGCAATCCAAACACAAAAAATCCCATGCTAATGAGAGTAATGAGAGAAACTGAACAATATGAACACCATCAAATCCTAGTTAAAAAAAAAAAGGTAATGGTAGAAGTTAAATAAACAGTAAAACTATAAACAATCAACCACAATCCATGAAATGAAGAATCTAGAAGCTCTTTGTGCTACGAAATTACCTAAAAGTTGCAATTAAATACAAACCTTGATTGCAGAGTTATGGGCAAGGGTTGCTATGATGCTATTTGTAATTAAAACTATAACAAAACCTGATTGTAGTGAGAAATTGGTAAATATTGGCTAGTAATACACATGCAAGTAAACATCATAACATAGTCAAATTGCAAATAAAACGGGTAAGAGTCTATTTGGGTCAACTTTCTTGTTGCTTTCGTTTTTAGACTGCAGCAACAATTTCTAGTTCGCTATTGTTTTTTTTTTGTTGCTTCTAAAAAAAATTATGATAGAAAATTGCTTTTTACAGTAGCTTTTAAGAAAGTTATTTTTTCTCAAAACAGTTTTATAACCACCTTATAATAGTTGCAACTATCCCAAATAGACCTGAAGTGTTTGTTGTGATTGCGATTAAGTGCGGTTTCTCAAGTCTCAAACCCATTAAATAGATTTTGAGCCTCTTACTAAACTTAGCCAATTTAGGGTAGTATTATCAAAAAGCTAGGCAACTTTAAACACAATTTAATCCTAAATGATCGAGTAAACTTGTCTTGTGAAGATGGTAACAATGGTGGGACTCATCCAGTGCTGTAATAAGCTCAAAAGAAAAAGATGGAGAATATAAAGAATATTAATATGAATTCATGATCCCAATGGTGATGCATATTGAATGCTTCATCAACTGGAATGGTCGAAAAATAAATTTATGAGGTGCAAAAAATATAAATATTAAGTCGGGTGTAATTAGATAGGATAAATTACCAACCAAATGTCAACGGTGAGGTATATCTTCGTAGCTTTCAAAATCATTAGCTATATGTAGAATATTTATGAGAGATTCGACAGGTTTGCATCCCAAAAGCCCAACTTCCTTGAAGCATGTATGAGCATATTTTCTTTGAGAAAGAGAAACACCATTGATGTAAGGAAACTCAATGTCAAGCCAGAATTTTGAACATCTCATATTTTTATCACCAACTTGCGAAGATATTATTTTATATTTCACAAACAGAATGAACTTCCCGCTTCAATAAGTCTGGCAAGGAAGAAAGCATGAGACCAAAAAAGTTGTCCCGAAGTTTTGTTTTTACAAAGCCTAAGGTTGAACCAAAGAAATTTTTTTGTCAACAAGTTTATCTAGGACAAAGCATTGAAATGAGCTATCCCTCCTCTTTAAAAAGTCGAGGAATCAATATAGTCCTTTAATATAGTTGGAGACTATTTTGATTTTTCATAAGGAGTCAAAAAAGACCATTTTGATCATTTTTTCATAAAAAGTAAAAAATATTTTTAAATCATGCATGCAAAACAACATATTTTTCAATTTCAAATGTGATGTATTGAAAAACATGTCACGGTAAATAAAAAATGGCACAATACATTGAAAGTTGTATACATACACTTTGCAAATGCATGGACAAAAATTTGCAAAAGCACGCATTCAAAAGCTTTAGTATATTGAAAATTGTGCATATGCAACAAAAAAACATGCAAGTGCAGTGTGTTGGCACATAAAAATAGTGCTATGCAAAAGCAACGAAAGATTTGCACATCATCTAAAAATAATAATCAAATTGTCAAGATACCGAATGTGCTCCAACAAATACTCAAACTCCAAAATCCAAAATGATCCTCAAAATAAAATAAATTTGAACACAAATTTGACTCATCTCATGAAGTGTGCAAGTGCAAAATGTAAGCACACAAAAAAAATACAAATATATAAGTACATCGAAAAGAGAATTGTGAAGACATTGAAGAACGGACAAGTATATGATGAATTATTAAAATGCACTATGCGAAGCATAAAAAAAAGCGTGCACAACATTTAAAGGGGCAATAAAGTTGTTCAAATCAAAATACTGTAATGTGCTCCGACAAAGACATCAAAATTCAATATTTTCTGTAAGAGAATGTTGTGTGGGCTAAAATAAAAGTGAACCTATTATTGGCGCCTTGAGAAGAGAGCAATTACTCTAAACTACATCATTTTTAAGCATCATAAACTCTCTTTTTAAAAATCAAGATCATCATATTAAGTAGCACTCAAATTTTTCAAAAATGTACGAAACTTTTCCCCAAAAATTTATACCTCACTTTTCTCACATCTCAAATCTTGAACTCATTGTGTAGGCTTTGAGGCTTAAAGGGGCAAAATTGCGCTGAGGGTGAATGTTATAATGATTCTTTTTCAGGAAAGAGAAAGAAGCAGGTGGACAGGTAACACAACTATCTTATACTCCAACATTATGGGTGAATGTACAATTACGAGATATAATATAGAAGAAAAATATATACATGATGATATTTAAGGACTTCCAGAATATACAAATTTTCTTCAGAAGTATCAAAAGCTCTGAAATCTATTTTGATGATTTAAATTGTGCACGATTCATATTAATGAGCATGGGAAAATCTATTAAACAATGAGGTATATTTTGTGATAATCTAGTAAGACTACTTTCACCCACTCAATCAAGATTGGTAAAGTAAAATGGGTGTTTTCTGCAACAAGTATCTGATCTCGATACTTGTAGTGATAATATATCTTACAAATGCAATTGCAAATGTTAATCATAAAAATGATCCTTTGTAAGAAAATTAGCAGAGTTGGCAAGGTTATAATAACAACAAGCCATTTTCCTTACTGTGGGATGACTACATGAATTCTTTTTCTCCATTAGGTCTGATTAAGAGTTAAATTCTCATTTAAATCTAATAAAAATTTCATTTGTAAAACTTACCAATCAAATCTTGCTAACATTACCTCTTCATTTCTTAATATATGTTAGATCTAATACATCTACTCTCCTAACAGGAATATCAAAAGGACTACATTTTATGAAACCTTTCTTCTATTAGAGCTACTCCAACCTTTTCATGTATATACTTATTTCGCATTCTGTCATCGAGTGTATAGTTGCTCATCCACCTGAGCATCTTCATCTCAGCATACTCAACTTTATACCTCTCTTTTAATGGCCAAAATTTTGCACAATAGAGCATTTAGTCTCGTCACCATCTTATAAAAATTTTCCTTAAGTTTGAGAGGTATTTTTCTATCACACAATAGGCCCAATACATTCCTCCACTTCAACCAGCAAACTTGAACATTACAAATAATATCCCCATCCATTTCACCATCCCTTTGAACAATAGACCTAAGTTATCTAAAATGTGCACCACTTTTAATGACTAGATCACCCAATGTCACAATCCTACTACATCTCTTACTACTAAAATTAGACTTCAAACATTCAATTTTAGATCTTGATGTAGACAAAGGGAAGGTCAAATCAAGCCCAAAAAAATTTGATTTTTGACTTCTCCAACTCATTAATGTCAAGTGGAAGGTTAGTTTATTATGAGCTGGTTTTTAGTTCATTTATGGAGCTAAAAATTAGCTCATTATTTATTTGATCTTGTCTATTCTCCTTCCCCCCTTTGTCTATTCGTTTTTCGTGCTTGGCTCTTGGGTTTTCCCGTGCCTTAACCCCTTGTTTCATGTGCTATTTACGGGTCCCTAGCTGGGCTGTTTTCCCGAAGCAGCCAGGGGGCTTTTCCCGTGGATTTAATGCCCTGTTTCCTGTGCAATGTTGGGCTGCTGTTTGAAAATTTTTGGGCTGCTGTTTGAAGAGATTTTGGGGCTGTTTTTGGACAAATTTTAGACAGTTTTTGGGACTAATTTGGTGGATGTTTTGGGAGGAATTCCAAGAGACTTGCTGATTTCTGTGCAGTTTTCTACTGCAGTTTTTAGGTGTCTTTTGGCTTTCTATCTTCCTATTTTAATTAGCTTTTAATTAAGTTTTAGTGGTTATTTGTATTCCTTCTTTTGTGCCTATAAATAGTTGTTTGTGGTTGTTTTAGATATGTTATGTGATTGATTTTTGGAAATGTAAACCTGCGGGTTTCGTTGGAAAAGTTAGAAAGTCCTAAGTTTGTGAGTTTGTCAAGTTTTGTTTGTCAAGAAAAATCTTAGTGAATCATAACAGTTGTTGTGATTCTTGTGAGTCTTGTTTTGTGAGTCAGTCTGTCAAGTCAAGTCTTATTATGTGAGTCTTGTAAGTCTTGTGAGTCTTGAGAGTCTTGTGATGCTTGTAAGTCTTGTGAGTCTTGTAAGTCTTGAGAGTCTTATGAGTCTGCTTAGTAAGTTTTATGCGTGAGTCATAGTAGATGTTGTATGAGTCTTGGTGTCTCTTGATGCAACGCCTTTAGAAAACAAAGCTAACTCATCGGGAGATGAGTTCTCAAGAAGGGGAGTCTGATGTAGACAAAGGGGGGTCAAATCAAACTAAAAAAAATTTGTTTTTTGACTTCTCCAGCTCATTAATGTCAAGTGGAAGGTTAGCTCATTATGAGCTAGTTTTTAGTTCATTTATGGAGCTAAAAATTAGCTCATTATTTATTTGATCTTGTCTATTCTCCTTCCCCCCTTTGTCTATTCGTTTCCCATGCCTGGCTCTTGGGTTTTCCCGTGCCTTAACCCCTTGTTTCCTGTGTTGTTTTCGGGTCCCTTGCTGGGTTGTTTTCCCGAAGCAGCCAGGGGGCTTTTCCCGTGGATTTAATGCCCTGTTTCCTGTGCAATGTTGGGCTGCTGTTTGAAGAGATTTTGGGGCTGTTTTTGGACAAAATTTAGACAGTTTTTGGGACTGATTTGGTGGCTGTTTTGGGAGGAATTCCAAGAGACTTGATGATTTATGTGCATTTTTCTACTGCAGTTTTTAGGTGTCTTTTGGCCTTCTATCTTCCTATTTTAATTAGCTTTTAATTAAGTTTTAGTGGCTATTTGTATTCCTTCTTTTGTGCCTATAAATAGGAGTTGTTTGTGGCTGTTTTAGATATGTGATGTGATTGATTTTTGGAAATGTAAACCTGCGGGTTTTGTTGGAAAAGCTTGCGAGCTTTGTCCACTCCTTCTCATCCCCTCCGGAAATCTTGCGAGCTCTTTCCAACCTTCGTCTTGGCTTCTAATCTCTTTCGTCTTTCCACAAGTGTCACTCCACCTATATCCCTCTTCTCTAAGTGAAGCAAGTTTAGGGTGTCAATTTGTTTGAGTCATTTGTAAGAGTCAAGGGCTGTAATGTCATGTTATGTTAAAAGTCAAGTTTGTAAAAGTCTTTATTTATAAAAGTGTTCGTTTATATGAAATGTAAAAGTTTGTTCTATTATCTCTAAGTTATCTCTTCTTTTTTAGGTATTTTGTGTCTTCTTTTATATAGGAAGTCAATTTTTCTTTTTGTGATAAAAAAATATAGAGTCCCCTATATTTTTTTATTACATTATTTGGTATCAGAGCACGTTAGGAAGTCCTAGGGTTTGGTTGTCAAATCGAGTTGTCAAGTTTTAGTTTGTCAAGTTTTGATTTTGTTTGTCAAGTCAAGTCTTGTCTTAAGTTTAAGTTTAGATTATTTTTTGAGTCGGTCAAAAAATGGAAAACAACAAAAAAATAGTTTCATTCATGGAAGAAAACGATCATGACAATCTTGATGTCCCACTCCCGTTGGACAGATGGATTCCTACATAAGGCGATTCTATTGATCCGCTTCAAGACAGTCTATACAAGCTTCAGTATCACATGTTCCTATGTGATCAAAAATTCGAGAAGTTGAAGAGATTTCTACAAAGGCAATTCGAGAAGGAACAGGAAGAAATTTTGAAGAAATTTGGTGAGAAAATCAAAGAGCTGGATGATCAGTATGCACCTCCTCAAGAGAACTCAAAGCTAATTCATCGGGAGATGAGTTCTCAAAAAGGGGAGTCTGATGTAGGCAAAGGGGGGGGGGGGGGGTTCAACTCAAACCCAAAATAAGTTGGATTTGACTTCCCTTGAGCTTACAAGCTCAAATCATTTTGAGCTGGAATTTAGCTCATTTATTTAGCTCATTTATGAGCTGATTTTTAGTTCATTTATTGAACTAAGGGTTAGCTCATTATTAGCTAAGTTTTAGTTCATAGTTATCTTTTATTTAATGTACTTTTTATTATAGTTTTTAATATCTTCATTTAAGTTGTCTCTTGGGTTTCCAAAAGGGCTTTTGGAATCCCAAGAAGTTGTTTGGTTTTCCCATGTGTGGCTCCTTGGCTTCCACCATGGGCTTTAGTTTTTTTTTGTGCCTTTGCCTTTTGGATTTCAGGCCGGCTGCTGGTTTTCCAAGCCTGGGTGTTTTCCCGTGGCTGTGGCGCCTTGGTTCCGTGCGGCCTCCTTGTCTCCCGCGGCTGATCCTTTGGTTCCTAGGCTTGGGCGGTTTTCCGTGAATGCATGGGGGGATTTCCATGCTTGTGATGTTTAGGTTCTTGAGAAAATTAATGTTGTGTGTCCTTTTGTATTCCCCTTTCATACCTATATATATGAGGGGCTTGTAATGTTTTAAAGTTAGTTGAATGTTATGTGATTTTTGGAATCTAACCTGCGGGTTATTGGAAAAGCTTGCGAGCTTTGTCAGTCTTCTTTCTCATCCTCTACGAAAATCTTGCGAGCTCTTTCCAACATTTCGTCTCGGCTTCTAATCTCTTTCGTCTCTCCGCAAGTGCCACTCCATCTGTATCTTTCGTCTCTAAGTAAAGCAACTTTAGGGTGTCTTTGATTTCGAGTCAAGATTGTAAGTTGTTGTAATTTTGTTTTTTTTTTTTTTAATTTCTAAGTCGGTCTTTGATTTGAAATGTAAGAGTTTGTTCTTCCTCATCTCATTCATCATCTTTGTTTCGTGAATTAGTGGGTTGTCGTCGGTTCAAGGTCACACAAATCTCCGTGTGGGCGAGGGGTATAGGCTCCCTATATTTCTTGCCCCCACCAGATCTACTTAAACAGAAACCTTTATACTCTAAGATTAACCTCCATAGTTCAATTTTTTCATCAACTCCCACTCTATTATTATCAACAAGAAGAATATCATCAACAAAAAGCATACACCAAGGTACATACTCTTGTAAATATCTAGTAAGAACATTCATGACTAAAGCAAATATATAGGGGATTAAAGCTGATCCTCGATGCATTTCAACTTAATAGGAAAACACTTGGTCAAATAACTTTGTGTTTGAACACAAATAACAACACTTGTATGCATATCCTTAATGACTTGAAAATAAATATTATTAACTGCTTTCTATTCTAAAGCTCTCCATAGCACTCTCTCTTGAGACTTTATCATATTCTTCTCTAATTCAATAAATATCATATGTAGATCATCCTTACTCTCTATATACTTCTCTATGAAACATCTCAACAAATGCATAACTTCCATAGTAGAGCTACTGGCATGAATCCAAACTGATTTTGAGAAACTTTAATATCATGTCGTAACATATGCTCAATTACGCTCCCAAAATTTTAATGTATGACACATTAAATTAAATCCCCTATTATTCAAACACCCTTATACATCACATTTTTTCTTAAAAATGCCCTGATGATATAATATGGTTGATGATAGTAAATAAGAACATTCAAATATCCAGTTAATAGTAGTGCTAAAATAAAATCTCAGCCAAAGGGGAGTATGACTTTTAAATGCACCTCCCCACAAAATAATAAAATTAATTATTTGGGGCTCAAACTTCAATGAAATTTAAAATTTTAATGTTTGCCAAAATCTAAAAATATTTCAAACAAAATTTACCATCTAAAATATAAAACAAAATCCATTCACTCTCCATTATCATTTGTAGACAGCAATAAATTTAATAATAAACTTAGCTCACAAAGAGCCAATATTTTTTGAGTGTTTCACTATATATTCACTCTAAGAAGATCTCATGTCAGTAAGGACACGGCACGTCTCTAACTAATGATTTATCACAAAATGGTATCATATGTAAACATTTATGGCCAAAACCCTCTAACTGAATGTTGTCACAGAGCCCATACATTCACCTCGGATGAAGCAATCCATAACTGCTAATAAGAATCATTCGGTCAAATTAGGTCAACCATCTCGTTTAACTAAGAAGACCAGGGTCCATGACAGCTTGGGAGGACAAAATCATTTGATCTTAACCAAGTTCATCATAAGTTTCCCCATCATCCGCTTTAAGTTTAAGTCAATAAATTTTAGTGTTAAATTAAATTTATTGCTTCTAGACACTAAGCATCTAGCTTCTAATAACTAGCCTTAATCAAAAATTCTCTCTTATTACCAAGAGGGAAGTCAAACACAGAGGCTTGAAACTATAAGAAACTTTGAACTAGATCATAAAGTCATAGTAAAATGAGAACAAATTTTCTAGATAATATTTTAATTGCAACTAAATATGCCTTTCTGAAAATTTGACTGGGAAAACTCAAACTCTCTACCTGGGCACAATGTTTTGGAGCTCACACCCTTTAGAAAAACAACTTAACAACATATTGGAAAAAAAAACCCATTTAATAACTCTTGATACCCCTTGACTCAACCTTCTTATGGATTTAATCTTAGCTCTTGTCATAATTTGATATTAATTGAGTTTGACCTCTTAGAAATGGTCAAATCGAAGCCTTTGTAACGTACTTTTTTTTCTTGGTATATTATAATTTGGTTGATTAGAATCTACAAGTACCTATACTCAAATTTGCTTATATTATTGTGGTTAATAAATTCACATGGAGAACTCTAGAAGCTGTTCATGGCATTAACCTTAAGAAGCTTAAGTAAATTTTACAACTTCGCATAAATATTATGATTATGTTGCATCATTGACATGGCATATTCATATAATAAATACAAATGCTCGTAAGCAAACAAATGTACAATACCAAAAACAAAGTTGTAGTTAATGTTCATCGAAATGCACAAGAATCAAATGATGACTTTGTTATGATTTGTAATAAAACTCAGGCACGTCTCAGCAAGTATATTTTATGAGTTTATTATATTAATTAGAATTACTTTAAGTAGTCATTGGGTTGCTTTGTGCTTCCCCCTAAGTTCTCAACTTTGAAGTAGCCTCAAAGTTTTTATTAGCCTAGATGTTTTGAGCAAGTCATTAGGGTTTCTTCTTTTCTTTCTATGGCTTTCGATTACAGAGAATATATTTTCATTTTCCTTTTCCAATAGCTTATGTTTGCATTAAATTTCTCATAGCATCATAAGTCCACGCGAGACCAAATTTTATAGTTTTGCCTTCTGGACTTTCCTCCACATTCAAAAAATTTAGCATATTAACGTCTCACAGAATCCATGTTGAAACATGCATTCATGAACAAGACATTATCACGGCTCTCAGTTTTCAGAAACATAAAATCAGTCAGCCACTTCTACATAGGAAAATAAGAGATATTGTCACACCTGAATAAAAAAAGTAGAGAAAAAGCCTGAAAATCCATGTTAAGTAATAAATACTCAAATCAAATAAGATAACAAGACACCAACCTAAGCTTGACAGCGAACTTGTAGCCTTTTGAAGGAAATGGAGCATTAGTTAAGGTGCCTGATGGAGTATCAACTATAATCTGATTCAATTTAATCACACTAGCCACGGTCTGCAATTTGAAGTTGGAACTCTGAAAGAAAACTGTTGAAAGTAACTTTATATAAAGCTTGGTAACATTATGGTAGAAAAATCCAAGTAGGGTGATTAAAATTTAAAACATAACTGCTTGAAGGAAGAATGCATGCAATTATTTACCTTGACATCGACCTACAGCAGACGCATGAGCTTCTCCAGTAATTTTATTTAGAGACAAAACACTTTCATTGCTGCAAAACCACTGACCTGGTAGAAGACCATCTTTCCTTGCATGAAAACAAATAATTTATTAGATAATGGATAACGTTAACAACTTTTTTAGATGTTAAATAAGTAAAGAATAGCCAAATAAATGTAAGTTGAAGTAAATATCTCACCAATCACGTAGCTTTCTCTATGTATTTTGTATAATAAAATCTAATCTTGACATATTAGTCCTAACTGATCTTTCGTAACCCTCTCAAGACAAATTGAAATCAATTTTGTGATACAATTTGTGAAAAAGAAAAAAAAGATTGTTGCAAGAGAATATATATGAAGCGATTTCAAACATGAAGTTTACATGCGTTAATTTTACTATATCCCCCAATACTTTCTCTTCGAAAGAACATTTTACTGCATTTATATATATTTTTCTCCTGTTTAAAAAAAAAAAGCAAGCAATTAACTATCTTTCATATAACCATTACTGATTTTTGGAAAGGGATATGATTATAACGAAATTTGATTTAATAGTCATTAAGCACAAAATCATTACCAAAGACATGCCTATACAATGAACAAGCAATACAATAAAGATTAGAATTAAAGTTGGTGAATAATGCACAAATAATGAAATGCAGATCCCTCAAATGAAGCCCAGATACCAGAACAGTCCTCAAATCCAATTGCATGCCAGGCAAGCTTGCAATTAGGATTTACTTCTCATTTTTCTGCTTCTTTTAATATGTTTTTAGTTTTTCTGGTTATATCAGCTGCTAGTCGGTACTTATGCAAATTTACTTTTGATTTGAATTTTATCTGTAAATATTCATGACCCTTATTCTAACAAAGGAAATCATGGACATTGCCTGGATTAGATTAGATTTGGAAGATGGACAAAATTGCAATATTCTTTGATTTCAAAATTGTAATTACAAAATGAAAGAATCTCCAATTTAGAAGAGGGATTTTGCCATCTAAGAAAATAGAAAAGCAATCAAAAGGAGATCATGGTGGATATTTGTATGAAATATGTCTTTTATGCAATACTCCCTTGAATAGAAGTGGGATTTTTTTTGTATAAGCTATGTTTTCATGATAATATTATCTAAAAAAATGTAACTTTTGATTACACATTTATTACATAATTATAATCTAGAAAAGGAAGATGATGACAGTGTGAAAACCCGAAAAATGCTGTTTTGGACCTCGCACGCTTTTCAAAGTGCCGCGATGAGTTTTAAGTGAAAAATTCAATGTTGTCGGATTTCGACGGGATTAATTTTATAAAATTCTACGCAAAATTCTAAGAAATTTGGTATATAAAACTTATATTTGATTTTGCTTAATTTAGGAAATAAAAATTAGAGAAGTCTCTTAATACCCAAAGTACCCCTAGTGTTTATTAAGGCTTGGAGAGTTTAAGTGAGGGCAAAAGGGTCTTTTGAAATCCCTATTTCCTTAAGTTATGAAAGAACCGAACCCCCCTTTTTCATTCCTTCCGCTCATTTGGTCGGACAAACCGAAGGGAGGCGGAACCGAGAGAAGAGGCGATCGCAAGGGAGGCGACGGGTGGCTCCGACGGCGGATTTCCGGCGGCCGTTCGTGGAGAAGCTTGTAGGGAAGATTAAGGGGAAGTTAAGGTGAGTTGTTTTCAATAGATTTCTCATGATTTTATAGAATTTTTCTTTAAGTAAAAGTTAGGGTTTGAAGGGAAATTTGGATTTTCTTTAAGAGAATGATAAGATAGTTTTAAGAGATGCTTTTATGCATGGAAATGAGATTTTATTTTTAAACATTTGGAGATTTAAAAATTAGGGTTTTCTCTAAAGATTGAGTTTTTGAAAATGCTTTTACAAATATGGTTCCTAAGGGTCCTCAGAAGGTTTTGAAATGTATAAATTAGGTTTTTCTCACATAATGGTATTTTTCTAATATTTAAAATTAGTTAATCCGGAAATTAGTTTTCCATAATTATTATTTTGATGATTGGGAAGTTTTAGCATGCAAAAATTAAGCATTTTAATGTAAATAGGTTTTCTAAAATTAGGGTTTTAGGTAAATCCGAAAATAGAATTATTTTAAATTAATTTAGATGATGGAGAAAGTGTTATTTTGATTAATATTAAGTAATTAGACAAAACTATGAATTTTTAAAATATGTATAATTGCCTTTTTGTTTTAAATGAGAGAGAAAGAGAGAGTGAGGGAGATAAAACTTAGGATAATTTAATATGAGAAGGAGAATGCTATTTTGATTTAGTTTGTAGATTTTAAGAAAGACAAATTGATACTTATAGATGATTAATTGTGGTGACTTCGAAGGAAGAAGGACTAGCAAGAAGAATCATATTCCAAACTTCTGTAAGTATGCACTGTTCTTTATTTCAGTAATACTTTTGTTACCCTCAAGTTATATGCAATCATTATCCTTTACTGTTGTCAAATTCTTTATTATTGTCAAATGAATGATCATGAAAATTACATGTATATTTTATGGTATCTTACGATAAGGTTTATATGTTATAAGGAATAAGATGGAAAGAAATGATATGCTTATGTATATTGAATGCTTGTATGTGCATGTTGAAAGGATGGAGTTCACCCCCTTATGGTACTAGCTGGGGACGCTGTACTCGTGCACGATAAAATGGTAAAGGATATGGAAAAGGAAAATGGTAAAGGTGTACCTTTATGGTACAGACGGTGACTCCTGTGACGGTTGTATTATATACGAAAAGAGAAAGACATGTATAATGATATGAATATGGAAATGAAAGGAAAATGAAAGATATGGTTTATGATATGTTTAATGCTATGTTGTATGAAATCATTTTTATGTTATGTTCATATGAAATGTTGTTTAATAGCATATTGTTCAGTTTCCTTGTTTACTGTAGTTTAGAATTGTGTATTGCTTACTGAGCTTTAGCTTAATGTTAGTTTTTAACATTTTCAGGCAAGCTTAAATAAATCAAATGAGTAGAAGGGGCGGCAATGTTTATCGTAGGGCAGGAGCTCCGGAAGAAAGGTAAGGACGAAGAATATGTTTGCTTTTATGTTTATGTGTTTTCAATTTGATGTTTAGAGGCTCTTTCATTTATTATGGAGATAGTTTTAGTGATTAGATAATTTAACCTACCGTCCGACCTTTGTTCCCGCCTCGCCTGCGCGAGCTCACCGGGCCGGGTCGTGACAGACAGTACCAGTCAGATAGCAACTTGAAAAGCTAATGTTACATCAACACTCTCAGTGTACAATGTACTCTTCATAAAGAGTTAACTAATATGAGCTGGTGTTCGTGGAGGTGACAGGTAAAACAAACTCCGCTCTCAATACAACAATAAGAATAAAAGAACTATGTTGTATAGGAGGTGGAGGTCAACAAAATGATAAAAAAAAACGGTGGAGTTATAATTGACTCAACTTTTGGGGAATTTAAGAGCTTCAAACGCATACTTCATGCAAGTGAATCGAATCACCAACATAAGTAAGAGTTCCCTGAAAGTATTGAAATGGTAGGGGTGATAACACGAAGTCAACCTGCAAGGTTGATGATGGAGCAAGTAGAAATAAAAAGAATACGGAAACATATTGTATCTCCATCTCAAGATAACAAGGAACAACATAACCAGATGAGCGAAATACAGCTCAACAACATGCTTAGGTATTTTCTGTAGCTCAAGCTTAAGCACTATTTCAGAATAAATCTTTTCCACTTGATTAGGTCCTTAAGAATAGAAGCCGACTCAAAACCATCATCAATATTGCTATGTAGGAATACAAGACAGCGTGAAAAATGATCCTTGGTTTGTGGAGGAAAATGCTTATTTTGCAGTTCACAAAAGGTTTGTTGCATTCTCTCGAGTGAAGCTAGTACGTATTGTCATTGTGTAGATGAGAGAATAAGCAGATTAAAATAAACTAAAGGATCAATAAACTTGTGGGGAGCTATTGCACCTATTATAAAGATGATAGGATGCATGATTTCTTACATAATTACAAGAAGATCTGTATCAATGATGACGTCAAACAAATGAAACATAGGCTTCACCATTATCTTCAATTGCATGGTCATTACCATAGGCATCAAAATAAAAATATGAGTAACTTGCATATCTTCATAATCAACATATTTTAAGAAATACTGCAACATATCCTCAAAATCAACAAGTCATATTTTGAAACCAATGGTGGTATAATCTCACCGTAGATAAAGAAGTCTTGATAACAAGCAATATGAAAGTTGAACAATTTCGGCCCCTATAAATCTTCAAGAAAAGTGTGGAAATAATATGGATTTGTGGCTAGCATATTTTCATCTACAACAACTCAACAACATATGGATAGTAACTTTCCATCTACAACAATTCAACAATCTATGACCAAAAGCTTTTCAGTTACAGCAATCCAACAATCTATCATTTCATCTACAAATTCAGCAATTCATAAACATCATCTCATTTTTTGTTGTGAAGTAAATTATAAATTTTATATTTGTCTCTCTATTTAAAGGAAAATTCTATAAGATGGTGGTTAGACCTGCAATGATTAATGGTGCATAATATTGGCCATTAAAAGATAAGTATAATATTAAGTTAAGTGTTGCAGAGATGAGGATGCTCAAGTGGATGAGTGGTTTTACACTTAGAGACAGGATACGAAATGAGCATATACGTGAAAAGGTTGGAGTAGCTCTAGTGGAAGATAAGATTAGAGAGAGTCACCTTAGATGGTTTGTACACATAAAACGGCGGCCTTCCGATGACCCGGTTAGGAAAGTAGATGTATTAGATTTGACTTATGTTAACAAACGTAGAGGTAGAATTAAAAAGACATGGTTAGAAAATATTAGAAATGACCTTTCTTTATTAGATTTAAATGTGAATTTAACTTTTACCATAGCACAATGGAGAAAAATGATTCATTTAGCCGACCCCAAATAGTGGGATAAAGGCATGATATTGTTGTTGTTGTTGTTGGTGTTGTATACATATATATACACCACTTAGAGATGGCCAGATGACAAGATCGTTCTGAACGATTGCCCAAGAGCATGAAAGGCAAACGTGCAAGAGATATCACAAAAGGGCGAACACAGGCAAGAGACGTTGTTCGAGATCATACACGCACGAGAAATCTAAGAAATTTAGACTATTTCTTGATTTATGTGTCATTCTAATTAGATGTCTTAGAAGACACTCAACCCTGGTCGCTTAACAAACACTTGGATAGTCACAAGATGAGGTCCCCAAATATTAAAGTAAACTAAGTCAAAAGGTGCACTACTACATGAAAACAAAGTCAAGAGAAAGTATATGTAATGATGTTTATCAAATTAACACATATCATATTCAAATTTTGAAAAGGAGGATGGTATATGGGTGAAGCCTTAAAGATAATGAAGACGATGCACAAATCAGGAAAAATTAATGATAAAACTGTGAAATAAAAAAGAAACAATAAGAAAAATATCAAAAACTTCAACACCATCATTAAACATCGTTGTTCTGAGATCTTTAAGGACATACTAAGAAAACCAAAAGATTCACGATCATTTACGAGCCTTGGTTAAACAATGTATAGAAAATACAATTCAAAATAATTTATCAGAAATATAAAATATTGTCTAAGGTTAAGGGAGAAGGAAGTGTGCACAAATCTTTTCCCAAAGACAGAAGAAGGGAAGGCATACACAACAATAAAAAAGGAAGATAGATACTTGTAACTAACAAAAATAATTATTAATTGCCGAATAATTTATAAGGAAATATGATTACAACACTCAAAAGTTTGAAAAGGCAATATAAATAAAATTCTAAGATTTTTATGCCTTGATTTTTAGCATATCACGAAAATTATTTAAGCTATTTTTTTTAATATATATATATATATATATATATATATACTCACTTATATCAATTTATTTATTACAACAACAATAACAAGTCTTTATCCTAGTATGTGGGGTTGGCTATATGAATCTTTTTTCCATTGTCATATTAAGAGTTAAATTCTCATTTAAATCTAATAAAAAAATATCATTTCTAATATTTTCTAAACAAGTTTGTTTAAGTCTATCTCTGCCTTTCTTAACATAAGTCAAATCTAATACATCCACTTTCCTAAGCGGGTCATCAGAAGGCTGATGCTTCATGTGACCAAACCATCTAAGGAGACTCTCTCTAATCTTATCTGTAACTGGATCTACTCCAACCTTTTCACATATATACTCATTTTGCATTCTATCTCTAAGAGTGAAGCCGCTTATGCACCTGTGGACGACCCATAATCATTAAAAAATCATGAGAGATTAATAAAAAAGCTTAATTTAAGGTCAATTGATGGTTAGTTAGGCCATACCAATCAAGGAGGTAACAATCTTCAGAAACTGTTTGATTTTATGGCCACTCTACGGCCAATTTAAAATTTTCATGTATCTGAAGACTTTAAATTTTATTTTATTTCTCTAAATTTATTTACTTTTGTATTAGCATAAGGCATCAATCAAGTTAATAGTGTTTAGTTAGCTACTACGGCTTTCAAAGTTATCTAAGTATAGAAAAGTTCTATAAATAAGATATTGTTTTGTACTTTATGATTTAAAGAATCAAAATTATTTTTTCTTATGCAAATTTCACATGAAAAAACTTGGTGGCTGCCCTACTTTTTGGTGAAGCTAAGTGCTTAACTTATACTAGTAGTGATTTTGGTTCCTAATCAAGGAAAATATACCACTATTATGTTAAATTGGATTTGGGAGAGTATAATGAACTTAATTAAGATCCCATAATTCAGTCATCTTGAGTTATCATAAACCTTGATCTACTTCAAAGACATAATTGACCCAACTTGAACTAAGAATCTTTGTCAGCAACCATCGATTATATCATCCAAGGTGACCTTGTAAACCCAAGGTGGATATTTGGCTAAGAGGGCAATTTCGACTCAACCTTAGCTAATGAAAGACTCCTATCTAGTGCACTTTATAATTCCTCACTCTAGGAGTCATTAGGAAACTTCAAGGCAGTGGCCTTGACTGTAATTTAATAGTGTCAATTTGTGGTGATCCATTAGATCAGGACTTGACCATAACCATAATTTAATTATGACAATTTGCATCAAATCATCTAATCAGAGGGCACATAATACATCCTTAACTGGATGGAAATCATTGAGGATGATTACATATGTACACTTGATATGGCATTTACGCTTTATGAGTTTAGTGTATCTTAAATTTGATATCCTTGGTAAACTTTTGTGAATGATGAAGGGATAGTTGCTCTTATCTTGAAGTGAAATTTACTCTTGATTTATTGTCATTTTTGGAATTTTTATATCTTTATTGAGATTTTGAGCCCAAAATAATTTACATAAGAAGCTTAAGACATTTTGATAATAAAGGTTTTCTTTGATTGAGATTATCTTTAAATTCAATCATTATTAGAGTGTCATGCTTTAAGACTTTGCATTAAAAATTAATAGCTTGATCTTGAGAATGGACCCCTCTTATTATGTCGTATAATAATCACTGCTATCATAGAGGTCTCTAATTAATTGCATTTGATTGGTTGAACATTCTCAACTATGAAGCTTACTTATAGAGAATTGGGTTCATATATTTGTGTGTCATTTACGTTCATTTAAATAATCAATACGTTATAGATCTTGTCGAAGCTCCCATAAATAAAGGATATGGTATGTCTAAGATTTGAAACTTATGGCCTGTAATATTGGAGAGGTAGCTTAAGAGTTAGTATTTTGAGAAAGAATTTTCTTTATAAGGCAATTAAGGCCTTACGCAAACGCAAAATAAAAATCTCAACGAGATTCATGATCAAGTATTTGATTGTGAGTATATTTAATTTCACCTAGAGTAGGAATTAAAATTATCATGATTTCTTTGGAATTTATTTGTCAAACCTCTTTTATAGGGTGCAAGTCTTGTTTACATGTCTTTTAAGGCATAAAGGATAAAATTTGAAATGACGAACTTGTAAAACCCGAAAATACCATTTTAGATCTTGCACGCTTTTCAAAGCGCCGCGACGAGATTTAAGTGAAATTTTCAACGTTAACGGAATTTAACAAAAATAATTTTATAAAATCCTACGAAAAATTCTGATCGTTTTGATATATAACCCATACCTAATTTCGTCTATTTTAGGAATTAAAATTTATTAAACTTTCAAAAGGACAACTTTACCCCTAACCATTTAAAAGCCTAAATTTATTTAAGGGCAATTTGGTCTTTTGCAAAATCCCCTTTCTCTCTTAATAGGCAAACCGAACCCTCTCTCCCTTATTCGCTCATTTCACGCGAACAACCCAAACCGAGCGGATGGTTGGGCAGACGGCGGCTTCCGCGAGGGCTTTCCGACGACGATCCTCCGGCGGAAATTTTAGTCCAAATCGAAGAGGACGACGAGAGGATTACTCAAGTACAATTATTTTCAAATGAATCCCTCTCAATCTCTAGATTTTTTAGAATGAAATTTATAGGGTTTTATATGATTTTGGTTTTCTTTCGTAATTTCTTTACGTAAACTTTAAGAATTAAAGGAATGTTTTAGCAATGAAAACAAAAAGATTTGAGGAATTTTTGGAGAATAAATTTTAAGACTTTTTGTTAAAAACCTAATTTCTACTAAGTGTTTTTAGAAAAATTATTCCCAAAGACATTAGAAATGTTTTGAAAGCATTAAATTGGATTTTTTATGAAAATTTGCTTTTCAATAATTTGTATAGTTAATTTAATCCGAAAATTTATTTGGTAATTATTAAATATTGTTTAGGAATAATTTTAGAATAAAGATTTGAGCAAAATTTAAGATTTAGGAATTTCTAAAATTTAGGTTTAAATAATTTCGAAAATAGAATGTAATTATGTTAATTATTGGATATAATTATGAGGTAAACTTAGTTAAATTGAAACTGTCTTTTAGGTGTGGATTAAAGTGGAGGCAAGTGGTTGTCAGCGTCGTACAACATTTTGGTATTTATTTGCTGCTTGCAAGGTAGGTGTTCATACCTCATTTAATTTTATAAGTGCTTAATTCTTTTATGCTTAAAATGAAATTTTATGTAATTATTTTACTATTAAATGCTTTATACTAGATGATTGGAAATATACCTTGTAATTTTCATTTTTTTATTTTTATACATATTTATGAAAGCAATTAGAGCATACGAAGAGCATATGAATAAATGAAGTATATGAAAGATAATTGAACATAATTGAAAGATTTAAAAGCAATAACAATTTCATGTGCATGTTGATCCGGAAGTGCCAAAATGATAATGGTAAAAGGGCTTACAAAAGTCAAATGGTAATTGGGTTCTTCGGAGCCAAATGGTAAAGGAAATGGCCAAAAATTTGACTGCGTACCTGATCAGTACGAATAAGGGTACTTCTGGGACGGGTGTATACATTTAGCATAAGCATTTTTGCATTTGCATTGCATATGAAAAAGGTGAAAGGAAAGAATGAAAAGAATGAAATGTTAAAGAAGGAAAAAAGGAAAGTATTAATGGAAATTCAAATGTTTTTTATTTGCAAATGATATGAAAAGATTTCAATTATAAATGTTTTTGTTATATGCATCTTATAAAATTAACTGAGTTATGAATTACCTGCTGAGCGGTAAGCTCATCCTACTTTTAGAAATGTTTTTCAGGAGATAAGTGATGGTTGCACGACGACCGTACACGTATCATCGTAGGGGACCTCAGGAGTAAAGGTTCTCTTTTATGATTTCAGTTTGAGTCTTTGTTATGTACCTGTGTAGTTTGTGAGTTTAAGTTTGGGTATGTACTTGTGTTTGATCAGTAATATGGAGTTTATGTAATTGATGGTTTAAAAATTTTAATAGTTGTGTAAGAAGAACAGTTTGGAACATTTCAGTTTGATGTCTTTTAGTGGCTCTTTCATTTAATGTTGTGTGACATTTATGTATTGATGTTAAAATTATAATGAATTTGATTATGTTTTATATGCTCTTCCGTACGACCGACTGTTCCCGCCCCGTTATCAACGGGCTTGCTGGGCCGGGTCGTGACAGAACTGATAAACCTACCCCATAGGCAAGGTGTTCAATTCGAGAATGTTGTACAAGAACTTGATCATAAATCTAAGTTCGAAAGAGATTTTTATGAATTTTCAAAGTGATTACATGATTTTCAAAAAAATTCACAATTCTCGAAACAATAGAATTTTAGTTCAATTTTTTTTAATTTGTGTAATATTTTATAATTTTATGCTTGAAGTTTATCAAAGCACGGGCCAATGAATCTGTGTTTGACGGTTAGCTCATCTTACAAGGATGAAGTTGACTTGTGATGTGCCCTTATAACTAAGCATTATCTAGATTTACTTATTTGCACAAACATCTTGTCATTATCATGTATGCAATATTTCATTTTTGAGCTTTAGAGATTGCATTCTGTCAACTTGCTTGTCAATGTTGTAGATCCGGTAGTGACTGTAACAAGTTTGATTCTTATCATGCATTTAGAATACCATTTATTTGCTTAAATTTAATTCGCATTTTTATAGAAATAGGCCCAATAGTGGAATATTCTTCTGTAAAAGAAGCAACTGTCTTGGCCATTTTCATAGTAAATCTTTATTTCAAAATTCCTCATCCTGGATTTTCAGTGAAAGGTCTTGTTCATGCTCTTTAGCAAGCTTTCAAGTTTCCTTCAAGCCTTTTTTGAGTTCACTCTTGCTCTTGTAAGAATATAAGTATTTCATTCAAAGTGTTCAATATTATTCTTGTTTTGGTAATTTGTAGCCTTTCAGTTCATTTTCATGCATTTTTTTTGTTGCATTCGAAATTCAGAAGGCCCTTCTCATTTTGTTCTTTTCAAATTCTTTGCAACTACGTTCACTTGAAATTTAAATTGAGCACCGACATCTCTCCCACGTATGCGACATATAAGAAAGTGCTAGACCTGTCTAAAATGCTAAAAAAAAGCATGTAAGGGTTATGTAAACACCAAAACCAGATCTTCTACCCAACCACACCAAGAAAGCCATGTATAGGCCTTCATACCTACACAAAAGTTTGCAACTTTTTCCCTCTGCTAAGTCAAGAAAGACGCACATTGGTACCTATATCACGAAGAAATATGTGTAGGTCCCCGAAACGTGAAAAAGAATGACATCATTTCCCCGCCGCATCAAATTAGGGTGCACGAGTACTTATGTCTCATGACGCAGCAAGGCTGCTCTTACATTTATAACTTTGTGTGTAAAGCGATTATTGTAGATTACAATACAAGGAAATGAAATCGAAGTGAGATTTAATACTAACTTTTTCTGTCTGTTTCTTTTAATGGCTCTTTTTTTTTTTCTTTTTGAGAGAAATAGAGAGGGAGATTTAGAGATGGAGAAAGAAAGAAAAGACTGAGAAATAGAGAGTGTGTTGCTGCTCGCTAAAGTTGTGACTATTCGCTGGTTTGTGCGGCAATTGGTTTATATGTGGTGCTGGTAATCAAAGAGAGGAAGAAATTGGCGAAGAAGAGAGGTGCGAGCAACCAATATTTAGAGTTTAAGGCATATGAGGAGAAAAGAGAGCAGCGGCTAGGAAAAATTGGAAGAATAGAATAAGCAGGTGAGGGGCCTACATTGGTATTTTGATTAAATTTTTTTTCCTTTAAAATTAAAGACCGAAGGGGCCGAACAAGGGATTTAAATCAGGTTTCACAGGATTTAAGAGATGAGGGAGTCGTAAGAGTGCCTGCGACTAAGGGAATGAGAGAAAAAATAAGAAAGCATAACTGATTTAAAGAATGACCAAGCGAGCATCAGAAGACGAGAAATTATGCAGCATTGGTATGAGTGCATAGTAAATGATTAGGATTGACAACATTTTGGGGGATGTTATATGGATTTTATTTTTATATAAATTATTTAAATTAAATTTATGGGATAAAACTAATATATGTATTGATCACAACAACTTATCATCGCTTGCACATGACAAACTTACGCCCCCATCTTGCGAGTAGAAGTTTTTTTGAATTTTCCTTATGTCGTGACTCAGACAATATAAGTGTTCATTATAAGCATTAGCAATATTTTGGACACGTTAGCTCAATTTGTTTTATAAAATGTGTGACTTTTGAGTACTTTTCACTATGATTAATACATTCAAACAACTTTTGTACAACGCTACATCCATTGTCTGCCAAATTCATCATTTTCGATTGGGTCAATGATGCTATCAAGAATTTATGTACTTTTATTTAAACAATAGTATATTTTGTTTTATTTTGTTTTCTTTTTTAGCTATCCAATGATGGAAGACATCCAATGATCATGGTAGGTTGTGCATAGGGCTTGGTAAACCTTTGGTTTGCTAGCTCGATTGGTCCCTGACTGCTGATGGTTCACGGGTTGGCTGTTTTGGAGCACATGGTATTGAGCTTGTTCTTTTAGTTGCTTGAAGCTGGAGTTTAGTAGCTCTTTAATTCTCAAAAGATACCTCATTAAGAAGAATTACTTTTGGAGTGGCCTTGTCCCTTCCCCTTCCCCCTTCTTTTTGTCTCTTGGAAAATCGTGGCTTGTATTTAATGGGGGCTAAATTCGATGCATTAGAATTTATGATGGGGATACTGATTTTTGTGCTTTACCTCTTGGCAGTCCAGCTGGCCTCTGTTTTTCCGTGCTTGGGTGTTTTTCCCGTGGCTGAGTTACTTTGATTTCATGCGGCCTGCTTGCTTACCGAGATGTTGGCTCCTTGGTTCCGTGAAATACCTTTGATTCCTGTAATTGTTCCTTCAGGATTTATGCTGGGCTGTTTTTCGAAGTGGCATTTGGAAATCCTATGAAAAATGATGCTTGGGATGTTGTGAACATTAACTAAGGTGGCTTTTGGCATTCCTTTACTATGCCTATAAATAAGAGAAGATGTTGAGAATGAAGGCAATTGATATATGTGAGCATATGTGCTATTAAACCTGTGGGTTTGTTTGGAAATCCTGCGGGCTCTTTCCACCTTTCTTTCTCATCCCCTCCAGAAATCCTGCGGGCTCTTTCCACCCTTCTTCTCGGGCTTCTAACCTCTTCGTCTCTCCGCAAGTGCCACTCCATCCGTATCCTTCTTCTCAACAGTGAAGCAACTTTAGGGTGTCGTGTTTTGGTTGATTTGGGAGCATTTGGACAATCTTGCAGTGGTGGACCATCGGTTTGCTAGTCTTATGCACTTTTCTTATTTAACCTACAATTCGATGCATGTGAGGAACCCACTCTGACGGTTGTCTGAGGATAGCGTCTTTTTAATTTTCTTTATTTCTCCCAATATTTCTTGTTGTGTTTGTCAAGTCTTAGTTGTCTGCTTTTATTTTAATAAAGTTTGTTTTTTAAGTTTTATCCATTGCGTCAATTTCTTCTTGTGTATCTACATCAGTCAATCCTGGTATTGATATTGAAGTCATTTATACCTAAACGAGTTATCACTTAAAAATTAGTTTCAAAAGGTAAGCATAATATTAAAATAGCTTTTGCAAATTTCATATCACTTACAAAAAAAAGAAGAAAAATTAGTATTAATGATAATAGTTTTAACATTTGCGCTTTTATATAGCTAGAAAATTAATGCAAAAACGGCTAACCATCAGCAATTACAGAAAAATTAATAGCATTCCCCACGTTCAGAACCGGATTCTGAGGATACAGCCGTGCACCAACTGATACCTGAAAATGAGGAGAAAAGCACACATCGACAGCATCAAATGACAGCATATGAAACAGTTCTATTTTCATTAAGACAAACCTCATGATGACTGCAGAATTCAACATGTTGAAGTAAAATAATAATAATAATAATAAGTACCAGAATGAACTCTGCCTTATTTGGATTGTGACTGATCGATATCCTTGCAAGAGCTCTCCCTGGACCCTTCGCCTTCAAACCAGAGAAAATTTTCAGAAGGATTCTAGAGTAGATTCAACAAAAGAAAAACAGTAATTCTAATTTAACGTGAGATTCCAACAATCATTTAAACGCAGCTCTCGTGATCCCAGAAGATTTAAATATAAATTTTAATTCCATAAGGGAAGTGTGAAAACCTGCAGAATGATTTTTTCAGCAGAAGTTATACTTCCAGCATCAGACATTTGAATGGATAGTACATTTGGGTAATTAATTTCAACATCCAGTGGAACCACACCATTTGCTTCAGTAAATTTGAATCCTAAGCAAACAAAATTATATATAACAATGTTCATAAGTTTTTTAGCAAATAAAACACAAAAGAAAATGTAAAATGCTCATGAAGGAAAATTACCCAACTCATCACAGTAGTCAATTTTCAACTCCAGCCTTGCATTGACACCAAGGTATGCGGAATGGAAAGAATTTTCTCCTGCAGATACCCTTACTTGTGCCACCTGAGAAAATAGTAAACATAATCTTTAAATAAAACTAAAAACACTTGACATATAACTCCTTGGCCATTCGGTTAAGTATCAATATGGCACAACTATTTAAAAAACAAAATAACACTAAATACAAGAGTTAGGAAAATATTTTCTAGAAATTTAATTTAGCACCAGCAAAAAAGCAGAAAAATCTTTACTAAGCAAAATACTAAAAACCAATAATCATTTCAAAGAGTACAATTATGCACCTGAGCAAGACAAGAAAAGTAAAACCTCTTGTGCTTGCCTAAATGTATTTAACCAAATGAAGTTGCCACTTTCGTTATCCTAAATGAAGCATAGCATGAACTAGGTACTAATGAAAATAATTATCCGTATTTTTAATATATCATATGAAAAGTCAGGATACTGAAATGAAGAAAATAAGAAGTTCAAATGATAATCATCTAGATGGGAAACTTTAATCAACAGATTTGAAACAATTTGTAATTCAGTTCAGCATATAAATTAATATATTATTCTGAAAGACAAAAATATTATTTAGCTATAGACTCAATAACAAAAAAGAGTTCTGAACTTTTATTTCCCAAATATTTTCTCCTACATAATATATTTGATTGAGTAATGCTTAATTTATGTCGGGATGCAAGTCCCTCAAAAAGGCAAACCCTTATGATTAATTATATCTCAAGATTGTTTGGCACTTGAGAATTTTTTTATTAAAATAGTATTCTAAATTATCTTTTATCAAAATATTGGCTAACTCGATTTTAAGATTGCAATCTAGATGATTTAAATTCAAAAGATGATTGAATTAACTTTGGAATTGTGTGGGCTCCGAAAATTTGGCCCCGGCCTCCGCTCGCTTTTCTTTTTATTCGGCGAGAAAGTTTTAACGGAATAAGTTCCGGGGTAAATTTTGGAAGGCAGATGGGTTTGTAGATAAGACACTACCCAGAGATTTCGCCCTCATTTTGCAAGGACTTTATGATCTGAGTTCTGGTTTCCTATAGGCGCAAGCCCCTATAGTTAATTACCCCTCCCGATCACGAGAGAAAACTTTCGATTAAGGCTAGTCGTCAATCAGATACGTAGAGAATACGTATTATCTAGCATATAGTAGCAGCATTGGGTTTGGAAATTGGAAATTGTGTTTGGATTTGGGTATTTGTAAAGGTTTGGAAAGCTTGTAAATAGTTGGGAATTTGAAGATTTTGATATTCAAAATAGAAACATGCCATCTTGCACTTAAAGCGAATAGTGGGAGAATGGATGATGGACCCGATCAAGATCTCATGGTTCCGTCATCCCGGGCCATCGTGGTCCCTGGTCTACTTAGTCAGAGGAGGTAGTCGACCTAACCTGACAGAAGGATCCTTGTCGGCAGCCATGGGTTGCTTCATCCAAGGGGACCTTGTAGACCTGGGGTGAGTATTTGCCTAAGGGGACAAAATTGAACCCACCTTAGCTAACAGAGGGATTTGTGCCCTATCGATCATATCCTATTGATTCATATCTCAAGGATTTGATGTCAATAAGGAGCGTTGGCTCTGGCCATAACTGGTATTTCGTGGTGCCATTTGGCGTCAAAACCACTCGGCTCAGAGGGCCCCGGGTCATAACCGTTTACCTGCAGTGCCATTTGGCGGCAAAACTGCTGGTTAGAGGACATGTACCACGTCCTTACTGGCAAGAGACTGTTTTGACAATGGATCCTAGTGATATTTTCGATTAGGCATTTGACTCTTTGTGAGCTGAAGTAGTATTTAATTTGTCCACCTTGGCAAACTGTTGCGGAGGGTGGATGGATTTTGCTTTCAGTGGGTTGATGGATTTATTTCATTTTAAATATTTTTGAGATTTTTGGGATTTTCTGGAGTTTTGGATTTTCATGGGCATTTGAAGTATTTGGAATGGAATTTTGAGAACTTGGAATGGACCCCTCCGGTTGAGATTTATTGTTCAACACGCAGTCATCATCGGGGTGTTTGAGGTTATTTCTCTTTATTGATTGAACCCTGCCAACCCTATCAACTTGACGATAGGGGATCAGGTTTTGTAGGCTTTATGCCCTTGATAGTGAATGTATTAAGACAAATATGACGGTCGCCACAACCGTATATTTGTTTGTTGGTTCGAATCCTGTCGACTTCTATTGACCCGTATAGAAAGATCGGTTTCGAACTTGAATTCACTTGTCAGCCCGCGCAGCATCTCTAGACGTCACGTGTGTACCAATAACACGCTCGTCGGGGCCCATGCGGGTTGAGATTGTATTTTACCATTTAGTGTACCTATGTGTATAAAAATTACAGTGCACGTGCAAGGGTATTTTGAAATATTTGTAGACGCCTTTTGTCCGCTTGCATAGAAGTTGCGGCTCCGATGGCGTTGCGTAGCAGCTTCTGGATCAGTTGTTTGCTGCTTTGTACATATAGACTGTCGTGCACTATTTACTTTCTGTAGGTGGATTATAGTGCACTAACTAATCTCCTGCCTTGGGTTGTAGAAACTCGTAGGAACTTGTAGTATTTATGTGATTTTGGTCTTTACAACAAAGCCACTACTGTTGGAGGTAGATGTATTCATCCTTAGACTGAAGTTGACTACAGGATACTGCATTTACTGTAGTCTTTATGTATCTACCCAGGGGTGGCATGATATACATACATCTGTATTTGTCGAAAGATTGTATATATTGCAGATCTTTGCATTGTTGTTAGTTGACATTTACATGAGGACTCTTGATCTTTATGGGAAACTTCATGTCATTGATCGTTGTCATTTGTTGGAGCCTAGTGTTTATTTACACTTGAGTAACTTTGACTGTGTGCGAGCTTCTGTATTCATCACAAAATTCCTTCTTCATAAAAGTGCACTGTTGTCTAAAGTCATCAAGTCCTTTATCATTTGTCAAGTCTTTTGAATTTGAATGTTCAAAGTCAAGTTCACTCATTCATTTGAGTTTGGTTCAACTCAAATGCTTCATTTAGAACCAAGTCCAATATTTCTTAGTTTCATTTTGGGTCCTTTATATTTTATTCAAATTCAAGCTTAGTCCACCATGATTTAGACTAAGTTCAAATGAAGTTCAAGCTATCTTGCTTTAACTCTTTTGTCATGTTCATGTTCAAGTCAAAGCTCCTCGCGCCAAACTCATTTGAGTTCAAGATCTTGTTCTAACTCAAGTCCAATCATGAGTTCAAGTTCAAGTGGCAAGTTGAAGTTCAAATGAGAGTCCAAGTTCACGTTCATTTGATATTCAAATTAAGTCCCAATTCATGTCCTTTGTAGTCAATTTTGTATGTCCAAGTTCTTGTTCAAATTGAGTTTATGTCCATAGTACTTAGTTCATTTGAGTTTGAGTTCTTTTATGTCAATTTGGTCCAATCAAGTTCGCAAGTCCACCACTGTTCTTTGAGTTCAATTAGGTCCAGGTACGATTTCACCCGAAATTTCGGCAACCTCCCGGCGTCTCCCCCGTTTAGGGGAAAACTACGGAAAACTGGGTCTTTCCCACCACGCGCAATAAAGGCGTGTATGGTAGGTGACATTGAACGAGGACACCGCGGCCGTGATTTTTTTGTTCATCCCACCACGCGCAATAAAGGCATGTATGGGGTCTTTGACGGTACCTGTTTAAAAGACACAATTTGCTTTCCCCCCGCCCGGGGAAGTGACCCCGCCTCGCCGTAGTTGCCGCACAGGGGTCCCATTACACCATGCGCAATAAAGGCATGTATAGGCGGTTTTCCGATGCGCCACGAACGCCGAAGTAGAGTTTAGGTGATTGCCCGCCTTATCGTAGGCGTCGGACCGGGGTCCCATCCCACCACGCGCAATAAAGGCGTGTATAGACTAGCATACAACGAAAGCGACAATCTGAGTTTAGAAAATTCATATCTTCGCGGGGTTGTTGGTGTTGGCACGAGGATCGAAGGAGAGATGTTTCTTTTTTTATTGAACTTAATTAATAATAATTAATTAGTTAATAGATAACGATAATTTATTATAATTAAGTAATTAATTATAACTATTTATCATAATTAGTAGTTAATTATAATAAAAATAAATAATTTTGATTAATTAAAATTAATTATAATTAATTAAAATGAAAGATAATTAGTTATAATTGAACAATTAATCATAACTAAATATCATTATTTAATTAATTATGATTAAAAAAATTTATTTTAATTAATTAAAACTAATTACATATTAATATTAATCAACTATAATCAAAGATAATTAATCATAATTAACTTACTAATTATAACTTATTATCATTATCATTAATTAACAATTATTAATTTATAATTAATAATAATAATAATAATAATAAAGCAAATCTTCCTCTCTCCTCTCTATTCGGCATACTAACGGGATCTGGCCGAATGAGCATGAAAGGGAAGGAATTACCATCACCCGAGCGAGCTCCTGTGTTGATTCCAATCAAAATGACGTGACTTCCACCCCAAAGGGGAAGTCGTTTGAAGGAGTGGAGTCGGCGTCGGGTTAGGGCAAAGGATCGGAGGACACGGGCAAGAGGGGAAGAGGAGTTCGGTGTCTTGGAGATCAGGAGAGAGCAGAGGCGGCGGGATGGAGGCGTCGGCAGTGGAGATCGGCTCAGGTAAAGCTTTCCTTCTCTCTCTCTCTCTCTCTCTCTCTCTCTCTCTCTCTCTCTCTCTCTCTCTCTCTCTCTCTCTCTCTCTCTCTCTCTCTCTATCTATCTATGAGGATCGGGGGGTGGCGACAGGAGCTAGGGAAGGGACGTCGGGGAGGAAGAGCGAAGGAAGTAGAGTTCGGGATTTATTTGCGGGAGAGATGTCGAAGACGGGAGCTCGGTCGTGAGTGTGGAAGATCCTTCATCTCATCTGGCTTTTAAAGACGAGAGGAGCGTCCAGCTAGAACGGGATTTGGGCAGGAAACACGGAGAAGCGATGGATTCGGCGCCGTTCGCAGAAATAGGACTATAGCAGCGAGATTTCGGCACGATTTCGTGGATCCGTCGGACAAGGTATGATTTTTAGCTTTTTTTTTCCTTTGGATTTAGCATGCAAATCAACAAATTGATTTCAGAATAAAGCTACAGGAGAAAAAGTAGAGTACTTGAATCTAAAAAAATCAAAGGTAATCAATACTCTCCTGTCATGGACTTCATATATGGAGATTAAATTTATGCTAAAGTTGGCCCATTTTATTTAGAAGAAAGAGGTCTACATTCCAATAACATAAGATTGAGAAAATATTCAATAAGATGAGGACTTATAATATAACTTAAATGAACATCAATCTCGAATTGTAGATCTAACAGGAGAACAAGTTCTAAGATAGTAACTCAAACTTAAATACATCAAATGCATGTGAAGTTGAAAGGGATAACTCATAGGCTATGTTTCTGACATGACGGATAAGTCATGTACACGATTTTTTTAACACGGTGAAAAAAATTTAACCTTGCATGTATTTCTTGACCCTACGGGGAAATATTACAAGCTTTCAATCAAGCATAAGAAGACTTCATACATGCCTTACTAATATTGTGGAATAACAGACCACCGACTACAGTGTCTATGACACTAACCATACATGATTTTTTTGACATCGAGGGAAGGACAAGAACTCTAGATGATGCCCTTTATGTGAGAAAGACATCGCGATGAAAGACATCGCGATATTACCGAAATGTAAATTAATAGAGGACCCAAAGAGAATAAAATAAAATAAATGTGAATGAAAAATAAAACTAAAAAAAAAAAAGTTATACTCACAAAGTGAGCAATATAAACATTTGAAATGCAACATAAGCTGTAATAAATAATGATAATATTGAATTAAAACTTGACTTATAAGGGATTTGTAATAACTCAATAGTCTCCAAGAAGCGCAAACAAAACATCACGTTCACTCATAGAACTCTTCTGTACGCTCGGGAAATTTAAGAACGCACTCAATGAATTGTAATTGAGATATTTTTATTAAGTAGAACCCCTACTAGTGAGTTGAGCCTGGAGGGCATATATTCCTTATGAGGATATATTGTGGACCCGAGACGGATCCCGTTGAAATATCTTCTCTTTGATTTGCTTCAGAACTGCCAAACATTTTAGAAAATTAAAATCCAAAACAATCATTTATTAAGATGAAAAGAAAATGGCCATGTCTGAAAAATGTCCTAAGATTCTAATTAGCCTTCTACGTCACCGAATCCACAAAAATGTACGCAATAGATCCAAAACCAAACACACAACCCAAAATCAGAATCAGAACAGAATCGAACAATAATGAATTAAAATACTAAGTCAATAGCATGCTTCCATGACAGTTCATTCATATGAACAGAAATATCACGTTAGTCCCTTTACACATCTCAAACATTTGCACTCATGTGAAGGCTTTTCAAAACAAGACTAAATAATCAAACCCATAGCGCATATGAGTGCTTTAAATGACGTGCACCTTAACTGTTTCAAATGAAGTTCATACACATCTCATGAGCAAGGAGTATGTTCGGTGAACAAAAAAACGGACAAAATTCGTGCAAAAACAAAAGTCCGGACAGAAAAAAAAGCGACGGTTCTGAATGAGAAATCGGATTGATGCCTTACCTTGGTACACAAAATCCTAAGTCTCGTAGAAGATCCGCGGCTTCCAGAAATGCATCTCGGATCAGAAACAGGAGACATCACAGATCGACGATCGCCTGGACGATCAGAAGCATTTCTCGATAATACTGTTTTCAAAATGACTTTTGTGATCTTGGAACGATGCCTATGTCCTGGACGATATTTTCACATGTCCTATTTTCAGGAGTATTATTTTTTCCCCTATTCTTATTTGCCGTGAACTTTGGGAATAGACCTTCGGCCTGGCCGGTACCCCTACAAGAGAGTTTAGTGAGTTGTAGCCTGGAGGGCATATATGTCTTTGATTTTTCTTCATTGTTGAGGACTATATATAGTGGTCATAGTCTTTGTATTGGGTTTTAATGATTACTTAATAAAATTCCTTGTTTTCTTCTTTCGAGCTTGTGAGTTCTTAAGTGGCGAAATCCCGAAGGCGTGGGCAAAGCAATACCCACCAGTCGCGAAGGTGCTACAGGCTCATGGTCCGACTTTTCCTTCACTTTTAGCCGCCAACCATCCCCTCCACTTGGAATCTATCCACCGGTTAGCTCCATCCCCACCGCCGGCCCAATTCTCTCACCCATCCCCTCCAATCTCCCCTTAACTGACCCCCTCCACCACCCCAAACCACCGGACAGCCCAGACCCACCCGTCCAAATGCCGGCTCGCCACCCTCCACCTGCCGTTTCCCCTCCCTAGTCCTCCCTTAGCCGCCGGCCTCCCTTGCCAAAAGTTTGAATTTCAAAATTCAAACTACTTTAAATTACCTTCCTAAAATAGTCCATTAGTATTTAGGAAAGCGTCCTTATTTGAATTCAATTAGATAATTGAATTTTAATTACTTTCCTATTGTTAAAATCTAATTAGGAAGCTTCCCTAATTAAATCAAATCTGAATTAAATTTCGGATTTGATTCCAACTATAATTAATTTCTTTGGGCCCACATGTATTAAACTTGGACATCACTTTCCCTCCCAACATGCACCCCCCCCCCCCCCCCCCCCCCCCCCCCCCCACCTTCCTATTTCTCTCCCCAATCAATTCATTAATTCAAATTAAGTGCTCCCTAGGCTCCCAAAACCACGGCCCCCCTCCTTGGCTATTTGGAGAATAATTTAAAGCTCAATTCACCCCTTTCCTCCCTTAGAAAATTCTGAAATAAAATTCAGAATTTCTAAAACCGCTTCAACATCTTCCTAGCCTTAAACCCTAGTAGACCTTCCCTTTATCCCCCCTCCACCCGAGCACCCCAACCCGCCACCCCTCATTATGATAGGAAACACTTGAAGTTCTCAGGTATTTCCTATCAATCTTCGGAAAACAACGAGAATTCTTCACAAAAGTTCGCCAAACCCACGAAAGCAGTAGATAATTTGTATTATTTGATGAAAGGAAAACGGAAAATAGCAATATACAATTGATACTCTATTCGAGAGGAGGATCATTCTCTCCCAATCTCTAGACGCCGCTAGAGCCCAAAAGAAAACCTAAATCTAAGAGATCTCAAATTTCAGCCAAATTCAAGATGCCCTAACCCTAGGAAAACAAAGTATTTAATGCATACAAATCAAAAAGAAAACCCTAAACAATCCCTACATTCAATTTCCCTCCTAAACTTCCTCAAAATTCCTTCCTAAAACGCTCCCGTGGAATCGCGACATCCGCCAAAGGAGGAAGAGCATCGCTGTTTCGCCCTGTAAGCCGGTCCCGCCTGGACCGGCTAGACCGGTCTAACAATACTCCCCTCCCAAAGATCCACCTTGTCCTCAAGGTGAAAATATGCTCATGTTCCCGTGGAGGTGGCCATCCTTGAGGTGGCTGAAAATCCTTACCAAATTGCTAAGTCAAGGGCTGCACTGAAAGAGAAACATCCCCTTCCTCCTCCAATCTGATCGCATCCAACCTGTGTAGTCCCACCAGATAATCTTCCCCCACCTCTTGTATGTCTCTAACCATGGTCTTAAGTAATGTCATGGCTTTGGATAACCCCGCATCTCCCCTTATAACCACCTTTTCCCCCATCCCCCATTAATTCCATCGTGAGTGCTCCCCAATTTCCTTGGTTTCCCCCAAGGTTCGCAACCACTTCATCCCCAGGATGACATCAGTACTTCCTAACTCTAGTGGGAGAAAGTCCTCCATTACTTGAATCCCCTGGATGGTCAACACCACTCCTCTACAGATCCCCTGCCCTTTCTCCACCATCCTTGTACCCATCATCACTTCATAACAACCGGTATCCGCCAACTTCACTCTCAATTGGTCAATGGCCTGAGTGAAAATAAAATTGTGGGTAGCCCTGCTATCAATTAGCACTACCACCTCCCTGCCCTCTATCTCCCCCTTCATCTTCATGGTATGATTCGTAGTGAATCCTACCACTGAGTTCAGGGAAACCTCAACTAGATCCAAGTGTAGCTTCTCCTCCATCTCCTCCTCACCTCCCTCCTCAGTTTCCTCTTCATCGCAGACAGTGAGAACCTGAAGAGTTCGGTCCTTGCACCGATGCCCTGGCGTATACTTCTCCTCGCACCTGAAACACAACCCCTTTGCCCTCTTCTCCTACATCTTCGTCTATGTCAGCCTCTTGAAATTTTTCCCACTCCCTCCTCCTACTGACTTCTCCCTGGTGGTCTCATTTATGTTTCCTGATGCAGGCCCCTTGGGAGCTAGAAGAGCGGTCATCATCCTGTAAGAGCCTCCTGAGCTGCTGCTCCTGGCTCCCTTCTCTAGATTCTTCTGATTTTCCACCAGCTGGGCCAACTTCATGGCCTCCCCCAAGTCATGAGGCATCAAAACCTTCAATGCTGCTCGGATCTCTGCCTTCAACCCCGTCATGAAGTTCCCCTCCAATACCGTATCTGATAATCGCTCCACCCTACTTGCTAGGTGCTCAAACTGCTCCCGGTAGTCTGCTACTGATCCCTCCTGTGCCAGAGCAAAGAACTGCTCATAGAAATCTCCTCCCCGGTCGGTTTGAAAACATTCTATTATGCAGTCCTTGAATTCCCTCCAGTTCTAGATAGGCCTCCTCTGATCTCTCCACTGATAACACGACAAGGCTTTTCCTTCCAAGCACAATCCGGCTGCGGTTAGCTTCTCCTCCTCCGTCATCCCATTGATGGCGAAGTATCGCTCCACCTTGTAAATCCACCCATACGCATCTTCTCCTTCGAATATATGCATCTTCAACTTCCTCACCTTCTGGTCGCCCCCATTGCCCCAGATTCTTCCATAGTTTCCCCTCTCCCAAGTGCTAGGTGCACCACAAGTTTCTCGGTCTTCCCTTGCTCTACCATAGCCCAAACCCCCTTCCAAATCCACCCTTCTGTCTTCAAAATCAGCACATTGATGACTATAGTATCCCTCCTGACGTTCCCCATATCCACCCCCTCTTTCTTCCCTCTAGACATGCTCCAAATGGGGCCTTCATATTCCTCCTTCATGATTTCCACCTCATCTTCCTCCCTACGAATTTCCGAATTCGTACTTTTTCCTTCCCCTCTTGCCACGGAAGCCGCCGTTTGATTTTGAATTTCTAACATCTTCTTCATCATGTCTCGGAGATCGGCGACTTGTCCTTCCATGGAGGAAAACCTTTCCTCCACAGTCGTTTTAATTTGATTCATCTCCCCTTCAAGCCTTTCCTCCAGAGCATCCACCTTTTTAGCCGCCATCACAATCCGGAGTTTTTAAAATAACAAGTTCTGGATTTGGAACTTCAAAAACAGCAATTCCCCTTCCTTCCGGGCAACTAATCACCGCTGATATTTGCCGAAATCAGCCCTCCACCGGTCCCACGACTTGCTCTGATACCAATTTGATAGGAAACACTTGAAGTTCTCAAGTATTCCTATCAATCTTCGGAAAACAGCGAGAATTCTTCACAAAAGTCTGCCAAAACCACGAAAGCAGTAGATAATTTGTATTATTTGCTGAAACGAAAACGGAAAATAGCAAGATACAACTGATCCTCTATTCGAGAGGAGGATCGTTCTCTCACAATCTCTAAACGCCACTAGAGCCCAAAAGAAAACCTAAATCTAAGAGATCTCAAATTTCAGCCAAATTCAAGATGCCCTAACCCTAGGAAAATAAAGTATTTAATGCATACAAATCAAAAGGAAATCCCTAAACAATCCCCACATTCAATTTCCCACCTAAACTTCCTCAAAATTCCTTCCTAAAACGCTCCCGTGGAATCGCGGCTCGCGCGGCATCTGCCAGAGGTGGAAGAGCGTCGCTGTTTTGCCCGTAAGCCGGTCCCGCCTGGACCGGCTGGACTGGTCCAGTGGACCGGTCTAACACATTCCTTCTCCCCTCGCACACCAGCGGCTCCTCCAAGGTTCACAACCACGAATACGC
Source organism: Dendrobium huoshanense (assembly GCA_016618105.1). Lineage (NCBI taxonomy): Eukaryota > Viridiplantae > Streptophyta > Magnoliopsida > Asparagales > Orchidaceae > Dendrobium > Dendrobium huoshanense. Next base: position 68,247,937 of record CM028358.1, on the reverse strand, counting down.
CCGTGTTCTTGGATGGCCGATCCAGAAGACGACAACTGATTTGCATACAACTCTCAAGGGCAAATCGACATCCTTCAATCACCCTTCTTTGATCCCTACTGGAATTCGAAGCTTCCGTTGAAGACTACGTAGATCGTATACTCTTCCATCTCGCCGAGACGATCGACGAACAACGATCTTCCAGCCAGTGGCAGCTCATCGGACATCCACATGTCTTCCTTCTCTGGCGACTCCCCCGTGGATCAAGACCATCAGCGTCGTCACCATCCTAGTGGCATTGCTTAGTTTGCTAAAGGTTTCCCTCCGCTAAAGCTCCTCAAAGAGCGCGAGTGAGAGAGGGAAACTTGAGGTGAAAGCTCTTGATATTAACTTGCGGAATATTATTACCATTAGATCTAGTTTTATTGTAATTTCTGATTTTATTTTAAAGTGGTCTATTCTCTTAAAAGTGCAATTGCATGCCTGAGCAAAATTTCAAGGGATAATTCTTAAAGCTATTTCTTACGATTCATTAATCTTAAAGTAATGAACTTCAATAATTTTATTATTTCCTAAAACTTCCTGGTCGTTTCACATCAGATGAAATGGAGCAATGTTATGTGTCATTGGTCACACAACCATTCTTGATAAAGTGTGCGAGGTTTGTCAAATCATCGAAAGAAATTTGGTCTATATGTCACCTAAATATGAAACACAAAATGCATTAAAAACATGCAAATGATCTACATACTTCATTTGTTTTGTGAAGCTTTTTTATGCAACTTATGTAAGCGAGTTATTTTAAGGTTGAAAGTATAATTTATAGCATCCGATTTTAAAATTCCGATAGTGCATGATTCTATCTAATTGTTGTGTATTACTAAAAAATTTCGACTACTTATGCCAATTTAGATCCTATTTAGGTAAACCATTCATCATTGTGTTCATCATACATTCTTTTTAATATTTCCACATTCAATCTTAGCCTTGTAGTTTATTTAATATGATTTGATAAGTTCAATAATAATAATGTAATATTTAACATTTAAAAAGACCTAGCTTACTTGATTTTTATAAATTATATTCAATTATTACTATTAATTACTTAATTATAAATATTTATTATTCAGCCACAGCTTTTTATCGCTTCCATCTCCTCAGAACATGTAAAATCACTTGTATGCATCTTCTTCTCCAAGGTTTGAAAAATCTTCTGTTTCTTATTCTTCCGATTAAGCTTATCCTTATTTTCTTAGTTATTATTATTAATTACATAATTATACATATATATATATATATATATATATATATATATATATATATATATATATATATATATATATATATATATATATTATTTCCCTAATATAAAACCATAGCTCAACACTTTAAAACTCTTGGTAGCTTCATCTCCACATAAGATTGTAATTTACTTCTACATCTATTTGCCTTTAAGGTTTGGCTCTACCTCATAAAATGTGATGTTTCCTACAGCCAGAACACTTTCAAGGGTTATCCTATTTTGTTTAGAGCTAATGCATTATAGTTCTTCTGTCATAAGATGTTCTATTCCACTATTTTTTAAATAGTTGAAATTGATGTACTGCAGATCTACAAACTACAAGCAGTTCTGGGTGAACAAACAGAGATGTAGGTATTAACAACTAGAGTATGAAACCCTTGAAAATATATTATCTTTAACCTTCCAACCATTGGAAACACTACGAAATGATTGTGATTCATCATTTATGTTAATTTTGATTACTTAATAGGATTTAAATTCTCATGTATTAGTTTAAAATCAAAATCCTAAACTTTGGTTTCTCTTTTTATTTCATCCACCATCTCTCCAACTTCTGAAAGAGATGCCATGCAATTAATTTCAGAATTCCTACGTTTCAGACTTAAGAATTAGTAAGACTTTGTCTGGCATATTTAAAAACTCATATCAAAGCTTTTAAGCATAAATTAGTGTTGTCTTGCACTCAAGTCTTGCAGTTCAAAGGTAGTTTTATTTGGTCTGAAACAATTCATATCCTTTTATTGTTCTTTTTTTCATTGCTCCGTGAACTTGATCTTTTATCATCATTTTCTTATGTTTGCTTCTTAGATTTTGCTTACATACAGATCATGTGTGACTGTTACACCCCAACAGAAGAACCAATCCCCACTAACAAAAAATATAATGCAGCTAAAATCTTTAGCCACCTTAATGTGATTGTTAAAGAGCCTTGGTAACCTGAATATTTCTTTAAAGTAGTTTAAGTTCCTATTTACCAACTGCCTTATGCAATAATGGTTTGAAAACATTTCTTTGTTTTACTATCCATACTTTGAGGTATGTATTAAGGAGTTCGCCTTCCTTCAAAAGGATGTCAAGTGACCACTTCATGACCAGTGGATAGCTTTCCTGGTCCACAGGTGATATATAATTTATTTGTTTATTAGTATTATCATGATTCACACTCCACCATTCTATTTTCTATGCATCGAAGCTACGCTCATAAATCTTTTTTAGAATAATTCTACAAATGGCATAGAGCTTTTTCTCAAGTAAAATTATTTGTGCTTTGTGTTTGTTTGCTTTCGCTTGCAACATATATATCTTGACCGTTTCTATATATTTTTATTTGTAGTTCTTCAATAATTGTGTTACTTTCAATTACTTCTCAACTCCGTGAGGTCATGTTGATCCTATTTTTATGCAAATAAATAATTGTGGCTTACGTTGAAGCTAATGTAATTAAATCATCATTTTGTTAGATACTTGTTCTTAAGCTCATTAGAGTGACTTTTATAACAGAGGACATACTACTGCTTAGTAGGAGCCAAGTTGTTAGATACTGCCAACAAATCATTTGATCGTGACATTATTGATTCCCATCATAAAGCTTGCTCATATGCTAGGATCAACATCGGTAGCATTAATGCAAAGATGATGCCTGGCCAGTTAATTATTTCTTTCTTTTGTTGCTTTCTCAATTGAAATATATATATATATATATATATATATATATATATATATATATATATATATATATATATATATATTCTTTAGTTTTCCTATAAATGAAACTGATCAAAGCAATGCTGCCTTTGTAGTTGGAATTCAAAGTCGGTCCAGCCGTTGGTATCTCTACTGGTGATCAACTATGTATTACTCGATACATTCTCGATGAATATCATATAAAGCATCCACAAGAGCTCCTGTTGTATCTCCTTTCATTTTTATAATGAAATTGAATCTTTCTAAATAAAGCATCCACAAAATATAATATTATATTTTATTATGCTTTTTTTCTTTAACTTTTACTAATGTGCACTTAGTACACATAATTATTAATGAGAATAATTTTTATGTTTCAATTTATTTATTTCCATTTTCCTAAATTCATCAGAAGATCAATTGATCTATGATTTGCCCTTTTTTTAGCATAATCCCACAAGTTATATAGTATTATGAGATAAGGTGGTCATAACTTAACTTTAAAACTGGTATTTGAAAGCCCGGATTAGGTTAAAATTGAACCGGGTGAACCAATTGGAATCGACTTGGGTTCAATCTAGACAAATTCAACTAAAAAAATTAACCAAACTAGTCAAATTAAGTTGATTGATTCAATTTAGCAAAATTGAGTTAGTTCGATCAGAAATTGATTGATTTGTCTCAATTAAGTTCAATATGACTCAAATTAAAGAATTGAACACCAAATCGAGCAAATTAATTTAATTGAACAAATTGATTTAATCTAGTCGAATTGAGTTAGATCAAGATGAAAATTGAGTCAAATTTAAATCGATTAGCTCAAATTAACTATTTAGTGTTAGTGAGAAAAATCTTTGTTTGATAGTTTGGTTCCTCAAGAAATTTTCATGATTTTTTAGCATTTGTTTTGTTAGATTGTTTGCATCAAATATAAACAACAAATTAAAAATAGTATTGCCTATTCATTAACTTAGTATATATAATATGTCATTACACATTAGATTTGTGATAAAAACTCTAGACCCTAAGATGTCTTGCATCATAAACTTCTTAGTGTAACACAATGACTATTGAAACTCAACTTATCAAGCCAACACGAAGGCAATAAATGTGCTTTTCTTCTTAGTGCAAGTTAGCAATATTTATTGCTAAAATAAACAAGAATCCATGGCCAACCCAACCCATTTCCATCTACAGTAACTTAATAATATGTAGACAGGAGATTTCTATCTACAACAATCCATCAATATGTGGACAGTTATTTTGCATCAACAATAATCCAACAATACATGGATGGAAACTTTTCATCGAGATCAATCAGTGGACAACAGCACTGCACTTCTGCTTCATAATTAATAACGAATTTCATAACTAAAGATTGATTTTCAGATTTATTTCTTAGTTATTTTTCTACATATAAAATAGGGGAATAAAATTCAATCATTTGATCTCTCATTTTCTAATAACCTCTCTTGTCATTCAAATCTTCAAAATTTACATCCCTCCCTCCCTCCCTTCCCCTCTCTCCCTCGCTCGTGACATACTTCCTTGGCTAACTCTATGTTGTCTGTACCCCCCCCCCCCCCCCCCCCCCTCCCATCTTCCCTTTTCCTTCCATTCTATTTCCAAGCATCTCTAAACCAAATGGGGAGAACAAGCAAGTGGACAAACTGGAACCTCGTATGACCTACTTAATTCTTTTATCAAGCAGGTCATGTTCAGGTCGCCATGTCTCAAGAAGAAGTAATAATAAAAGTTCAATGCATGACTGTAAAAGAAGGCAAGATGTTAAAAAAACAGCTAATGATTGAAGAACTGGCAGAATAACAGATAATTCCAAATATGTGAAGGATAATATACATTTATTGTGTTGCCAAAATAATACTTCACGTCAATGGTGAAAGAACAAAATCATTTGCGACTATGGGCAAGTAACTAACCTGGGCAACTCGTACACATGATGCAATTTCCGTCCTTCGAGTAGTTAGGTCTTTTCCCAGTATGCAAGCTAAATCATTGCTGTCCCTAGTTCTGATTTTACCACCATGGATAGAAATAGAGTCGTGCTTGCTTTCGCATGTCCTCAATACAGAATAAACGACTCCTTTCCTGTGACTATGCACATCTAACCCATAAGAGTCTGTCAAACTTGGCAGAAGATCAGAAGTTGTATAGGATGGGGGGAGAACCCATGTTATTGGCATGCCAAGTGCGAGGGGAGGATCAGGCACCACTGTCAAGGTCTTGGAAGCAGTGTAATGTACAGTTTGTGTGGTGCCGGATAATAGGAAGTCACAAGAAAATGAAACAGAAACTTCTGCTCTGCCAGAAGATCTATTTGAAAATAAACAATAAGTTATTGAAGAACAAATGCTGAATATCATTAAAGTACTAGGTAAATCATGCTGTGCAAGTCCTTATCATAAGGTTCTTGAACACAAACACAAAATTCAAATTGAAATACCATAAAGTATAATCACCATGCAATTGTCAACAATAACGTCTGTTGGCAAAATTGTAAAATCTTCAAAACATGTTCATTGTCATTGAGAGAACCAATATTAACAAGGAAAATGATTGACTAGAATACTGTAAAATGCCCACAGGATCTTCCTTTTAGTCTTAACTAATGAACTCTTGCTGATTGATATGCCTTCGTTTCAAATTCCCAGTCGTCTAAATCATGACATATTGGAGAAAATTTAAAAGAAATGAACAGCTACTGTAAGAACCGGTCTGAGGTTAAATTGAACCGGCCTATTACTGCAGCAAACAGCGGAATTGCGAGCAGAATAGCAACTCGAGCGGGCCGCATGCATGCGTCATATGGATGGGTCGGATTACATGAACGAGTGAAGAAACGCGTACAAGAGTGAAAAATAGTGACTCCACACACGAGACAATTTCATTTTGCTTCGTCCAATACAGCCAAATGAACGAAGGGAGCAGAAAGAAACAGACCTATAGGAAGAACGAGAAGGAAGGTAGGTTTTCCAATTCCATTTAGTTTGTGCAAATTTTTTCTGTGATATAATCCAACAAAAGGATCAATTATCTTAAGTGAAGGCAGAGAAAGGAAATGAGAGAAAGAGAATGAAAATTAGGAAAGAAGAACTTTTTTTGGAAAGGACAAAACAACGACTTTCTATTTCTGACAACGGAGGAAAGAATAATTGATTTAAATTATTATGTTACATTCAAAATTATTATTTTGAATTTCTCTAATTGACAAAATAATAGGTGATTGTCAAATAAGAAGAAAGAATCTAGTGGGTGAAAGTCTCATTTCACTAAGGATGAAGTAAAGATTTGATTTATTGAGATAATTAAATTTAATTTTATAATATTTAATTTGCAATTACATTAGATTACTAGTAGATGCTATAATCATAATTATGATTTGGCAAAGAAGTACTTCATGCTTGATAGTCATATAGATGATTATCGACACCTTTGAAATTATTATTAAAGACGCTATATCAATTTAATGTTATTGTGATAATACTTACTTTATAAAACTAGTTAGCAATGATTAATGCAACTTAAAATTATTTGAAACAGTGGAGGATTAGATTAACCTAGTGCATGAAGCTGAAGTGCTAAAGCCAATAAGAAATCTCAAGAAAGGATTTGAGGTAAGATTACATTAAGGAAACATTCATGTAAAATTAATAAAACTTGGAGATAACAATATTTTATGCAATTGTGTGCATAATCTTATGTTGCATTAAGGAAATTTATCTCAAGGATAAACTAATTAAAAGGAATTGAAGCACGAGAATCATTAAAGTGGGTAATTACAGTTGTTTTACAACAATTATATTCTTTATTTCTCATGCCAGTTTTAAATACCATATATATATATATATATTGATAAAAATACATGTTAAGAAATGAAATGAATAAAATAATTAATCATATGTAAATGAAGTATAAATGAAAAAGAAAAAGGGTGTATGCATGAAAATTACGGTAGTTCACCCCCTTATTGTACTGGCTGGGGATGCAACGTACCAGTGCATGTTAAATGAAAAAAAAAAAAAATTAATGTATCTTTATTCGTATGTTTAGATGGCCTCTACTAATTGAAAGAAAAAAGAAATAAATGTCAAATGGAAAAGAACGAATAAAACAGAAAAAAAATGAATTAATTACAAATGTTAATTATAAGGATATACTGCATATAAAATGTTATATATATTTAATTGTATAAGAAAAGAAAAAGAATAGGAATGTGTAATGTGTATTTTATATATGCTATGATGATTATCCACTGAGTTTACCATGTAAACTTAAAATGTAATACTAAATTTTTCGTGTAAGTCTCCTGAAAAATAAAAATGATCGAAAGAGAAGTATGTGTATAGAAGAAGGTGGTCAAATGAAAACAGGAAAAAAAATATATGATTTAAACATAAGGTTAAATTTATAATTTGTTTGTGGCTCTTCAATTTATGAATGATTTTAGTTGTTAACAGTTCATGAATTTGAATGAATGAATTAATCGTCCAACCGTCCGTTCCGGCCTCGTTAATTCTAGTCTCCGGGTCGTATCGTAACAACTACTGCATCCAAGATATATAATAAGTATACAACTCCCAGCAACCTTAACACGATGAATCAATCTAAGCAACATATCCCGTGAGAGATTCTTTTAATGTCAATTCCACCATGATTAATGTTAACCCAGGCCGCCACTATAAGCGTGCTCGGAGTGATCAAGTTTTCATGGTATTAATGTGCAGTAGTATAACAAAAAAGTCTACTTTGGCTGATTCAGATTTAAACGCCTTTGGGATGCTGCATATAGAGACATTTGCAAAACAGAGTAGTGAGAAACATAATAGAAGTAAGAAACAGTAGATTCATTTTTTTTTTAAAAAGGTGCTTTGGTTGAGTAATATAGAGACATTTGCAAGAAGCAGTTGTCAAGAGATGCATTTGAAATTTAAACACCTTTGGGATGCTGCAGATATGGTTCAACTTCTCCAAATCTAATATTTTCGTAATATCTATCCCATATTCTCAGAGGCTATATAATTGTTATGGTACAACATATTCCTACAATCCTAGGTCATATTACACCAATTTTAAGCAAGCACACAAAGTTGCTTTACAGGTAGTTTGCACTTTATGAAAGGTTTTTTGTTTTTCAATTTTTAATTAAGTTACTATTTCCATAGCTAGTTATTGATACATATGCGTGGATAATTGCAAACTCCAAATTTTAACGCTCATTATTCAATAAATAATTTTACTAGGTTCTAAACTCAGAGTTCCATCAAAATGTTGCCAATTTAAACTATATTTTTCTTTCCATGTGGTAGTGGAATTAAAATGCTCAAAAAGAAATTCTTAGACGAGGTATTCAAGTCCAAAAACATATGAAAGCTGTTAACAATTTTGATCAATTAAGGCTTCCTTTGGGATAGCTTCCTTACTATCTTTTATAGTACAAAAACTTTTTAAACTAGAAATTTTTGTTCTAAAAAAATTGCTTTAGAAATCAGTAAGAAAGTCATCCCAAACGAAGCCTAAATAACATTAAAAATAAGTTCATTGGGACAACATTTAGTGGAAAATGTTCTGATTAACTCTTAAGCAAAGATGTTACATCAAATTGAAGCACTCTACAGTAATATCAGAAGTACATCATGTGTGAATCTGTTTTACTGCTAATAACCAAGTTCCACAAATTACAAGATTAGACTAGATACATTCCATGTCATATTATAAAAATACTTGAATTACAAATCCCATGCAACTAAATCAGCTAGGTGTTGGATCCTATAATTCTAAGATTGCCTAGGAGCGATTAGTGAAAACCACCAGTATGTCATGTATCCTTTCCTTTGCTTCGTGGTTGATAAAATGATATGATCAAATCTATCATGTTAGACAATACAATATTTGTGATACAAGACCATGAAATGTTTGCAAATAAACAAAACAAAGCAATTTTCCACTAAAAACTTGTCCTTCTTCCATTTTAGTCATGAGATCATAATTTTATGAATCCAAAATAGTGAACATACGGCAGCTTAGTAGATGTCTACTTACATATCCAGGCTTATCACTAGAGAACATGATTGCCAGAACCTAGTCCATTCTGGCGAACGAAAAAAAATGGATGCTTAGATAGAGTATCAGATAATTCAATCATCTTGAGCTCCTTCTGTTGTCATGTAATATTAGTTATGTTCTAGAAATGTGGGCTCCGAAAATTCGGCCCCGGCCTCCGTTCGCTTTTTTTATTCGGCGAGGGAGTTTTAACGAACTAAGTTCCGGGGTAAATTTTGGAAGGCAGATGGGTTTGTAGATAAGACACTACCCAGAGATTTCGTCCTCATTTTGTGAGGACTTTATGATCTGAGTTCTGGTTTCCTATAGGCGCAAGCCCCTATAGTTAATTACCCCTCTCGATCACGAGAGAGAACTTTCGATTAAGGCTAGTCGTCGATCAGATACGTAGAGTATACGTGTTATCTGGCATATAGTAGCAGCAATGGGTTTGGATATTGGTAGAAATTGTTTGGAAGTTTGGGAATTTGAGAAATTTGATATTTGAAAATTTGAAGATTTGTGATATTTAAAATAGAAATTTTCACCATCTTGTACTTAAAGCGGATGGTGGGGAATGGATGATAGACCCGATCAAGATCCCATGGTTCCGTCGTCCCGGGCCATCGTGGTCCCTGGTCTACTTAGTCAGAGGAGGTAGTCGACCCAACCTGACAGAAGGATCCTTGTCGGCAACCATGGGTTGCTTCGTCCAAGGGAACCTTGTAGACCGGGGTTGAATGTTTGTCTAAGGGGACAAATTTAAATCCACCTTAGCTTACAGAGGGCTTTGTGCCCTATCGATCATATCCTATTGATTCATATCTCAAGGATTTAACGCCATTAAAGAGCGTATTGGCTCTGGCCATAACCGCTATCTGTGGTGCCATCTGGCGGCAAAACCACTCGGTTCAGAGGGCCCCGGGTCATAACCGTTTACCTGCAGTGCCATTTGGCGGCGAAACTGCCGGTTAGAGGACACGTACCACGTCCTTACTGGCAAGAGATTGTTTGAGAATGGATCCTAGTGATATTTTCGACTAGGCGTTTCGCTCTTTGTGAGCTGAAGTAAATTTTAATTTGTCCACCTCGACAAACTGTTGCGGAGGGTGGATGAATTTTGCTTTAAGTGATTAATGGTTGGATTTCATATTTTAAATATTTTTGGATTTTTGAGATTTTTGGATTTTGTGGAGTTTTGGGTTTTGAATGGATATTTGGGTGGAATTTTGAAAGTATTTGGGAACCCCTCCAGTTGAGATCTGCATTCAACACGGCCATCATCGGGGTGTTGTAGGGGTCATTTCTTTTTATGGATTGAATTTTGTCAACTCTGTCGGGCTGCCGACAGAGGATCGGGTTTCGTAGGCTTTGAGCCTTTATTAGTGAATTCGTATTGTTGTAGGCCTTGATGGTCTAATATGAATATATTAAGACAAATATGATGGTCGCCACAACCGTATATTTGTTTGTTGGTTCGAACCCTATCAACTTCTATTTACCCGTATAGAATGATCGGTTTCGAATCTGAATTCACTTGTCAACCCGCGCAGCATCCCTAGACGTCGCGTGTGTACTAATAACACGCTCGCCAGGGCCCATGCGGGTTGAGAATATATTTCCCCCTTTAGTGTACCTATGTGTATACAATTTATAGTGCACGTGCAGGGGATATTTTGAAACAGACGCCTTCTGTCCGCTAGTACGAGTGTTGCGAATCAGGTGGCGTGACGTTGTAGTTGCGGACGCCTTCTGTCTGCTTGTACGAATGTTGCAGATCCGGTGGCGGCGTAACAGCTTCTGAATAGAGTTGTTCGCTGCTTCGTACAGGTAGACTGTCGTGCACTATTTGTTGATTTTTTTATAGGTGGCTCGTAGTGCACTAACAAATCTCCTGCCTTAGCCGTAGGGCTTGCACTTGTTGAAGTCTTTTGACATTCTGCTTGTATATGACATTTAATACATATGATGGGTCTTCCACGACGATCTGTAGATGGTTGTATTTTCTACAATTTGACTATCTTTATTTGTAGAAAATTATTACATTTGATCAGCACTAAATTGTTATTGATTGTATGAGTGTCATTGTTCTTGCATCCTACCCACTTTTCATCGATCTCAGGTGGTCTGATGTATTTGCACTTGTTGTAGAGACAGATCTTTGACTACAACAAATAGATAGTACTCGTACACCTTGCAATTATTCGTTGCTTGTCACTAGTATTGTGCATTGACTTTGTGGGGACTGTTGTATGAATGAGGACTCTCCTACATTTCCTTATGGACAAAATATTAGTTGCATGGCATAATGAGCTTTAGTTATAGGATGAATGATTACAAGTTTATTGTCCTTGCTCGTAACTTGATTGATTGAACATGGTAATTTGCTTTGGTCTCATCGATGAATATTCCTTTGAATGCTTTGAATCACAACTTATGATTTTTACATCATGAGTCTTCTTTTGCTTGTGAATGAGTTGTAGAAGCTTTTCATATTGATACCTTCTTGTAAGTCAACTTTTAGATGTATCAATTTCTTTTGTTTGTAAGAGAGCAATGTAATTGTCCATGTGAGTAATATATGCATCGATCACTATCATTCTTTTATGGCTTGCATGATATTCATTATCTTCCACAATCTTTCACAAATATTCATAAGATTCTTATAGCTTCTAGGTAGAGATCTTATTGATATATCCTTGCAAGCAAGTTGTGTTATCCTCTTAGAAGCATCATATTTTGTCATGAGATTTGATTATATTATTGCTTAAGAGAAATTCCTTTGCTCCCCCTTCATCTTAGTTGCAATCAACTTGATTCTTTCTTGCATGTTGATTATCCTATATAATTCATTTGAGTTATGAGTTTCAAGCTTAACTTGAGTTCATGCCCAAGCTCAAATTTAATTCTTCTTGATTGAGTTTGATTTGAGTCCTTGTTGTCTTGTAAAATTCAAGCTAAGTTCAAAACTCATTGCACCAATCTCCTTTGAGTTCAAGTAGTCCATATCTTGTTCAAGGTTTCACCTTACAAGTTCAAGTTCAGCTCAAGTTTACTTGAGTTCAAATAAGTCCACTTTTGGGTCCATGTCTTGTTCAAGTTCAATGTCCACAAGTCCTCCATTTTGAGTTCAATTTCTTTTGAGTTCAAGTGGTTCAAGCTTACAAATTTCACCATTTGATTCAAACTTAAGTTCATTTTGATTAAGTCTTTTTTAGTTCATGTCACATTTGAGTTTGAATTGGATGTCAAAGTCCCCACTTGGTTCAAATCAAGTTCATGTTCAAGTCCTCTTGTAGTTGTTCAAAAACTACAATCTCAAGCCAATGTTCTTTGTATTTGAGTTTAATCAAGTTCTAATTATTTACAACATTACTTGATTTAAGCTTGATTTCATTTTAAATTATGCCAAGTTAAGTTCATTTGATTTGAGTTCTGAGCATAGTCCAAAGTCCTTGGTTGTCCAAAAGTGTCCAAATCTTGTTCAAAGTACTTGGATTTTCAATCCAAATTTCGGCAGCCTCCCGGCGTCTCCCCCGTTTAGGGGAAAAACCAAGAGGCCGCCTACCCGCCACGTCACTAAAGACGTGCACGGTTGGTGTTGGTGAGACACCGCGGCGGTTGTATTTTTGTTTTTTCTCCCACCACGCGCACTAAAGGCGTGCTTGGGGTTTTAAAAAAAGTATTTTTGATAAGCAGTTTTGATTTCCCCCGCCCGGAGGTACTTATAAGTAACCCCGCTTCGCCACACGTGCCGCATCGGGGTTCCATCCTACCACGGCCAATAAAGGCGTGCTTAGGACAGTTCTCCAATTTGCCATGAATATTGAAGCAAGGTTTTGAGTTTAGAAGAGTACGTACCTCCGCGGGGTTGTCGTGGTTGACACGTGGATCGATGGGTCACTCGCCTACCTCGTCGTAGGTGTCGCACCGGGTTCCCTCCTACCACGGCCACTAAAGGCGTGCTTAGGTGGTTTGCCGGTCCGACACGGACATCGAGGAAGGAGAGTGGGGGGAATATTTTATTATTATTATTTTTAAATTATAATTAATTATAAGTTATTATAATTAATTATAAATGACCTTTATTAATTATAAATAATTAATTTTAATTAATCTTAATTTAAAAATATGATAATTAATCATATTTAATTAATATTAACTTTGATTAAAGTTAACCATAATTAGTTAAAATTAATTATGATTAATTACTTAAAATTAATCATAATTAATTATAAAAAAATTATAATTAAGTTTAATAATCATAGTTAATTAAAATTAGTTATGATTGATTAAAATAATCTTTAATTAAAATTAATTAAAATTAATTTAATATTAACTCTAATTAATTATACTAATATAATTAATTAAAATTAATGATTATTAATTCTAATTAAAACTAATTAATATTAGTTTTAATTAAAATCAATTAATCTCTCCTCCCTCTCTCCCTCTCTGCTTGGAAGCTTTACGGGATTTGGCCGAACAAGCGCACGGAAGGGAGATGGTTACCTTCAAGCCAGCGAGCTCCTGCGGTTACTTCCGATCAGAATGAAGTAACTTCCAATCCAAATGGAAGGGAAAGTCGGTCGAAGGATGCGAATAGAAGAGAGATCGGGCAAGGCTAGGGCACGGTGTAGTGGAGAGCTCGGTAGAGGTAAGGGAGAAGTTCTTTCTCTCTCTCTCTCTCTCTCTCTCTCTCTCTCTCTCTCTCTCTCTCTCTCTCTCTCTCTCTCTCTCTCCCTCGGGTTGAAGAAGAAAGGGGCAGAGGCTACGGGAGGTGTTCGAACGGGTTGAGGGAGTTCGGCTTTGGCGTCGGCACAGGCAGAAGAGATCGGGGTAGGCGTCGGTCTGAAGGGAGGGATCGGAAGTCTGGGCCTGGAGTTCGATCGGAGAGGGAGGCTACTAGGTCGAGGCTGAGGCTTCGATTGATGGGGTCTTGAAGTAGCGAATGGAATCGGGAGGAGGTCAGGATCTGCGAATGGGAACCCGGCAGTGGAAGTTGGGAGAGGGGGAGAATCGGGATGAAGCGTGGAGAACGAGAGCTTCGTGCGAGAGGAGATCGTGAGCGTGTTCAGCAGCCGAAGAAGTGAGGCCTCTCTCCCATTTTAACGACGCAAATGAGCGGGAGTTTCGCATACGGGAGAAAAGACGTGAGTTCGGCGCCGCTGCAGAGGGATGGGCGACTGTAGAAGCGACGAGAGCAGCGATTCGGGGTGGATTTGGCTACAGGTAATCATTTTGAGTATATTTTTTTTATTTGGTTTTGTCTGTCTTTTTGACTTCACCGTGGAGGTCAACAAATGCCCCCCAACAAATGTGGTACGCGTCTAGAGCGAATCACATTTGTTGTAAGCTGTTTGGCCTTGTGGATCTCTAGATATTGTTTCTAGATGTCACACTAGGGTTTCATTTAGTGGATCTCCAAAATTCTTATTTGGATGTCATACTAAAATTCTCTTTTAGTGGATCTCCAAAAAATTGTTTGGATGTCACACTAGGATTTTCTATTTAGTGGATCTCCAAAAAATTTTGCTTGGATGTCACACTAAGATTTTTTGTTTAGTGGATCTCCAAAAATTTATTTGGATGTCACACTAAAACGTTCTTTCTCCATAGATCTCTTGGATATATCAATAGATGATTGAGATACTGATTTCTTTTGCCCTGTGCTTTGTGATGCGGACATTGATGTAGAATTGCCTGATTGGTCTTTACTGACTTGTCAGATGATTTTTTTTTTTTTGTACCTTCGGCCCTATGCTTTTTTTTTTTTTTTTTGCTTTGGCGGGCTTGTTGAAGGAGTAGATGCCGACGACCTAAACCCTTAGGTTTGTTTTAGGTCGATGGCGAAAAGTCATCGGTCCAGAGCTTTGTGCATAACGGACTTGTTGATGACAGAATCCACTTAGTTCAGCCTTGAGCTTTGTGTGAACTCTGGGATAGTTTTCTTCGGTCCTTTGCTTTGTGCTTTGACGGACTTGTTGAAGAAAAATTCCTTCGATCCTCGCTTTTTGCTTTACGGATTTGTTGAAGGATTTGCAGGTTCTTGAGTCAGTTGATAGTACCGAACGTAGGTAGTATCTTGATCCTTAACCACATGAGAAGACTTTAATCTGAATCACTTGAGTTTGTCAGATCGGAAGAGCTAGAATTTGATAGCTCTTTGTCCTCTGGTTGCTGAGATGGGGGTTCCTCTACTGCGGCCCTTCTTATGGCTTGTTGAGTAGACGGAGCTGCCAGCGATCCGGCCATATTTGGGCTTGTTGGATCCGACCTCTTACACCCATTCAGGCTTCAGACTTGAGCAATGGAAATTGCGCTTCTCAATGCTGTTTTTGCTGAAGTTGGTAGATTTGGAGTCATCCTTTGTGGTTGCAGATTTTAGAGCCTACGAACATTAGGTGGTTGTTCGAGACTTATCCTTCCACTAGAACTTTGATTCTCCAGCCATTTGGGAGAATTTTGTAGACTACGATCACTTGAACTCGTCGAGTCAAATTTGCTTTCGTACTTCCTACAGTCCCTACTGACGGGTTGACGAAGTGGGGGTTCCGCTACTACGGCCTTTCTTATGGCTTGTTGAGTAGACAGAGCTGCCAGCGATCCGGCCATATTTGGGCGTGTTGGATCCGACCTTTTACTCCCATTCGAACCTTAAGCTTCAGGATGTTGGAAGACTTCAAGCTTCTTCAGCTCAATTTTGTAGGAGTGTGTAGTTACAAAAGTCTCTTTCTTGACTTTTGAGTCTTAGTTTGTTGGAGAAGGTGTCTCGATCTTTTGAGAGGTCACCTGCATAGGCTTTAAAAGAGAAACATCTGAGTTCTTTAGCACAAAGTAACGTTTGAATTGATAATTTTAAATATTTATTCGGGGATCTCGGCATGCAGCGCGACGTCGACCCGAATAAATATTTAAAATGCCCCGTCTCGCAGGGACATTTTGGATAGGCTTTTGTATCTTTGAGATTTTAAATATTTATTTGGGGATCTCGACACGCAGCGCGATGTCGACCCAAATAAATATTTAAAATGCCCCCAGTCTGATGGAGGATTTTGAAATGCGTTCTTGCTATACAAGAGAATTTCAAAATATAAGCAAACATGCATTGATAAATATGCATATAAAATTTTGATCATCACAAAATACATCCGTCATGAAATTTTTATGCAAAGTATTTCTTTAAATGTCGGCCGTTGATAGGTGGCATAGGCCTCTGACCGTTCAGATCGATCAACTGATATGCTCCTCCATGGTACACCTTCTCGATAACGAAGGGGCCTTCCCAATTGGATACGAATTTGCCACCAATTTTTCGATGTGGAATGATTGGTCTTCTCAGCACCAGGACCAATTCCCCTTCTTGAAATGTTCGAGGGCGCACCATACGATCGAAGGATTTTGTCATTCTTCCTCGGTAGATTTCCAGGTTTTGTTGAGCTTGTAACCTGAGTTCATCGAGTGCATCAAGCTCTTCCATTCTGAGACGGGTATTTTGCTCTTGAGTGAGATCGTTCTGAATTGCTACCCGAAGTGACGGTAGTTCGATCTCCAATGGTAATACAGCTTCAACACCGAACACCAATGAATAAGGAGTGGCTTTCGTTGGTGTTTTGTAGGTCGTACGATAGGCCCAGAGAGCTTCTGCCATCTTCGTATGCCACTCTCTTTTGTTCTTGGTGAGAATCTTCTTCAACAATTTCACCAGCGTCTTGTTGAAGGCTTCCGCCAAGCCATTTGCTCTTGGATTGTATATGGATGAATATCGCCAATCGATTTTGTGTCGATCAACGAACTTGTAAATTTTTGTACTTTTGAATGCAGTACCATTGTCCGAGATTATGCGGCGTGGCACACCAAATCTGTAGACTACATTGTGGGTAAAGAAATTGATCACATGCTCTGATGTGACCTCTCTGAATGGAGCTGCTTCTGCCCACTTGGAAAAGTAATCCGTCGTTGCCAGAATGAAACGGTGTCCCGCTGATGAAGGCGGATCTATTGGCCCGATTATGTCTGTGCCCCAGCATTCAAATGGCCAGGATGCTACTGTTGGATGTAGAGGATTTGGCGGTTGATGTATAACATCACCGTGGATTTGACATTCGTGGCATCTCTTAGCGTGGTCGATACAATCTCTAACCATAGTCGGCCAATAATAACTCATTCTCTTGATTTTGGCAGCCATCTTGGGACCTGACTGATGCGCTCCACAAAGTCCTTCGTGGACTTCTGATACCACTTTATTAGCTTCCTTGATCCCTAGGCACCTTAGCCACATTTGATCAAAAGCTCGCCTGTATAGCGTATCATTGACAAATGCGTATCGCAATGCCCTTTTTCTAATTTGTGCGGCCATAGACTTTTCTGTCGGGAGTTTGTTTTCCTTGAAGTAGCCAATGAATAGCTGTCTCCAATCATTTTCGACTTCAATATCTAAACAATGCCACCACGATTCTGAAGTTTGACTAGCTTTATGTCTCTTGGCCACGTGATATTCTTCTGGATAATTCTCCATAACAATCTGATGGAGAGGTTGAGGGTCAACTGGAGTTTAATCATGCTGACTTGAATCTGGAATTCCTTCTGCCCTTGGGAATTGTAACAGAGCGGGCTCCAAGACCCTACGAGTGTAAACCCCGATGAATATAGGCCTCTCCTCGTTGATGTTCGTCATTTCTTTGGCTAATTTGGCCAGACAATCTGCTTTAGCATTTTGTCCTCGAGGAACTCGAGCCATTTTGACATTTGGTACTTGCTTCAGAAGCTCGAGGGCTCGCCGGTGATAGTGGGCCAATTCGACTTTGCCAACCTTATAAATGCCGAGGACCTGATTTATCACGAGCTGAGAATCACCAAAGATTTGGAGATGTTGGATTCTGACATCGATCGCAATCTCCAACCCTGCTAATAGAGCTTCGTATTCGGCTTCGTTATTGGTCCGAGGTTCAGTCAAACTGAAAGAAAATCTCATTATGCCTCCCTCAGGTGCTACGAAAATGAGGCCAATTCCGGCTCGAGCTCTTGCAATATTTGGAGGTCGGATAGGTCTAACCGACGATGCTCCGTCGAAGTACATTTCCCAGAATGGTAGCCTTTCATTCTCCTCGACCTGCATTATCTGCTCATCGGGCAAATCATCATTTAGTGGAGAATCAGCCGGGATTGGGTGTGCAGCAAGAAAATCTGCCAAGGCTTGTCCTTTTGCCGACTTCTGTGGCATATATATGATTTCAAACTGCAATAACAATACTGCCCACCTGGCTAGACGACCTGTCAACGCTGGTCTTGTCATCAAGAACTTCAGCGGATCGATCTTTGATATCAGTGTGATTTTATGAGATAGCATATAGTGGCGGAGTTTCTGAACTGCAAAAATCAGCGCCAAACAATGCTTTTCAATTGGGGAATAACGGCTTTCTGCTCCAATCAACCTTCGACTGATGTAGTAGAGCGCATTTTCTTTGCCTTCTTCATTATTCTGGGCCAATAGTGCTCCGAGGGACTCTTCTAGTGCTGCTGTATACAGTATAAGAGGCTTCCCTGGAATTGGCGCTGCTAGAATGGGCGGATTCAACAGGTATTTCTTGATACTATCAAATGCTTCCTGGCATTCTGCGTCCCATTTGAAACGGACATCTTTCTTCATTAGCTTAGAGAATGGCTGGCACCTACCCGATAGATTTGATATGAATCTCCGAATGAAAGCCAGTTGTCCTTGCAGCGAGCGAAGCTGTCGAAGGTTCCTTGGTGGTGGCATCTCCGTGATTGCCTTAATTTTGTTGGGGTCGATCTCTATTCCTCGATGACGAACAACATACCCCAGGAATTTGCCAGAGGAAACCCCAAAAGCACATTTGAGAGGATTCATCTTCAGATCAAACTTTCTGATTCTCTCAAATACGATTCTGAGATCTTTTAAGTGATCATTTCGGCCAAGGCTTTTAACAACAAGGTCATCTACATAACACTCGACCTTTTGATGTATCAAATCATCAAATATGTGAGTCATCGCCCGCTGGTAGGTGGCACCAGCGTTCTTCAAGCCAAAGGGCATGACTGTGTAGCAGAAAATTCCGATGGGCGTTCTGAACGATGTATGCTTTTCATCCTCGGGCGCCATCTTGATTTGATTGTATCCTGACGATCCATCCATGAAGGAGAACATGTCATAGTTGGACGTATTGTCCACCAGGAGTTCGGATACAGGGAGTGGGAAATCATCTTTTGGACATGCTTTATTGAGGTCCCTGAAGTCGATACAAACACGAATTTGCCCGTTTTTCTTCTTTACTGGGACGATATTGGCAATCCAATCAGCATACTTTTCTTCTCGGATGAAGCCTGCCTCTATTAGTTTCTTCGTTTCTGCGATCACCTGTTCTTCAATCTCCAATCTCATTCTCCTTGGAGCTTGCTTGACGGGTGCCACATCCGGTTTGATTGCTAATCTATGAACTGCTACGTCAGGGGATAAGCCGGGCATCTCAGCATATGTCCAGGCAAAGCAATCCCTGAATTCACAGAGAAGTTCTTTTATTTCTTCTATTTGGTCTTCGGGTAGAAGAGAACTAATGAAGGTTGGGTGAGGATCCTCCTCAGTCCCCAAGTTGACTTCTTTTAGTTCATCCATAGTGGATGCCTGTCCACCATCTTCAAGCTCTTCTGGTGCAGGTTTGGCCTCAACTGGTTGATCATCATAATCATCAACTTCATACGCCTCCTCATCACCATCATCCTCAGATTTAATTTCCACACATGTAATTGCTTGGCAAATCTCGTTTCTGGGGTACTTTCGTACAATAAATCCTGGACCCTTCTTTGCAAAAATATCCTTCTTCTTTATTGAGTGGGGATTTCTTCGATACCAGAGGCTCAAGCAGAAACGAACTTGCTGTTTAGAGGAACGAGTTTTACCTCGCTTTCTCAACATTCTTTGAATATTTCTAGTATTGTACCTGGGAAATCTCGTAGGTACTAATTCCCCGGAATCAACGAATGTACGAAACCAATCTCGATTTATCTCCTCTTCGAGTTTCCCGGTTGAATAAAATAGACTCGCTGGTCCACCTTTTTCTTTTAGGGGAGGTATGTAGAATGTCACGAGTTCTTCAACATATTGTATTTCTCGCGGAGTTACTTCTTTGAAGTGTTGCAAGGGGATACGTGTGACAACGAGTATACTATCTGAGATTGACAGGCTGTCTATTCTTCTGGAGAACACATCCTGTACTGTGTTCATGTAGATAGAATCGTAGTCATAATCATCATTTGAATATTCGACCTCCATACTCCTTTTGGTCGTTAACTGACGTATCCTCTTGGATTTTGTAGGGGTGGCATCACTTTCATCCGTGTCACTCCCCAAATGAGGTATATATTTCCTTTCTTTTGAGATGGAGGATGCTTTGGGAAGAGTCGGCGTTGCCTTCTTTCTCCCCACCTGCTTCTTCTTGTTCTCTTGTTCAGGTTGCCTTGCAACTTTTGGATCTGATGCTTGGGCATTGAGAGAGCCCGATGGCTTCAACTTCTTTGGAATGAAGTACTTTGCATCTTCATATATTTTTACTTCATGAACTGCGAAGGGTTGGATGTCACCAGAGATCCTGAATTCCTCTCCATCCCTGAGGTACTTCATGCATTGGTGTAGTGTGGATGGGACGATGCCGTACTCATGCAACCAAGGACGACCAAGGAGCGCTTTAAAGGCAGTATCTGCATCAATCACATGGAATTTGGCATCTGTATGAAGCTCTCCAAATGTGAGGGAGAGTGTAAATGATCCTAGGGTCCTCTGCCCCTTCTCATTGAAGCCATGTACCATTAATTTATCTGATCCAAGATGCTCCACATCGAGGCATAGTGATCTTAGTGCTTTCAAGCTCATTAGATTTATAGATGATCCTGGATCGATTAAAATTCGACTAATCATCATCCCATCACTTTCTGCAGTAACATACAAAGGACGGTTATGATCTGCAGTCCCGAGCATCATGTCTTCTTCGGAGAAAGTAATGAACGGCTCATTACGAGCTTGTAGAACCTCAGTCAAATTACGTTCAGCAAAATAAGCCTCGTATCTTTCAGGATCTTTGAGAGCCTGAATCAGAGTTTCCCTAAGGTCTTTAGACATTACTAAGGCATCATATATGCTGAGTTGCGCCGGAATTTTTCTCAGATGGGATAAGATATTATAATCCACCCCGGTGGTTGAATTATTCTTTTTCTTGGGATCTTCAAGGATAATGTCATCGTTGATAATTATCTCTTTTCCCTTATCTTTGTTAGGAGCCCCTTTCTTTGGTGGAGGCGGCAATATCTTACCACTCCTAAGTTGCACTTGGTCAACTTCTTCTGGTTTAAGTTTTTTTACTGGGATATTTTCTTCAGAGTCGGCCATTGTTGCGTCCAGGGATTCATCTGTTGATTCAGAGTCACCACCCAGATTTATATGTCCCATTTGCGATGTTATATCGGGGTCCGACCCATCTTCCTCTGGAAAGTACAAATCCTCCTCTGAGCTGTAATCCATTGGCAACACCATCATACAGGATTCGGAGGGTACTTCTTCAGCATATTCTTCTTTTGTCCAGGAACTCGGCGCCACCGAGATGACCCGACATACTTCTCTTGGAAGAGAATTCTCACCATCTTCTCCGGCTTCCTCAATGTTAAGCTCTGTCATGAAGTCAGCAAGCTTGATAGGTCGCCTCACAGTCTGGTAGTACTCATCCAAACTGTCAATAACCCTTTGAGTTGCGGTCTTTTTCTCCTTAGGCTTCTTCAGTTTAGTCTTCTTCTTGGAGGATTTCACCCTTCCAGACTTTGAAGTGCCAATTTGGGTTGAAAACTGTTTAAAAGTAGAAGCTCGTACCATCGGCAGTGCCTTCAAATCTATCATTGGCTCAATAGGAGACTTCCACTTTACACCTGAAACTCCTTCAAGCTGCTTCAACATTTTCACAGTCTTCTTAGAGACCGCAGTCTCCCACCGTTCTTCTTGAGCTGACTTCTTTTCATTTCTTCTTTCTTCAACCAGGGGTACGGAAGAGGACGTGATCACCCGAGTTGATTCCTTTCTAGGGTGTGACAATACATTATCAGACAATGTGATCTCTCCCTTCTGATATTTTCTTTCAAGCCAATCCTTGAAGATGTAGCAATCTTCAATAGGATGGCTGAGTACCCGATGATATGGGCAATAATTTGGGTCACCAGTGTGCTTCGACTCTTCGGGTCTCTTGCATTCAGGCAGTTCTAAACCCGATTTCAACACTTGTCGAAATAATTTGGCGACGCACTCCCTCTTGAATGAATATTCTTTATTCATTTTATCTTTGAGGGATTGAAACGTTTTATCACCAGTTCCTATTGCTTGTCTCGGACGTTCTCCACCACCTTGATAAGTTCGTGGCTTATCATTTCCCCCTAATATCAGCTTCGGTTGGGGGTTGGGGTTGTAGACTTGCTTAGGCTTTTCTTGATATTGCATCGGCTGTTTGCCTTTGTCTACATTGTAAATCACTTGCCTTTCTCTATCAGCTCTGGAGAAGAACGTAGAGTCGGCATCACCCCTTCTAGCACCCAGGGCCTTAGCCTTCTTGGGCTTATCAGAGTGATTTTCTGATTTGGACAAATTCAGTTTCTCAAATTTGGCCACTCTGTCGAGCAAGTCTTGAAATGTGTTTATCGTAGCCATGCACAGGAAGGGTTGCATCTTGTCATCAATGTTGCCCATTAACAACTGTACGGCATGCTCTTCTTCTAACTGCTGTTCACATTTCATGCTCAAGTTTCGCCAGCGAGTGATGTATTTAGTCACTGATTCTTCTCTTTTTCTCTTATCCAGAGCGAGGTCAGCGATCGTGATCTTCTCTGTTGCACTGGCGAATCTCTTCACGAACATATTTTCTAATTCTGCAAAAGTCTTCACAGAATCGTTTGGTAATTCAGCATACCATTCGAAAGCAGTTGCTGTCAAACTGCTGACGAATTGTCGGAAGAGTAGGGCGTCATTTCCTCCTGTGTTCCCACAGGTGGCTTTAAACTGTGCCAGGTGCTGCCTGGGATTGTTATTACCGTTGAAAGTGTTGAACTTTGGGACCGAATACCCTTTCGGGTATGGTACTTGGTCGTACTCAGCTGGGTACGGACGACCTTTGCCCACCAACTTTTCTGCTTGATCGACGGCTATAATAGCCCTGATCTTTTCTGTGATTATTCCTTCCAACTGTGCAGCAGTTACTGGTTCGGAAGTACTTGCAATATTTTGTGGGGTGGGCTGACGGATGACATTATGAGCCTCGTGACCATCTTCAGGAGTGCCCCGTACTCCTGAGACTTGAGGCATTTGGAAGTTTGGAGGATCCGAAGGAGGATTGGGCATCGCACCAACAGCAACAGTTCTCTGCATCATCTGCATCATTGCCCCCATCTGAGCCATCATCTCAGTCATCTTCTCATTTAACTGAGAGATTTCTCTATCTTTGGCTCTCATCTGTAGCCTTATATGTCTTTGCATGTTTGCAAGTGTGACATCCTCGTCAGCAAAGGGATTCTCTTCAACCTCTTCCCTTTCTTCTTCTGCTTGGGATTGACCACCTCTGCCAGTGGTGGACCCAGCTTCACGACGACGTCGATAAACTCGTCTAATCGGTGGTTGTTGATCGTCGTCATCTTCACCGTCATCGTAGTAAACTTCTTTATTAACATTGGTATGTCTCACCATATAAACAACTTCCATATCCAGAGTGTTATTTATTTCTTGCATTTCTTCTTCTAAATTTTCTTCAAGAAATTCATCAATATTTTCTTCCATATTTTCTTCCCCTTCGAGGTATTCTTCTATATTTTCATCCTCTTCAAGGAATTCATCTTCTTCAATGTTGTCTCCCCCTTGCACATTTCCTTCCTCTTCTAGTACTCGGATCTTCGAACGGCGCCGCCACTGGATTTCCGGTTCTTGGTTAGGCACGGGGACTTCTTCAATCAATGGGCTGCGATCGAAGTTGGTCTCTTCTTTTGGAGGGGATGGAGGGCGACGGGATCCCTTGGAGGATTCTCTAAGGTGTCTACCGTCTGGAGGAATGTCATTATGGGTTCCTTTTGGGGCCCACTTCTGACGTTGTTTGTAGACTTGGGCGGATCTCCGGGAAGCCTCACCAGATGTCACGCCCAAATTAGTTCCTCTTTCTCTCCTTTCTTTCTCATTTCTTTGAGGCTTTGGCCTCCATACTTGTTTTCCTTTCCACCGGGACCTTTCAGCGGTGGATCCCTGAACATATGGTTCAGGTGTCACACCCCAATGTTCACCGCGTGGGGTATATCTTCTTTCTCTTCTTTCCGCCATAGTAGATAGACGTTCTCTTGGCGGAGTTCTCCTGGCCTCGATCACCAAAGGCTGTTGGAATTTCTTTTTCTTCAGACCCTTCTCCTTTACAGTCTTCAAGACTCGATATACTCGAGCTGACAGGGTCTCAGGTTCACTTCTTCTAGGAGGGGCTGGGGCTTCAGGCCGTTGCTCCCAAAAAGACTTTTTTAGCTCCCCAGTAGAGCTATTTCTTTTGACCCATTTTAGATCAGAAAATTTATTCCTGGTGGGAACATTGACTTCAGGCTCTTGGGCCGACAGATTGGAAGGGTGAACAGGGAGTTGTTGATGTTGAGCTCGGAGCTCAGCATTCATCTTTCTCCTTTGTCTTCTCGTAGGCCTCCCTCCAGATGAGGAGGCCACAACATCGTATTTCCCAGGCGCAAATAACCTGGTCGGCAGGGGTGTGGTGTTTGTAGTCACCACAGAGACTCTTCCACCATTCACAATTCTTCTGGTGGTCAGGACCTCGGGCTGTGATAGCCTCTCGAATACAAAAACTCTATCACGAGTATTTTCAGTAAAAGATCGTTGTGCTGGCAGATGCACACGACGGGTGACAGCTTCAGTAGAATGGGGCCTCCTGGCAGGCCTTTCAGCATTCCTTCCATTCACAGGAATGGCGGCAGTCCTTGCAACGACTGCGGGAAAATCAACACTACCAAATTGGATGGTAGCTCCAGTGTTTCCGGTCTCAATAATAGCATTCGCCAGCTGAATCCTGGCTCCTTGTCCCAGTTGGACAGTCATTGGCGTGTTCTGTAGATCCATCTGCATAAATGAAAGGCAAGGGTTAGTAATCAGATCTGATACATCACCCCGCACTTTCAAAATGCAGAGACTTGCACATAACACAAAAACAAATATAGACAAAAACCATTAGCATAAGCAAGTAACAAAAATAATTTTAAAATTATGTTGAATGCCAAATGAATTTGCTAAATGATCATCATTTTTTTTTTTTAGAAAATTCAAAGTTTTGAATTATTAAAAGATCATTTTGAAAAACTCAAAATTTTGAGTATGATTTGATATAGCTGCTACTATAGCACTGAGACGACTACCCAAAGATGGAAAGAGAAACCAAACCCCAGCGGAGTCGCCAGAAATCTGTGGGCTCCGAAAATTCGGCCCCGGCCTCCGTTCGCTTTTTTTATTCGGCGAGGGAGTTTTAACGAACTAAGTTCCGAGGTAAATTTTGGAAGGCAGATGGGTTTGTAGATAAGACACTACCCAGAGATTTCGTCCTCATTTTGTGAGGACTTTATGATCTGAGTTCTGGTTTCCTATAGGCGCAAGCCCCTATAGTTAATTACCCCTCTCGATCACGAGAGAGAACTTTCGATTAAGGCTAGTCGTCGATCAGATACGTAGAGTATACGTGTTATCTGGCATATAGTAGCAGCAATGGGTTTGGATATTGGTAGAAATTGTTTGGAAGTTTGGGAATTTGAGAAATTTGATATTTGAAAATTTGAAGATTTGTGATATTTAAAATAGAAATTTTCACCATCTTGTACTTAAAGCGGATGGTGGGGAATGGATGATAGACCCGATCAAGATCCCATGGTTCCGTCGTCCCGGGCCATCGTGGTCCCTGGTCTACTTAGTCAGAGGAGGTAGTCGACCCAACCTGACAGAAGGATCCTTGTCGGCAGCCATGGGTTGCTTCGTCCAAGGGAACCTTGTAGACCGGGGTTGAATGTTTGTCTAAGGGGACAAATTTAAATCCACCTTAGCTTACAGAGGGCTTTGTGCCCTATCGATCATATCCTATTGATTCATATCTCAAGGATTTAACGCCATTAAAGAGCGTATTGGCTCTGGCCATAACCGCTATCTGTGGTGCCATCTGGCGGCAAAACCACTCGGTTCAGAGGGCCCCGGGTCATAACCGTTTACCTGCAGTGCCATTTGGCGGCGAAACTGCCGGTTAGAGGACACGTACCACGTCCTTACTGGCAAGAGATTGTTTGAGAATGGATCCTAGTGATATTTTCGACTAGGCGTTTCGCTCTTTGTGAGCTGAAGTAAATTTTAATTTGTCCACCTCGACAAACTGTTGCGGAGGGTGGATGAATTTTGCTTTAAGTGATTAATGGTTGGATTTCATATTTTAAATATTTTTGGATTTTTGAGATTTTTGGATTTTGTGGAGTTTTGGGTTTTGAATGGATATTTGGGGAATTTTGAAAGTATTTGGGAACCCCTCCAGTTGAGATCTGCATTCAACACGGCCATCATCGGGGTGTTGTGGGGGTCATTTCTTTTTATGGATTGAACCTTGTCAACTTTGTCGGGCTGCCGACAGAGGATCGGGTTTCGTAGGCTTTGAGCCTTTATTAGTGAATTCATATTGTTGTAGGCCTTGATGGTCTAATATGAATATATTAAGACAAATATGATGGTCGCCACAACCGTATATTTGTTTGTTGGTTCGAACCCTATCAACTTCTATTTACCCGTATAGAATGATCGGTTTCGAATCTGAATTCACTTGTCAACCCGCGCAGCATCCCTAGACGTCGCGTGTGTACTAATAACACGCTCGCCAGGGCCCATGCGGGTTGAGAATATATTTCCCCCTTTAGTGTACCTATGTGTATACAATTTATAGTGCACGTGCAGGGGATATTTTGAAACAGACGCCTTCTGTCCGCTAGTACGAGTGTTGCGAATCAGGTGGCGTGACGTTGTAGTTGCGGACGCCTTCTGTCTGCTTGTACGAATGTTGCAGATCCGGTGGCGGCGTAACATCTTCTGAATAGAGTTGTTCGCTGCTTCGTACAGGTAGACTATCGTGCACTATTTGTTGATTTTTTTATAGGTGGCTCGTAGTGCACTAACAAATCTCCTGCCTTAGCCGTAGGGCTTGCACTTGTTGAAGTCTTTTGACATTCTGCTTGTATATGACATTTAATACATATGATGGGTCTTCCACGACGATCTGTAGATGGTTGTATTTTCTACAATTTGACTATCTTTATTTGTAGAAAATTATTACATTTGATCAGCACTAAATTGTTATTGATTGTATGAGTGTCATTGTTCTTGCATCCTACCCACTTTTCATCGATCTCAGGTGGTCTGATGTATTTGCACTTGTTGTAGAGACAGATCTTTGACTACAACAAATAGATAGTACTCGTACACCTTGCAATTATTCGTTGCTTGTCACTAGTATTGTGCATTGACTTTGTGGGGACTGTTGTATGAATGAGGACTCTCCTACATTTCCTTATGGACAAAATATTAGTTGCATGGCATAATGAGCTTTAGTTATAGGATGAATGATTACAAGTTTATTGTCCTTGCTCGTAACTTGATTGATTGAACATGGTAATTTGCTTTGGTCTCATCGATGAATATTCCTTTGAATGCTTTGAATCACAACTTATGATTTTTACATCATGAGTCTTCTTTTGCTTGTGAATGAGTTGTAGAAGCTTTTCATATTGATACCTTCTTGTAAGTCAACTTTTAGATGTATCAATTTCTTTTGTTTGTAAGAGAGCAATGTAATTGTCCATGTGAGTAATATATGCATCGATCACTATCATTCTTTTATGGCTTGCATGATATTCATTATCTTCCACAATCTTTCACAAATATTCATAAGATTCTTATAGCTTCTAGGTAGAGATCTTATTGATATATCCTTGCAAGCAAGTTGTGTTATCCTCTTAGAAGCATCATATTTTGTCATGAGATTTGATTATATTATTGCTTAAGAGAAATTCCTTTGCTCCCCCTTCATCTTAGTTGCAATCAACTTGATTCTTTCTTGCATGTTGATTATCCTATATAATTCATTTGAGTTATGAGTTTCAAGCTTAACTTGAGTTCATGCCCAAGCTCAAATTTAATTCTTCTTGATTGAGTTTGATTTGAGTCCTTGTTGTCTTGTAAAATTCAAGCTAAGTTCAAAACTCATTGCACCAATCTCCTTTGAGTTCAAGTAGTCCATATCTTGTTCAAGGTTTCACCTTACAAGTTCAAGTTCAGCTCAAGTTTACTTGAGTTCAAATAAGTCCACTTTTGGGTCCATGTCTTGTTCAAGTTCAATGTCCACAAGTCCTCCATTTTGAGTTCAATTTCTTTTGAGTTCAAGTGGTTCAAGCTTACAAATTTCACCATTTGATTCAAACTTAAGTTCATTTTGATTAAGTCTTTTTTAGTTCATGTCACATTTGAGTTTGAATTGGATGTCAAAGTCCCCACTTGGTTCAAACCAAGTTCATGTTCAAGTCCTCTTGTAGTTGTTCAAAAACTACAATCTCAAGCCAATGTTCTTTGTATTTGAGTTTAATCAAGTTCTAATTATTTACAACATTACTTGATTTAAGCTTGATTTCATTTTAAATTATGCCAAGTTAAGTTCATTTGATTTGAGTTCTGAGCATAGTCCAAAGTCCTTGGTTGTCCAAAAGTGTCCAAATCTTGTTCAAAGTACTTGGATTTTCAATCCAAATTTCGGCAGCCTCCCGGCGTCTCCCCCGTTTAGGGGAAAAACCAAGAGGCCGCCTACCCGCCACGTCACTAAAGACGTGCACGGTTGGTGTTGGTGAGACACCGCGGCGGTTGTATTTTTGTTTTTTCTCCCACCACGCGCACTAAAGGCGTGCTTGGGGTTTTAAAAAAGTATTTTTGATAAGCAGTTTTGATTTCCCCCGCCCGGAGGTACTTATAAGTAACCCCGCTTCGCCACACGTGCCGCATCGGGGTTCCATCCTACCACGGCCAATAAAGGCGTGCTTAGGACAGTTCTCCAATTTGCCATGAATATTGAAGCAAGGTTTTGAGTTTAGAAGAGTACGTACCTCCGCGGGGTTGTCGTGGTTGACACGTGGATCGAGGGGTCACTCGCCTACCTCGTCGTAGGTGTCGCACCGGGTTCCCTCCTACCACGGCCACTAAAGGCGTGCTTAGGTGGTTTGCCGGTCCAACACGGACATCGAGGAAGGAGAGTGGGGGAATATTTTATTATTATTATTTTTAAATTATAATTAATTATAAGTTATTATAATTAATTATAAATGACCTTTATTAATTATAAATAATTAATTTTAATTAATCTTAATTTAAAAATATGATAATTAATCATATTTAATTAATATTAACTTTGATTAAAGTTAACCATAATTAGTTAAAATTAATTATGATTAATTACTTAAAATTAATCATAATTAATTATAAAAAAATTATAATTAAGTTTAATAATCATAGTTAATTAAAATTAGTTATGATTGATTAAAATAATCTTTAATTAAAATTAATTAAAATTAATTTAATATTAACTCTAATTAATTATACTAATATAATTAATTAAAATTAATGATTATTAATTCTAATTAAAACTAATTAATATTAGTTTTAATTAAAATCAATTAATCTCTCCTCCCTCTCTCCCTCTCTGCTTGGAAGCTTTACGGGATTTGGCCGAACAAGCGCACGGAAGGGAGATGGTTACCTTCAAGCCAGCGAGCTCCTGCGGTTACTTCCGATCAGAATGAAGTAACTTCCAATCCAAATGGAAGGGAAAGTCGGTCGAAGGATGCGAATAGAAGAGAGATCGGGCAAGGCTAGGGCACGGTGTAGTGGAGAGCTCGGTAGAGGTAAGGGAGAAGTTCTTTCTCTTCTCTCTCTCTCTCTCTCTCTCTCTCTCTCTCTCTCTCTCTCTCTCTCTCTCTCTCTCTCTCTCTCTCTCTCTCTCTCTCTCTCTCCCTCGGGTTGAAGAAGAAAGGGGCAGAGGCTACGGGAGGTGTTCGAACGGGTTGAGGGAGTTCGGCTTTGGCGTCGACACAGGCAGAAGAGATCGGGGTAGGCGTCAGTCTGAAGGGAGGGATCGGAAGTCTGGGCCTGGAGTTCGATCGGAGAGGGAGGCTACTAGGTCGAGGCTGAGGCTTCGATTGATGGGGTCTTGAAGTAGCGAATGGAATCGGGAGGAGGTCAGGATCTGCGAATGGGAACCCGGCAGTGGAAGTTGGGAGAGGGGGAGAATCGGGATGAAGCGTGGAGAACGAGAGCTTCGTGCGAGAGGAGATCGTGAGCGTGTTCAGCAGCCGAAGAAGTGAGGCCTCTCTCCCATTTTAACGACGCAAATGAGCGGGAGTTTCGCATACGGGAGAAAAGACGTGAGTTCGGCGCCGCTGCAGAGGGATGGGCGACTGTAGAAGCGACGAGAGCAGCGATTCGGGGTGGATTTGGCTACAGGTAATCATTTTGAGTATATTTTTTTTATTTGGTTTTGTCTGTCTTTTTGACTTCACCGTGGAGGTCAACAAGAAATAATTTAAAAAAGGAAAGATTACTAATATAAACTACCCATGAGTTATGCTCCAAAATTGCACAAGAAAGTGTTCTGGGATTCAGCTACAAATGAGATAATAAAATTAAATAAAGCAAGTTGACAGTAAGTAGCATTTACTAGCATCCAGAAGACTTGTAAAAGCACAAAAAGAGTAAATACCGTCCAAACAATTCCTTGATAAATCCAACATCACTATCACTGAAATTACAGAAAGTGGACCATCCATCCGCACACTGCAATTGCACTTTCTCGACAACTGATGTCAAGGATCCAGCATCTTCGCGGTGCACAGTCTATATAAGAATAAAAATTGCATAACCTTGCCAACAGCTTCATAAAAAAGGGAACATCAAAGACACACACAAAGATTCACCTTTTCATTGTCCACCGTCCATTCATAGTTGTTGCATACCTCATAGAAAGAAAATAAGCTTCCCTGTCGGTAACAAAGATTTGCACCATATAATGCAACCTCTACCACACTAAAAATGATAAACAACATATAAACAAAAGACGAAAGCATTTTAGAGACATGCCTGAAGAAACGAGGGAAAGATTGGCATTTTGCAACCAATACATAGCTGGTCACTCTGCGAACTCAAAATCATTATTGATGGGACCCCGACTTCTACTCTACTATATGCTTCACAAATTAGATCGCCTGTTTGTCCATAAACTGCAGCACGGACCGTCTAAAATTGCAAACAGCAAAAAATTCTACATAAATACTGAGCCTTTAAAAACATGAAAGACAACTACAACAACAACATCAAGCCTTTATCCCACTAGGTGGGGTCGGCTACATAAATCATTTTTCTCCATCATATTCTATTAAAAATATGAAAGATAACCACAAAATAAAAAATTCATAAATGTGAGATTTACGGCAAGCCATAAGATAAATTCTATAATATGTAAAACGCTAGAGAAAAACGGAGGCAAAACACGAGAAAGTGATAAATAGATAAATAAATAATATAATATAAAAAAAAAACATGTACCCATGAAAAATATTCATATAAGAAACGCACGGTGTTCATTGAGCATAGAGCGTCAAACCACAATTGCCATCCTCATGCTATTTCAGATCAAATTCCTACGACAAGGCCTAAAAATAAAAAGAAGCTCAGACAACTTACAGCATTCCCAATGGCGATAGCAGAAAGTTTTCCAGAAGATGCCTGAACAACTGCAGTCGCTTCATCCATGCTTGCATACTCCATAAATCCTCCAGTGATTGGACCACCTTTGGCTGTGAGCTAACCGAAGGAAACAAAAACGGCAATGTGATGAATAAATAAAGTATGAATTAGTTCCGAGCACACATATGAGGAAGCATTTAAGTGGACAAAATAGCACTATGAGAATTAAAATTAAAAAAATGCATTATCTAAGTGATTTTGAATAAGCAAACTCAGCCTATCCTAATTTATCTAGCAATTCGTGCAAAATATGGTATTATTTTGACTTGAATGAATAGCACCATAAAACGATCAGGTCACTTATTAAAGAATCAACTGCCAGTTCTGATGCCAAAAGGGTAAATAAAGTGATTTATTTTCAGACGCAACCTAAAAGCCTACTTAGAAAGCTGGATCAACGACACATAGTTGTAGTTGTGTAATTAAGATAAAAAAAGCAGTTTAAAAAAACAAAAGAATAACTGATGTTCTTACCAAATAAGAAGAACCAGGCGTGAGATAAATATAATCAGGATGCAATTGCAATGGTTTGTAAACTTCAACCTTAACACTTTGACTTAATCTTTCATGTCCAGACCGTTGCCTCGCCCGGACCTGAAAATTTCATGGAAAACTAGTCATGCATTCTGAGAATTGACTACAGTGTTTTCAGTATTGAGCGTAAAAATAATAAAATAGCCAGATTAAACAAACTTACATAAATAGTAGTAATTCCCACAGTTGCAGCTCTAACTGAAAAATTAGAGCAAACCATTACAATGCTTGAAGAATTATTCTTTCCAATAACCTCAACTATTCCATCCTCCAGATGGACATGAATATTCATAAATGCGAACTTCAAAGAAGGAAGAGTATTTATAAGCATATAAATTTGCAGTAAAAACAAGAAATTATGATCAATAGTCCAATAAAAAATAACTAAAAAGCTTGCTACAGACAAAAGATGCTTTCGTAGAACTGTTATGCATTCTAATATTAACAATAAGCTTAGCTTAAAGAGCATGAACAAAACAATAAATGAATCCTTTTGTGGACAGACTTGTCAAAGAATTAAGTTAAGATAAGATTTTTGCTGAAATACAGAAGTTCATCATGGGCGACAACCTAAAGCTTGAAAGGAGGTTGGTTAATAATTTCTAACAAGAGTATTATGGTTAGGTCTCTAAATTCAAGTACGTTATTTGGGATCCAAGCTTGATTCATGTCGTCAAGCAAAAGGGAATGCATAAGAGAATGCATCACAAACTAATAATCAGAAGAAATGTTATTTTAATCTAATCATAATGCAGTTGGAAGACGTCATATATCCAAAGCCTGCTTAACTAAGATAATCATAAACATTCACACGAATGTAGGATAATAGGTTCTCTCAAATATAACCTAACTACAAAATATTTTAATGAACCCGAATAAATTTCTTAGTCGATAAATAGGCCATTTGTATAGATGATAAAGTGGTTGTTTTGAAGCAGGATGCACTTTGGAGTTAGTTTATTATTTCATAGAACCTAAATCTTATATACTAGGCCATGTTAGAATGTAAATTTTATTTTCTTTCAGGACTCTTGTGTTATTGGGAAATTTGGGAAATTGAGTCAGGTGAAGTATTTTGGGCCTTTATGTTGTTTGGACTTGGGTTGTTGAAATTGTGTGATGTTAATGTTTCATGACGCTGGTTGTATAAGCATGAGCATGGAGATAGCCTAGCCATTTTATGCGTTAGCCTAGTCAAATTACCCCCATTTAGCCCTTTTGATCAACAATTGACCGCCATCACCTTAGCCTCCACATTATCATTTAGACTTGTCACCGTACTTTTGACTTGTCATGTCAAAATCCTACATAGCTTGGTCAACCTCTCTCCATCATCTCTCCTTGCATTATTCAAGATACTTCATAATGACTCTGAATTAAATGGTCCCCTTGGAACCTTGTTGAAACCTTTTGAAACCAACATTAACACTTCAAAACCATTCCTCCATTACTCCTCACCTTCCCCATAACATTAATATCCCTCTCCTATCTTCTTTTAGCTTTTAGGGCTACCTTTAACTAGTCTACAAATAGTGGAATATGTTGTCACAATCCGATTCAGAGAATCAAACTAACGAGGGAACAAACAGTCGAACGGCTATTTAAAATTTCATTTTTTTTTAACTATTTCCTATACACTTAAAAGAGCAACTAAACCTCAAGCATATTAAAGTAAAATGCTATAAATATCTTTCTCTTGGAGCATTGCACCTACGATAAACATTCTCTCCTTTGCCACTCATTTAAATTATTTGAATAATATCAATATACATTTACAAATATGGAGTTAGTTATAACACAACTCAGTGAAAACATTATATTACTAAATTACAATAATACAAGACCTTTGAAATACTATGCATGTTTGTTGTAAACTATAAAACAATTTTATTTAATAACTTTTAAATTTAAAAATGGCCATAAATCATATCATATGCATGTATCATAACATGCCATAGCCTTTCTTATAATTATTACAACCATCGTAAGAGATGTCGTTTAAATAGTACTGATCAAAGTACTAACATTTCCATAAACTTTTCCAAATCATTTTCCATTTCACAATCGTGAATACGTTGCATCCCTAACCAGTATCATAAGAAGATGTGCTTCATTCAATCATCACACGCAAGCATTTCTACTTAATAACTTTATTTGCATAATCTATATCATTTCACATAATATCAATATAAGACTTGTACCAATCATATAAATTTATATCATAAAGCTTAATATGATCAATTGCATTAAACAAACATAACACATAAGTAATTCGCAATAATATGATGGACCGGTTCACCCTGAACCGGTCCGGCCTGGACCCGTGCGGGTCTACAGGCGGAGGGGAGAGGGGCGGGCGGTCCGGGTGGGCCAAGGGGCTTCATCCACTTAAGTGGGGGCTTTTTGGGGAGGGAGAAATTGTGTGTTGGTATGAAGGGAGCCATTAGGGTTTAGTGGGGATCATTATGAAAAGTGTATTATCTCTCTTATTTTCTCCTTAGCCTCCTTCTTGCTTTTTTTTATAGGGTTTTCTTGTGGGAGATCTTGTCCTTCTCGAAGTGGACAAACTTATCTTGTTTTCTCTTGGTTTTCTTATGCAAAGGTTTTTGCTTCTCATCTTAACCCTCTTGTGATTGTTCTTCTTTGGTTTTGGTGGAGAAATTCCTCTTTTTGGGGGGGAAATTAGGGCAAAACCGAAATTGTCAAACCTAAGGTGTATCAATTTGGTATCAGAGCCCTTGATCCTAGACGGCATGGCGTCAAAGAAGGTAGAAGTGTTGGAGGGGAAATGGGCCAATTGAAAGAGGAGGTGGCGAGAGAAACTTTCGTCGATGGAGTGAAAATTTTCATCCTTAGAGGAGAGGTTTGGAGGAATGGAAGAAATGATCCGGAAATTGGTGGAAGCCCAAGTGGTTCAATCAAATGCTAAGGAAAAAGGGAAATCACCGGTGCCAAACCCTAACCCTAACCCTAATTTTCCAATTAGGGAAGAGGGAGTTATCCAAAGTGAAGAGGGCATGCAAGGGCAATGGTCAAAGGAAGGGGGTGGAAGGGTCTGGAGTGGGCGGGCCCTTGGGGATAATGGGAAGCCAAGGGGGCCGGCCATACATGGGCTCGGTGGGCACCCACGGCACACGGGAAGGGTGGCGAATTTGGGAGGGGGATTTTCGGAAGGGAACCATACCACGTGGGAGCCTGGTAGACCCACAATGCACATGGGAGTTAGGCCAAGGAGGAGGAGGGAAGGCTATGGCATGGGCTATGGAGAGCAAGAGAACCACCGTGGAGGGGGGTTCAAAACCTTACCTTGGGGACAAGGAGGGGAAGACCACACGGGGAAGGGTTGCCAAGGGGCATGGGGAAGAAGGAAGAGCCTTCAACAGAATTGACAATCGCATGAGGAAATTGAAGATTCTTATCTTTGAAGGAGAAGATGCTTATGGGTGGATCTACAGGGTGGAGCGCTATTTTGCAGTAAATGGCGTCACAGAAGAGGAGAATTTGATGGCGGTTCCGGTATTGTTTGGAGGGTAAGGCGTTGGCCTGGTTTCAATGGCTTGAAGGAAGACAACATGTTAGGAGTTGGGAGGAGTTCAAAGACCTCCTACTTCATAGATTCAAGGTGTCCAATGAAGGTACACACTACTGAGCAGTTTGTATCCCTAGTGCAGGAGGGCACAGTGGCTGAGTACAGAGGAGACACTTTGAACTACTGTCAGGCAGATTGAGAGGGATTCCAGAAGACCTATTGGAGGGGAATTTCATGAAGGGGTTGAAGCCCCACATCAGAGCAGCCATCAGGTCGTTGCTCCACAAGGTTTAGTGAGGGTCATGGAGACTGCACAGCTTGTAGAGGATAAGCTGAGGGTGGAGCCACCAAGGAGATCAGGGGTGTCTTACCCCCACTTACCGACCACCATCCATGGTTGGAGGCCCAAGGGCGACGACATCCCTTCCTCTAGAGAAATAGCCAAGGAGAAGCCCTACGGCAGTGAACCAAGGAGGATTCAAAAGATTGACTGATTCAGAGCTAAAGGAAAAAAGGCCAAGGGCCTTTGGCTATCGATGTGATGAAAGTTTACACCGGGGCATAGGTGTAAGGAGAAAACACTACATGTGATCATAGTAGGGGATTCAGAGGAGGAAGAAGAGGATACAGAGGCAACTAAGGAGGATGGAGAGGAGGAAGAGCACCCTCACACTTATGGGCTTATGGTTGAGGTCTCACTCCACTCCATAGCTGGACTGACATCACATGCCACCATGAAGCTGGAGGGGGAGATTGCAGGGTATAAAGTGATGATTCTGATTGATAGTGGGCGCACCCACAACTTCATAGCTTGCAGATTGGTGGAGAGGCTGGGACTACTGGTGACCCAAGTAGAGGGGGTAGGAGTCATTTTGGGCATAGGAAGAAAGAGCGATGTAGCGGGAAGTATAAGAGGAGTGACCCTCACATTGCAAGGAGAAGAGACAGTGCAGGACTTCTACTATTAGATTTGGGAAGCACTAACGTGATACTAGGGATGCAGTGCTCCAGATTTTGGGGGAGATGAAGGTGAATTGGAGAAGTTGTGCATGGAGTATGGAAGGGGAGCAGGAGGGTTGACACTACAGGGAATCCCAGTTTATGCAGATCCAGAGTGGCCTTGAAGTCCATCTTCAAACATTGAGAGAGGAGGAGAGGGCTATTTGATAGAGCTACAGCAGTAGCATGGAGTCAGAAAGAGAACCAGATCATCCCTGAGGTGGTCCAGGACCTCCTACAAACAGCACTCTAGACAAAAGAACACCCGACAGTGTTTCAATGCAAATGCCCAAGGGGGCTAACACCCGCGCTATCAGATCGTGCTAGGGAGCATGCCATTGTGTTTTAGGGCAGTCTGGGTAGCACTCCATCAGCGTGCGACCTGACTATACAGATATCCTCATGCTTCTAAAGGAGGGTATTGAGGAGGTTAGTAGGCAGAGATGTTGGAAGCTTCAGGTGATCCAGCCCAGTGTGAGCCCATTTTCCAGCCTGCGACTCTTGTGTTAATAAAAGGAAAGAATGGTAGGCCTGGCGATTTCTGTGTT